>OZ020165.1:10241199-10288320 GCA_963971145.1 Sussaba pulchella
GGGTGAGTTCGAAAAAAGGGTGGGAGACTTGGGGCAAACTGACACGGGGCCACTTTCCCGAGGGCCACTTTCCCGAGGGCCACTTTACACCATCCCGGCTGGGAACCCGGGCACGTGACCACTCGGCGACTGCGTCTCTCTGATTATAATCGGAAAAACATATTCACTATTCTGAGTTTCAAGGGTGAGCGCGACATTCTCAGTACTCATCTTCACCACGCGCGCTGCGCGCGCTCGTGTACGACTCATTCTGTCAACATCGCGCTCACCCTTGCAAGTCCCAATAGTAAATATTATTTTCCGATTCTCACCAGAGGCTCAACATCTGCGCAATGAGACAAGGAATTTGGAATTTTTTTTTTTAATACGGGGTTTTTCATTTTCGAAAATCAATTTTAGTAATGAAAACGTGAAAAAACTGATAAATATGTATTTGCATTTCTTTCATAATATTTTTTTCTGAAAGAGCAGTTCAAAAAGCACATTGTCACGTGCTTACGATCCAATTGAAACATTTCGTTCCGGAGATACTGTGCACGTTTCCCAATTTTAATAAACTCCAAAATTCAAGGTGAAATAGTAGATATCAACTGCCCATTCTCACTAAGGGCTCAAAATCGTCGCAAGTGGATACGGAATTTGAGAAAAATTATAAAAAAAAATCAGAAATGGGGTTTTTTCAAAAAGTCAATTTTAATTTTTAAAACGTGGAAAATCTTTTTTTTTAAAACTGAACTTTTTCACAATATTTGTTTCTGAAAGAGCAGCTCGAAACGCAAATGTTGACGCGCGTGCAATTGAATTTATATGTTCCGTCTAGGAGATATTTGCATTTGAAATTTTTTTTGATAGAATTTTCAAAAATTCATAACTGGAAAAAACATTACGGAAAAAATCTGAAAAAATTATCATATGCTGTCTTTATGACGTAGGTTAAGGGGAAATTTTCTTATCCGAATCGAAAAACGGTCGATTTTTTACCGTGCGATTAGCCGTGGAACACACCATATATATATATATATATATCAACAACTCGGAGCAGCCGGATCTGTATATACGACCACGTCCACAACCGTCGGGATGGTCAATTACTGGTACATACACCTGACCGGTAGTGCACAAGTGCTGCTCCGTTACGGTTAAAAATATTACGCAATAATACACACAGCCGGCTGTTACCATTGGTAACGTTGAGGCCGGTGCTCATTGTCCCCGCGGGTGCTGCTTCGGTTTGTTGTGGCAGCCACTGGACTACCGTCGCACTGTCTAGATCTGGCAACTTATCGCGACAAAATACGTGTCAAGGTATTCCGAAATATCTTCGTCTCTTTCTCTCTCTTCCTCGCCCTCTCTCTTTCTACCTTTCCCGTTCCCCTGCCCTCGAAGATACATCGTCGTCGGGCATTGCATAACAATATTCACAATCATGTGCATAAGGCATAGCTTTTCTCGTCGTACATCAACGTAGTAAATGAATATAGGTGAGTTCCGTAACGAAACATAACCCGCCAGTACAGTGTGAACTGATGCGTCGTCGGTGACGAATATCGGTCGAAATCCCACGTCCCACCCTGTACATACGGATTGACTACTGTCTTATTGGCAAGTATTCGCACAGTCGCAGTCCTACGGTCGCGTGTGTGCCTTTTTTTTTCGACACTCCGGGCCTCGGCTCTCCCACCGAGCCATGAGTAACTGTGTTGCGGCGTAGAAGAGAGAAGAAAAGATTTGAAAAAAAAAATTAAAAAAAAAAAAAAACAACAATAATCCGAAGAGTAAAAAAAAATTCGAACGTTATCGCGAGTGTCGTTAAACGTTAAATCCGTGTATCCTATGATAAAGAACCCGACGACAACAATGTTGCTCCCGTTGGAAAGTAATCTGTGCGACCGATGTGTGCTCGTTGTTTCGAACGCTAGAACTAAGTGCTCCATCGTTGAAAAAAAATTGTGATCTTAATTTTTTTTTATTTATTTATTTTTTTTTTATTTTCCATCGTTGGGCCAAAATATTGCGGAACGCGTCAACCCGGCACGTAAAAAAAATCCAAAGATTCGGAAAATTCTTGCATTTTATAATAAATATCTTTGAAAAAATCGGTTTGTTCCTTTGTTAAAAAAAATTTTGTCCAAAAAAAACGTTAAATCATTCATAAATTGTGGAATGGCAGCGGCCCTCAAGAAAAATCATTCACGCAGACGTCTGGCCGCTCTCACATTTTTATCCAATATATCGTTGGACGGCAGTCACAGGGACACCAATTTGGCATTATTGCCACGAAACGGAGTCATACACAAGCGAACTCTGAGCGAGAGTAGAGCGCCTTACGACGATGTACCGTCCGGCGACCTAGACACGTCGGCCGACGAGGCTGTTGACGGCTTGCCAGAAGAAAATTGTCAAATAGTTCGAGCCAAATCTTGTTCGTCCAGAACCGGGCGCAAGATCGTCGAACATCATTCGATCAGTTCAGATTCGGATGGAATTCTCACGCCGGCTAAAGTCGCTGTTTCTGGCTTTGTCGATCACGATAGGACGCAACCGTCTTATCCGTCAACCACTCACAGCAGCTTCAGAGAACGGTAAATTCAATCGTTACGCGCCTCGGCGTCTCCTTTGTAACAATCGTAATGTAGAATTGCTGCATGCCAGTTGCGTCATGTCCGTCTAAGCTCCTTTGTCATTCGTCAACTAATCTTTTATAACAGTAGCGATTATTACTCGTCGATAAGAGAATGGAAAGGAGTCCATCAATGGTATTCGTTGCGTCTGGAATACATGTTCGGTTTAGTCACTTGGTCAGACTTTGAACCTCTTTGTGAAACTAATCATTTTGTACTGATTGGACTTAGCTCCAAATCCATAAACAAAGATATTTCGAAACACTCTAATATGCTGTACACCAGTTAATTCAACCATTTTTTCATTGCCTACAACCAATTCCAGTCAACCTCAATGCAACACTGTGTTAAGAACAAATATTTTTACGAAGTCTGTATAATAATAATGCAGAGTTGTATAGAAAGTAAGTAAAATAGAAAGTGTTGAAAATATTGAAAAATACACGCAAAGGTGTTTTACATACTGGACAATAGCAGCGCACATAGAATATAGCATTCACATAAAAATCTCAAAAATCATATTCGCATGATTCAGTTTAAAAAAATGGTCTGAGTTGGTACGTCTCTTGCCATCTACATTTCTATCATTATTATTATTATTTTGTTAACGCACATTCATCGAAGCTACACATACGCTACACTTGTAATTAATGCATCCGGATTTTGTTTATTTTATTAGATATCAAGTTACATTTCCACATTGGACGTCGACCATGTTCCCGATATCTGGCAAATACAGCAGGCCTTGCGAGCTATTATCTATTTGGAACGCGCCAGCTTTTTTTTTTTTCTTCATTGCTACAGATTTCATTATCAGCTAGCCACATTATCGCAACGACGTTAACTAACGTCAAACATCTACGAGAGTTGAAATCTAATCGTGGCTTCTGCACTTTGAAATAAACTCCAATCGACAATGACCCATAATGATAAATTGACACAAAAAGCTCAAAAGTTATTGACAATGTCAGCCCTCGCTATTTTCGAATTGCATTTTCCAACTTGCGAGGCTGCAATCGCGAGATGATGCGCATGTCGCGGATTCGCGGTGTCGTTCGTTCTGCGTCAGCCAACTATCTAATTATACTAAAAGGATTATTACGAACGCGAGGGACGAGTTACATGCATAGTCGTGATTATTACAACTTCCTCGAATCAGCGAAGCCTCTAGCCAATTTGGTAATTTCTGAAACTATTGTGTCGTCCGCACCAAAATAGTTACAGCATTTACTTCGAACTATCAATTATGATCTCAATGTCTCGGAGATGCGAATGAGTAATTTGTCATTTTGAAAAGTAAAATTAATATGATCGCTGCGGATTAGGGTGGACCTTATTTGGGGTCGTTGTCGAATTTCGACAAGTGCACCCACCGGATAGGTTTGAAAAAAATAAAAATAATATATGTGCAAAACCCCAGCACTGTAGTCCAATGCGAAGACGTGCCTGTAAGCTCGATTTGTTTCCCATTTGAATAACGTGGGATTTTCAAACTACTTCAGTCATTATTTTTCGGAAGTGCTCCTAAGTATGAAAAAATTATTATTCATGTAAATCTATTCTTAATTGCTATATCTACGTGTAAAATTTTTTGCAATGCGTTATCACAACCTTTACCCCCTCCCCCCCCCCCCCCCCCCCCCCTCTATTATACACGACGGCAAATTGATAAAGGCGAGGTCTTGTAAAAAATTTTACACGTAGATATACCAATTAAGAATAAATTTATATGAATAATATTTGTTTCAAAGCTTAGGAGCACTTCCAAAAAATAATGACTGAATAAGTCTGAAAAACCCATGTTATTTAAATGGGAAACAAACGAGCTTACAGGCACGTCTTCGCATTGGACTACGGCGCTGGTGTATTTGCACATATTTTTTTTCATTTATTTCGAACCTATATGGGGGTCGCACTTGTCGAAATTCGACAACACCCCAAATAAGGTCCACCCTACTGCGGATGTTGTATTTCTCATTCGAATAACGGTAACTCACAAGAGCCAGCTTTCAAGCCCATAAGGGCGTAGAGACGACTGAAAGAATGATTTAAAAAAATATAATCAAGTCGAAAAAGATTTAAAAAAAAAAAAAAACTGCTACTTTCTTACGAAGGAAACATTTTCTTTATTGCCTTATTTTCGCTGGTAATCAACGATTCTACCTGGAATCTCTAGAGTACGATTCGAATCACGACTTAACTATAATTCATCGTCGACCCCCAGACCTCGCCAATTAGAATCAATCAACACATGCGATATATACATTCATTTTTCTATCTGTTATGAATTATCATCAGTGCGGGAACTGCCGGCAGCGAGTATTCTCTGCCGGAAAGACGAGCGGGATCCTTGTACTACAAAAAACGTATAGTACATCAAACGTCAACGCTGTCGGAAGACATAAAACATCATTACAACAGCAGCAACGAGAGTTTGGGTTCGATGCGTTCAAAATCTATATCGCACCCGACGAAGCCGAAAATAAAAGTTCTGAACAACGTACAATCGGGAGGTGCGGTAATTATTCCCGAAGTAAAGAGCGAATTGCGTATGATGCAACGACCCGTCAACGGTCACAGATTTGGCGACGACAGGCTCGTTTTGGTATCGGCGAAAAGAGTTCCGTTTCTCGTTTTTTCCGCGCTACCTTACACCAAGGGACAACGAACGAGCTGGTAAGACATAAGATTAACGTCGCGAATGATGAATCATCGAATTTAATCACTAAAGTTCATCGCTGTCTCACCACAACTGATCGCAAATCAAACCCTTCATCTCGAGCTTCATATGAAAAACGAAAATTAAAAAAAAAAACAAATCTTAGTACATATTTTTTACGATGGTTTTACTCTTATTATCAGCGGCCGAAATACTACGGGTAGCACATCTGTCTTCAGAAACTATGCAGTATCTAATCCAATGTTACGAAGGTATTGATCAGTCGACACCTAGAGCTTCGCATATGCCGGTAACAAAAAAATCGATCCAAATTGATTGGCGCCGATCGAATCTGATCAATATCTCGGTCCGGCTGAAACGAGGATTTTTTAAAAATTCAGATACATGAGCTTGCTGTTAAATTTTTTTTTTTATACGCGGGATTGTACAGATTTAAGGGGTTATACGCGGTTGCAAGGCCGAAGAAACGCCGTTTTTTCACGAATTTTTTTCTGAAAAGGGTTTTTATTTGACGAATACAAGGAGTATTGATGAATGTAGTGGTAGCTTTTAACTTTATATCGGCGATTTTTATTTTCAAAGATATTGACTTATTCCGTTCCTGTAGACGATTTTCTGGAGGTCCTCCGAAAAAAGGTTTCTGGCGGTGAGCACGATATTTCCGATTTGGAATATTTAAAATGAAAAAATCAAAAAGATTCTATCAGTGGATAGATAAATCGAGGTATTGATCGAAGGAATTGTTGAAACTTCGATTTTTGACAAAATGGCGGCTCCAAACAAAAAAAAATTCCAATTTTCGACCGAAATTTATGAGTTGAACTATTAAAAAAAAATAAAAATAATTATTGGAAATCTTATTCCTTCGATCAATACCTCAAGAATATATCTGAGGTATTGATTATAAGGTTGTGTTGAAATTGCAGACCGATAGGTTGCCGCGTTTCTGAGAAATCGTGCTCACCGACTTTGAAAACACCGTTTTGGGAATAACCCGTTCAAAGTTTCAAAAGTCGTTTACACGTCGTCAAAAATTTTTTTTTTTCAACTTACATGAAATCATCTATGCCAGGGCGATGAAATGAACTCTCTGCATTATTAGCAGCTTCTAATATTCCAATTCGTTGTTGTATAAACGAGAAATCGATTTCTCGATATTTCCAACTGAGTGGGGGTAAGGTTAATTCGGCGAAAAAAAGCTTGTTTTTAAGATTTTTTTCAGGCGATACAAATAGCAAAAGAATCATCTGAAACAAAAAAATCAAAATGCATTCGTTAAAGGAGATGTTTCTCAAGGTAATCACGAAGGGATTTTTTTTATTTTTTATTATTGATTTTTTCGTAGCACTTGGAAGCAAAAAAACCAATTTTCGCTATAAAAATCAGCTAATTTCTTACTGTAAAATTGATAATTATTAAAAAAAAAAAAAGCTCTAGACGATACCTGGCGAATTACGTGAAGAAGTAGTGTGCAAAATTTCAAAACGATTGGTCCAGTAGATTTTCCGTTATCGTGAACACGGACTTTTTCGAGGCGCATCCGGAGATTCACGGTCACCCGCTCAATTTTCAATATTTTGGAATGAAAATTTAGGGAAATATCGCTTAAATGTTGTATTATTATACGAAAATTGATTGAATAAATTTACACTATCTGTATCGCCGGAAAAAAATGTTAAAAACATGCTTTTTCGCCGAATTAACCTTACCCCACCCTTAATTGACAAAGACGCGTTGGAGTGAGACGAGAATTTGTTGAAGATGTGAATAAACGATGAAAGATACTATCGTTGCTGAAGATTATCAACAAAGGTATTCGAAAAGGCATTCGGCATCGCTCACATTCCAACTATTCTTTTATTTTTCATTTTTCGCTGCTGCAGTGAAATATCAATCCGCGCGATAGCACAGGTTTCAGTTTACACAACGAGCACGATTATCTTGACCCATCGTTACCGATGATAAAAATCCAATCGCGGTCGGTCCGAACACGAAGATAATACGAACCTTCGTTATTAAAATTTTTTCAACGTTTTTCCGGTGTAAAGAAAATGAGACGTTACAATTAATATCGATTTTATGGCGTTAATTTTTACGCATTTTGCTCCAATCGATATGGATCGACTTTCTTAAGACCGGGTCGTTTGCCTTGTGTGCACAAAAGAGCTACGTAACGCGTCAATTCCACACGAATTTGATACATAGAGGAATAATTTATAATTATAGCGATGCACGAATAATTGTTTCGTCGGTAATGATGAATCAATTTCTCACAGGTCCGAGCTTCGCAGAGATACCGGACGCAGGCGCAACACCTCCGGTCCCCGACCGCTCTCAGCCATAAATGATAATTTAGACCCCTTTGGTTTATTGGGCATTGAACGGGCCAAAGACGGCCAGGTAATTTGATTATCATATCGAACCTTTGCTTATACATTATTTTTTTTCGTTAATTCCAATATTTTCGTTAATTTTTTATTATTACATTAATTGTTATTTACACATTTCTCTTTGCAAAAAAAACACGGAATAATATTATAATACAGTCCGACCTCCGAATAAGAAACCGAAAGCTCCCAAAGGTAAGAGTTTTTCTTATATATCGCATACCCCGACCAGGCGCGCGCTCCGCCCTCACTACCTCTGTCTGTCTCTCTCAATCTTTTCCGCATGCGATTCTCTCAACAAGAAACACGCTCGAACGAGTTCCAACTTAGTATTCACATCGCTCGTGCAAAAACGTTTTCGACTGCGCGTGAACATTTATTTCGCAAATTTTAGGTCAATATTGTTTCATCCAATTTATATTAAAAAAAGGAGAAGTCCATATCCCTGAGGATTCATCTTTAATGGCAACGTTCGACTCTCTCGAAAATATTCCACCGTCAGTTGAGTGCGTTGCGGATCAAAATAATACGCAACAAGACGAAAAAGCTTTTCATTGCGTCTCGAAAACTTTTGCCGTTTTATATGAAAATTTTTAAACGCCCTTATCTTTGTTTTTATTTTATATGAAATCTTGTCAACACACATATGTATCTTTTTAATGAATACAAAAAATTTCTAATAAACTTGTAGATTTTGTGCCACATTCACACA
This sequence comes from Sussaba pulchella, assembly GCA_963971145.1. Classification (NCBI taxonomy): domain Eukaryota; kingdom Metazoa; phylum Arthropoda; class Insecta; order Hymenoptera; family Ichneumonidae; genus Sussaba; species Sussaba pulchella. The sequence continues at coordinate 10,249,600 of OZ020165.1, forward strand.
CGCGCACACACATACTCACGCACGCATGCACACATCAATTTACACTGCAACGTTCACTCGATTTTGCCCGAATAATCTATCCCAGGCTGGTTTCTTAACCAGAGGTTCTGCGCACGAGATTATTGAGCTCGGAGTTCGAGTCGGAGCGGGGGAAGCGATCGAGTGAGAAAGTGGGGAAAGTTTTTTATTGCCGGGTTTCTTATTTGGAGGTCGGGCTGAAATTTTCACGGAAATCATATTAATTTTGACTGATAATGGGTTATTTTTATTTCGAATGTTGCAATAATAGAACGGTATGAAATTGGAAATTATTTTTATTGCCTTGAAAAATTATGAATGTATAAGACATATGTACAGTATCAATAACAACATATATCGAGCTATCAATATGAATTTTTCCACGAAAAAATGTTCAATTCTGGGGGAACTATTGACGTTGTCGAAAAACACCTTTTTTTTTAAAGTCACTAGCGGTGAGCGTTATATCTCTCAAATTGCTCATCTGAATTTGAAAAAAATCAAAACGATTTCGTTAGTATAATGTTAAACGCAGTTCGTGAACGAAGGGTTTAGCGAAACTTTTATTCGTAAAATAATATTGATTTAAAAAATCAAAATATCGCTAAACTCTTCATTCACGAACTGCGTTTAATATTACACCAATGAAATCTTTTTAATTTTTCCATTTCAGATGCGCCATTTTAGAGATATAATGCTTACTGCAAGTGATCTTTAATAAAAAATAAAAAAAATACGGTGTCTCGTGATAACCGCAATAATTCCCCCAAATATTAAATTTTTTTCCTGAAAAAATCCATGCAAGTACCTCAATATAGGTCGTAATTAATACTGTATCGTGTATGCTTATAAAATTGCTTCAATATGCCTATAAAAATCATCAAAATCCCTTAATTTTGCACCTTGAAGTATACACACATTTTATTCTAGGAAATTTCTTATGGTCAACTTCTCGTGCCATCGCGACAATTCCAAAAGGACAGAAAATTGCATATGAGCGATAGCGAGACGATCGAACTCATGCATGCAGTGCCCAACAAACATCACGTTGTATCAAGGTACAATACAGGGTTTGAATATCGTACGTTATACGAATAATCCGTACAAAAGATAAAACGAAAATGTGATGAAATTTGTTTACCGAATTCGCACAATAAAATTTCACAAGCATGTTTAGCGTTAAGAAAAATGTTGGCAAACGTTTGCTACATCATTAAATCAGGCTAATGCGGCGCTACCTCGATATTAAGGCAGGATTCTACTTTGAAACCATGAAAAAAACGCTATTTTCGTGAATTTTTTCTGAGAATACTATTAAAGATATCGATATGGGGTTTGAAATGTTCGATAAATACACTCTTTAAGTGCATAAAAAGAATTTTTTTAAAATGTATTTTATTCATTTTTTGTACACGTAAAATATGTTTAAAGCTAACGCCTCGAAAAGAAGGTACCGTTGCCGTGGTCGTGAAATCTTCCCGACGGATGGTCTGAAACAAAAAAATCAAATAGTTTATGTTCAGTATGTCTTCAGGAACCGACCTAACTACAATATTTTATATACGTGCAAAATTAACAAAATGGCGGCGAAAATACGAAAAAAAAAAAAATGCGTTTTTTTGGGTCTTTTTTTGCAATAAAAAAATAGTTCCAATAAAAATTTTAAGTTGATTGTAGTTAGGTCAATTGGTACAAACATATAGAATATGTGTTCCAAATTTCATAAGGATCGGTTCAGTACTTTTTGAGTTATCACGACCACGGTACTTGAAAATGTCGTTTCGAGAAAAACGCGTTTAAAGTTTTGGTGAGTGATAAATCGTAGAAAAAATTATCTTACCCTCAATCAGCGATGCCTGGGCCATATAATATGCCTTCGACATATGCCTTGAACATATTTACTTTCGAAAAATGTAAAAAAAAAAAAAATTTTTTTTTTCAAAGTTTCAAAGTAGAATCCTGCCTTAAATGGCCTAACAACATGCGCATTACAACCCTCCCATATCACCTCACGCATAAACGGGGCACCGAAGAATAATTTAGTTTCGTAAACGATCTTCAATTAATTTTTAGCGTAAATTTCGAAACACACGATTATCTCCGAATCCGATCGTTCGTAAATAAAATTAACAAGTTGTTTATAATTGGGTCGGTGAAACGATTTTTTTGCAGGACGAAAACTATGATGTGGAATACGGACCATACTAAGTGGTAAAAAAAAAAAAATTGTAATATTCACGTCAATCGAATGAAAAGTACAGTAGAGTGTGGTAGCATATACGTATGAATTGGAAAAAAAAAATTATGGGTTTGCATGTTGAAACGGTGTTGGTGCAAATTTGTCCACGCGTATTCGACGTGTCGTTCAATCGTTTATTGAAGCAAGTTCACGGATAGCGAAATATTTGTGACCGTGGCGTACTAAATTTCAATTCGCATCGTCTAATCTGCTTCTCGAAACAGTTAATTCATCATCTCGTATCATTCGTTCACTCATCATCGTTAAAACATCAATGGCCTTGGCGAATTAACGTTTTGACGCTTAATTTTCTTACTGTACGTTGCAAAAAAAAAACAGCCTTATTATATTTATCCAAATAACAGAAAAAATCTGATGAATAGACAACGAAAAAAAAAAATTATTCATATTTCACTTTTTTTTTCGAAACTAATTAACCAACCGAACGGTTAAAATTTTTTTTTAACTAACGGCTTGATTATTCGCTAAATTTCGGCTGGCACAAACGCTTGTAAAGAATGCATTAATTTTTAAACGGCACTGCAACAATTTTGTAGCTAGCGTTTGAATCGTACATCAAATAATAACAAGCGATTTTATCATATATATGCGGATCGTGTGATGATAATATAAAAAAATTAAAATCAATTGTATTGAAAGATACGAATGACTCGACCGAGTTATCGATTTCAGGTGCTTATCTTACGACACGGCTACGCACCGATCTCAACCCATCGCTCCCGAATCACCGCCTTCGGCGTTCGTAACTGATGGAAAAAGTAGGTCAATTGGATTTTTTTTTTTTTTTTTTTTTTTTTTACAAACAAAGATATTTTACGATGTTATCCAGGGATCGATTATACAATCGTTTGCTTGCCTGTTTTTTTTTTTTAAGCTTTCGATTGGGAAGACCAATGTCTGCAGTATAATCCAAATTTGCTCGACGATCCGGAACTTATCGCTGGCAAACATCGAACGCTACTCACGTTTACATCTTACATGGTAATTGATTTATTAATTTATTGGCTAACAATATCTACGTTATGAGAAACGCACGAACATTGATTTAATTCGTGATTGATGCAGGCGTCGGTGATCGATTACGTTCGGCCATCTGATTTGAAAAAAGAATTGAACGACAGATTCAAGGAGAAGTTTCCGCACATTCAATTGACTCTCAGTAAATTACGAAGGTGAGCGATGAGATTAATATGATGTAATGAACGACGTGGATATGTTAAATATCTGTGGTTTTGAGGCAAAACCGAATAAGTGCGTTTAAAAAAATGAGATCAATTCGGATTCTTGTAATTTAGATTGTATGTACACTAGGGTGGCTTGAAAAAAAAAAACTTTTTTTCTGATTTCAATCAAAACACATTCGCTGCGAAGTATCTTGCACCCGGAGAATTCACCCCAAAGATGAACCCGATCGGACCATTTTTAGGGGTCGCGCAAGATTTTTCAAGTTTTTCCATTTGATTAACATGGGAAGAACAAAAAGTTTCCATTTAAAAAATCGTAGCTCCGTCAATTTTGTAGCTACGTTGATCCCGTAAGTTCCATTTGAAAGCTCTTTGACAACAGCTTAAAATGGCACGCGGAACTTTCGAATCCGATTGCAATTTCCGTGGATAATTTCTTACGAAAAAACAAAATTATCGACGGAAGTTGCAATCTACATCAATTGTATTTTGATTGAAATCAGGAAAAAAGATTTTTTTTTTTCAAGCCACCCTAATGTGCACATTGTTTTTGAACACAGTTCCCGCAAATTTTCCATCGGAGGAATGAAGGAGATTAACCTAACCAAATAAATCCATTTTATCGGAACAAAGTCGAATAAGTCGACCGCTCCTTCGTTAAAAAGAACGAGAATCATGTTATATTTTTCTTTGCCGCATTTTTCCGAAAACTTTTCTATCGGTAAAATAAAATTTCGTTGTTTGACAATGTGAATCGATCATTAATTGTCTCGCATCGGTAGGCAAAACCAGATAAGTCCATGGTTTGTAGACAAGAACGAATAAGATCACCATCGTCTTTTCTTCCAAGTCACAAGCTACTTAAAGTTTACAGAACGCTAGCTCGAGCAGTACCAAATACTAAGTGCAACCTGATAATAAAAATTAATCATCAGGTTGCACCTCAAGTTTTAAAAATAATATTATTTTTTAAATCGTTTTTTTCCGCTATTATACAACATTCGCAACATCAAATCTTTATTTATCGCAAACACTATTTATGAGGTTATTCGGTTTCGCCTTCGAACTACAAGTATAAGAGACGATTTATCGAAATAAAAAATTCTTTCATGCGCAGCTTGAAACGAGAAATGCGAAAAATTGCGAAGATGGAATACGGCATTGATGTTCTGACAGTGGCAATGGCTTACGTATACTTCGAAAAACTAATTTTACGCAACGTCGTAACGAAACAAACGCGTAAATTATGTGCCGGTGCTTGCCTGCTACTCGCCGCAAAACTCAACGATGTCAAAGGCGATGTATTGAAATCACTTATCGAGGTAATAAACATTGACTACAATTTTTGTAAATATTATTACTGTAAATCAATATCGACTTTACACGTGAACAATAGATTGGTCCTTAGAAAAGCTCATTTTTGAATAAAAATAGGAACGCCCCCCCCCCCCACATAGTTTTCAAATAATTGAAAAAAAAATTATTCGTGAAGTCCCTCCTCCCTATCTCAATATTTAAAATCATTAAAATTACGCTAAAAATTGGTTTTTCACTTTGCTGGGGTCATGGCATGGAAATTTGGGACTCAAAATATGATAGACACTCATGAGTGCAACTCATACGACGACGTAAAGTACCAAAAAAAAAATATATATTTACTCCAACAATTTTTATCTATGGTTTATTGTGTTTAATTCTCGTTGTGAGCTTTCGATTTATAAAAATTAGAGAAGAATCAGTGAAAAATCAGGAAAAATGAGAATACCGATCAGTTCAGATATTATTTTAATCATATCTATTATTATTATAATATATATATAATAAATATATAATATATATATAATTAAAATAATATCTGAACTGGTTGGTTTTCACTGGTGGTTAAATAATAAAAAAAAGCATATTGGACGAATTCTGTTGATATTTTAGCTGCAATAAATTAATTTAATATGCATCGCATGTTATTAAATAACAGAAAAAATAAAATTACTTAGGCAGGGGTTAATATTGAGATAGGGAGGAGGGACTTCGTGAAATTTTTTTTTACATTATTTGGAAACTGTGGGGAGGGGGGGGTGCTATTTTTCTTTAAAAATGACCCTTGCTAAGGACCAGTCTAGTGAACAATTAAAAACTTCGTATTAATTCCAGAGAACGGAAAGCGTGTTCCGGTTGAATCGCAAAGATCTCATCACCTCTGAATTCGCTGTTTTGGTTGCTCTGGAATTCGGCTTGCATCTCCCGACGTGGGAAATATTTCCTCATTATCAGCGTCTCATATACGAATCCTGACGCTCCATCGTTAAACCTCCGCTGCTTTCCCGCAGAAGTAGAACACTCTCTTCCTGAAGCGTTACACGAACAATAAAACAAAAAAAAAAAGATCCCTCGGGAAATCCATTTTTCAGACAAAAAAAAGCAATACAATAATTTACCTTTTCAAAAGTACGTTAAACCGATTCCAAGAATGAAGCTTAGGTGTTGATAGCAAGCTTCGGTAAACATACTAATCGAATCGAGCGGAAAAAAACATTGTTTTATTGCGATTAAAATTCGATAAAAATAGTTAGTGTGAAGAACCAAAAGAAAATTAATCATTGGGTGCTGATTGACAATTATGGCTCAAAAATTGGGTTGAAAAATCGAGAGAGATAAGTTCGTAAAGTCTTGAAAAATAAAAGTTTAAGTATCGTGAAAACAAAATATACCTAAACAGCAACGTAAAAAACGTATCTTCACTAAATGTAACACGTGCGGAAGCCAAGAAAAAAAAAATGTTTGCTGCAATGATATAATAACAAATCTCTATTTCTTCTCTGCAATAATTCTCAAAGCCCTTCGTAATGAAGTATTCGCACTTCGGTACGTGAATAAATCACGTTGAATTATTTATTAGTTAAAAAATAATGTGTTACACCCGTAAATTCATGATTTCGTAGATCAGCGGTTCAAATTAATTTCGATATTAGATTTTTCTCACAGAGCAATATATGTATTTTCATTACGAAACGAACTTTATACGAGATATAATAATAATCGTTAGAGTCAAATCCCAGATGGATGTGACGAATTTCTCTACAAAGTTATCCAGTAATCATCGATGTGTATTTTCGAGTCTTGTACTATTATTTATCAGTGCTTCGGTTCGGATACGATGAACCGCGGTAGCGTCTCAACGCCGAGTATTGTACAAATAATTAAGGGGGTACATCTGTGTAGATTGCCGGAAAAGTAGGTGAATTTTGGGAATTATTATCTCAAAAACTATTCGTCCGATTTAATTCAAGTTGGTTTTATTTGAAAGTACATACATTGAGGTATGTTGACGATTTTTTTATATAAATATATAGTGAATGGGAGCGCTGTTATTCTGGCCGGCGTAAAACAACTTTGTCGTCGGCACGGTTTGCGATTCCCACTTTTTCTCGCAGTCGGTTGGTCCGAAACAAAAATTTCAAGAAGATTCTTAAAGTGTTACGTTTTGAGCTGTTACGGCACGTAGGATTTTTTTTTTTTTTTTTTCACAAAATGGAGCTTGATTGAAATTGAAATTCACTTTTTAACCTCAATTTACGACCTTTTTTGGTTGATAAAAAAAAAAAAAAAAATTAGTTTTAAAACACTTTAAGAACACTAACACTTTAAGAATCTTCTTGAAATTTTTGTTTCGGACCAACCGACTGCGAGAAAAAGTGGGAATCGCAAACCGTGCCGACGACAAAGTTGTTTTACGCCGGACAAAATAACCGCGCTCCCATTCGCTATATATTTATATAAAAAATCGTCAACACACCTCAATGTATATACTTTCGAATAAAACCAATTCGAATTAAATCGGACGAATATTTTTTGAGATAATAATTCCCAAAATTCACCTACTTTTCCGGCAATCTACACAGATGTATCCCCTTAAGAGGCACTTAATTCTTATCATGACGACGAATCGATCTGCCGAAAATGAGGCGCTACGGCTAATGTTCGAGACGCTTTTAACTTTTCAACGAACAATCGAAGAAAAACGTTGAAAAGTCTTGATTCTCATCGCGTCCGCTTGACCGAACGATATCGTCGAACCCTACACAGCGTTAACGTCGATCGATCGTAACATTCAATCATTTTTCGTCCCCACGTGCGTATTTCCGTCGAGACACTGTCGCGTCAATAGAAACGTGCATTTTTTTTTGTGCTCAATTACGTTTATTTTCGCTCACGAGAATTGCTCAATTTTTCGTTCTGTCGTTTCCGTCATTCAAACGTCATTTAACTAATCATCGACGATTGTTCGGTGAAAAATACTAAGAGCTGTGCATAAAACAGCTAAACGCCTTCATCACATATCTTCGCTAAAGCTTCGCTGTAGAAAAAAGAGAATAACAGAAAAAAAAAGTAATTGATAATTCGGCTAATGCAGACTATCACAACACAGTATCCTCAATTGATGAAAGAGGGCCCAAATTAATTATTTCCCGATAAATATTTTCGGCATAAACGAGAGAAATTAATGTGAAAGATTGCGCGAGGCTTGAGTGTGAAAGGCGATCGATATACGTGATTATTTTATGGTCAATAAATGTTTGTAATACGTATGCACGTGCAGGCATCAAGACTGAAACTTCGGGGAACTCCAGGTTTTACGACGTACGAGAACGATGTGTATTTTTTCCATCGAGTATACACCTTTGTGTTAAAGTTTTTAGAATACTTATTGATTCGATTTTTAGTTGTAAAAATGTACAAAAAAAAAAAAACAAAAGTTTCGAGGGTTTAGCCCGTGGTGTTATCGTTAGATTTTGATTTGTCTGTACATAAAAGATGAGTTGAGTATGGGTGACGTATGGCATTTTTTCGGGCGATTGTGATGTGTTGGGTGCTTGTACTTGAGTTGTTCAAATTGTTGATAAGTCAATTTAAGTTCGGTAGTTTTTATCTCATGGAATTATTTTTATTCGCACTAAAGGATGTATTTTAGTTTGATTTCGTTTGATATCCTGTTATTGACGTATACACTGGGGTGGACCTTAAGGGGTGGGGGTAAGGTTAATTCGGCGAAAAAGAAGCATGTTTTTAAGATTTTTTTCTGGCGATACAAATAGTGTAAATTTATTCAATTAATTCCTATGTAATAATACAGCATTTGAACAATATTTTCCTAAATTTTCATTCCAAAATATTGAAAATTAAGCGGGTGACAGTGAATCTTCGGAGGCGCCTCGAAAAAAAGTTGCGTTGCGGTGTTCATCGTAACTCGCAGAAGAATCATCTGAAACAAAACAATCAAAATGCATTCCTCAAAGAAGATGTTTCTCGAGGTAATCACGGGGTATTTTTTTTTTTTTTTTTTTGATTTTTGATTTTTTCGTAGCACTTGGAAGCAAAAAAACCGATTTTCGCTATAAAAATCAGCTAATTTTTTGCTGTAAAATTAATAATTATCAAAAAAAAAAAAGCTCTCGACAATACCTGGTGAATTACGTGAAGAAGTAGTGTGCAAAATTTCAAAACGATTAATCCAGTAGATTTTGCGTTATCGTGAACACGGGCTTTTTCGAGGCGCTTCCGGAGATTCACTGTCACCCGCTTAATTTTCAATATTTTGGAATGAAAATTTCGAAACATATTGTTTAAATGTTGTATTATTATACGAAAATTGATTGAATAAATTTACACTATTCGTATCGCCAGAAAAAGATCTTAAAAACATGCTTCTGTTTCGCCGAATTAACCTTACCCCCCCTTTAATAGGGGTGTTGACGAATTTCGACAAGTGCACCCCCCCAGATAGGTTCGAAATAAATTTCAAAAAAATATGTGCAAAACCCCTGAAAATCCCATTTTATTCAAATGGGAAACAAAGCGAGCTTACAGACACGTCTTCTCATTGGGCTACAGTGCTGGGGTTTAGCACATATTTTTTAAAATCTTATTCCGAACCTATCTGGGGGCTGCACTTGTAGAAATTCGTCAACACCCCTATTAAGGTCCACCCTAATAACGTAATATATATATTTTTTTCTGCGAGGCCATGTGTACTTGCCAAGATATCCGATTGCTTGGAAAATCGTTCTTGATGAAAGTTGTGTAAGAATAATTATCGACGTTGGTACGGAAGCATTTAATAACAATTGGGGACCGGTCTACGGTTCTCGGTACACGTATGTTTCTTAAATTCCGATGCTCGATCGGATATTCTCTTCCGAATGAATCTATATTGCCTGTAAATTCAGGCGTAAAATATGCGCTGGATCAAGCGGAGTACAAAATAATAATCGTTTGCGATTGGTCTCGAGTATGCATTTTAACAACGCGATGTATTGATTCTAGTCCGCATAAAACAAAAATTAAATTTTAAAAACTCCATTTTCGAACCGGCCATTGATCAAACGAACAATGTGATCCTCGATTAAATCTTTATAGCGTCTATATATTCTATGAAATTTACACGTTACTAATATACATTATCTATATTCTAGTATTTAATCCGTGGATTGAATAGAAGCAACAAATATTGTAATTGTAAAATAAATAATGTAGGATACAACAACAAGAAGGAAAAAAAAACAAAGCTGCAACCTACCTCGTACCGGCATCGCTATAGACGATGACAATAAATGGGATATTAATGGTTCTTCGGGATTTTCTTTCTGGATTTTATCGATTTACTTCCTCCGGCCGAACGAATCGTCGAACGACTGATTTTGTCTCCTTTTGCAATGCTCATCAATGAAACCGAATCCGCAGCTTCAGTTTCTCTTCGATCGACTTGTTTTTGCATGGTTTTCTTGCGCGCTAATTTTTTTCCAGCTTCGATGAATATTTCCAAAAACTCCAGGAATGTAAGCTGCGAGAATCATAATCTACATGATAGATATCTGCGGTTTTTTGGGTAAATCATTTTTCGACTACGCTAATAAGGGGAAAAATGATGGCCTGAAGTTTTATTGAATGGCATTGCTCATTTGAAGCACACCTTGTATTCCATATCAACGATGATATCCGCATCTGGATCTTTCAGTGATGGGCACGTGATGCTCATAATTTGAATAAATTCGTTGGCACTCAATGTTTGTAGCGCGGGCAATGAATACGCTAAAAAACGAGGTAATTATGTAGAAAGTGGACACAAGTCCGATTGTCTTGGGATTGAAATGTGAATTCATACGTACATACATTTTTTTCTCAACCATCTTGTACAGCATCACAAACTACATAAGAAACATTAGCGGGTCAGAGTCGTTCAAGGTAATTTAAGATCAAAAAGTGACATTAACTTTATTTTTATGTGAAATGAACTTTATTTACAGACGGTGTTCAAAGCCATTGCCATTGGAATCAATGCAGTATTGCAGACTCCTTATCACGGATTGTGTAAAATTTCTTATCACTTCGGCACTTATCGAATCACATGCTCGGACAATTCTCTCTCGTGTATCATCAGTCGTAGTTGGACGTTCTTTATAAACAAGATCTTTCAAGTATCCCCACAAGAAACAAGAAACATGTTTCTTCGAGAAACATTAGGTCCGTTATTGGAAGAAATACCTTTAGAAACAAGGAACAGAATGTGGTATCACCACGATTTGTGTCCGGCACATTTTTCGCTGATAGCTAGAAACGAGTTGTATGTTTCTTATGTAGTTTGCGATGCTCTGCAAGTTGGTTGAATAAAAAATGTACCGCACTATTTAAAAAAGTGGAGGTGACCTTTAATGTGCGTCAGCGCCTCCACTGAGATAAAAAAAATTGTCGCATTCGATGACCCCTTTTGCACCGTACATTTCTTGTTTGGAAGATTTTTTCGTGAAGTCGATAATTACAGAGATTGCCCCCCAATTTTTTTCATTAATATGTGTTGAAAATAAAGATACACGTATTTCGGCGTTTTTTATTTTGAGCCCCCACTTTTGAAACAAAAAAATCTATAACTCCCGAACGAAGCGTCGGCTTCAATACGGTTTAAAAATTAAGGGCACATTTTTTGTTTTATTTCTTTTTTAATTTTGAATTGTTTATAAATAATTGTTGAATTTGTGCAACATATTCGTAAATGTTTTTATTGTATAGAGCGTTCAAAAACGAAAAAAAAGACTCGTGGGTTTTCGAGTTATCACTAACCGTTGCTGAGATATATCGATTTGAATGACCGAATGTGGTCTATACTTCAAAAACTTCATTTGACTGTATTTCAAAAGTGGGGGCTCAAAATCAAAAAACGCCGAAATACGTGTGTCTTTATTTTCAACACATATTAATGAGAAAAATTGGGGGGCAAATATGTCGACCCAACTGTCCGAAGTTGCCGAAATTCCCAGGAATACCCCATATATAAAGTCTGCGTGGAATCCCAGTTATCGTATGGGGTTGCGCGTGGTTGGGAGTCACTGAAATGATTTGAAGCAAAATATGTTTTCGACAATCTGGCTGGCTAATCGTCAGTTGGTGTGCCCTAATTGCACCCCCCCCCCCCCCCCCACTCCTTCTTCACGGCGAAAATTGTTTTCGATGAGCTTGAAACATAAAAAAAATAGAGTTGAAAATAACGTTAAAAAAGGTTACGGGTGAATAGCTAAGGGTTAGTGCTAGGTTATTTAAGGGTGTGTTTTTTAACCCTTGTAACGATCCCACACAACACAAAATACATTTTATTATTACCCACAAACAAAACATTTACATCAGCTTTCTCACGGTAAGAGCGAGCCGTTGAAACTTTTCCAACGGTCGTCTTTACCACACACACACACATGCACCCACACGCGGACCAGCGTCCGCCGGTTCAGAAAAGCTGACGCAGCAGTCCCACGACAAAGGGACTCTGCGTCGCCCTGAACCGAGGCGTCGCACTGGCGGTGTTATCACCTCAACGGACAAAAGACGCTCGGGGCCCACGAGCGTCTTGCACAGCCACTTCTTACTTCACTCTTTCTTAAGAACGCTTCGCTAACTTGCTTCTTCCCATACACACTCTTTTTTTAAGTCGTCAACCAGAACGCTTCGGTAACTTGCTTCTTCCCATACACACTTTGCAAACGTACACTCTCGCGACATTTTCTCCGATTGTTTACCGTATTAATTAAACGTATTCGGAGTTGAATCCACCGTTTTATTAATTGCATCGAACCCCCCAAGTAATTACGTCACCATGGTTGAACCGTTACACATGGTGTCAGAAGTGGCGGACGATAAAAATCACGCGCCAACCCCTCGTTCTTCCGGGGAAAAAAAGAAAAAGTGCGTGAAAATAAACACAACGAAAAACCCGAAGTGAAAAAAAGAGCAAAAAAACGATAGAAAGAAGATACTTCTACCATCGAAACAAAAAACGAAGGAAGGAAGATACTTCTACAATCGAAACAAAGAACGAAGGAAGAAAGGAAGGCAGTAACGAAAAAATACAACAACCGATGAAATCTACACTCCTAACATCAACAATGTAAGTACCAGTTCGATCGAATTTTGTTTTACGAGTATGACACAGACCAAAAGAAATTAAACCGCTCCCCGAACATTCTCTTCTCTTTCCTAGAAATTAATAAACCCTTTCACAAATCGAAAAACAAAATAAGTCACTCAACCCTTTTTTAAACAAACCCAGCAATTCTTTTAAACAAATACATAAGACCAAACAAAATTTCAAAAAATTGATAAAATCAAACTCAACATTTTTTTTTTGCAAAAAAGTTTTTCAACAAACTAATAACATCAAAACGAAATTTTTATTTCTTTCGAAAAAAAAAGTTTTTTCAACAAATTGATAAAATCAAATCCAAATGTTTTTGTAACAAAAAAAAGTTTTTTTTACCAATTAATAAAATCGAACTTAAAATTCTTTTTTCAACGAAAAAAAGCTATTTTTAAACAAATTGATATAACCACTCAACATGTGTTTGAAAAAGTTTTAACAAATCAAACTCAAATCCTTTTTAACAGAGTCGATAAGAGCAAAAAAAAATTTTTTTACAAAGAAACGACCAACGAGGTTAAAACCAAACCAAATTTTTTTTCTCTGCCTCTATCAACGGAAAAAATCAATTGAACAAAATCTGTTTAATTGATAAACCTTCGGTGACCCCTCTCGGACTTCGCTACGTTGACCCCCCGTAAAATAAATAAAATACAAAATCTTTCAACGAAAATAACCGAGAACAAAACACCCCTTCGTTTCTCTTTTCCCAAACAAAATTGTGAACGAGTTGAAAAAAAATATTAACGAAAAACAAACAAAAAATTTTTTCCCGATAAAAACAAAAAGAACATCAATTTTTTTTTCTCTTCCGATAAGAAAAACATAAACATTTTTTTTCTCTCTCCAACAAATGAAAAAACAAACAAAATCTTTTTCTTCCAAATAACGATAATCAAACAAATTTTTTTTTCCTGAAAAAACAAAACAAATTTTCGTCTCTCCAATAAAAGAAAAAGCGAACATAAAATTCTCTTTCACTGGAAGAACGATCAAATTTCCTTTCTCTTTTTCAAAATAAACAAAAATCAAATATGACCGTTTTTTTCTCTCTCTTATCTCTTCCAAAATAAGGAAAAAACAAACAAGAAATTTCTTTTTCATTGACAAATAAAGTTGAACTAATTTTTTTTTCTTTAAAAAAAAAATCGAACAACGACCACCAAACACCCCATCGCGAAAAACGTTAGCAAACCTACCCTTCTACGTAAAGCGGTCGAAACGAAGGAACAAAACAACCATACTAGACTAAGAAAATCGCGAAAAAGAATTTTTCTTTACACGTGCGTGAAAAGCGCTACTTTCCTTGTCCCTTTTGCGGTTTCCACCATCGGCGCAGGGGCATCGCGGTCAACAAAAATTTTGTAGGACACTTTTTATCAGAAATTACTTGTAGAATCGACCTCTGGCCGGTAGTACGACCTTAACCCTGACACCCTGTATACATATGAAATTACTCCGGGAGTGTCCTCTATAATATTTCAATTCCAAAATAATTAAAGTTGTATCCACTTTCTGCATAATCACAAAAAAATAATGTTGGTCAAACGTTCGATACAGTCTCAAATCTGAATATGATAAAGAAGAATGAAATTGTCTCACCCAAGAGATTGTCGTCTTTGTTTGCTGAACGATGTTGTTCCGAACGAACCACAGGTTTATCGCACGCGAAAACGCTGAGCTTTTCGTCTGCGACCTTGGAATTTCTGTCCTTCGGAATAATTGTCGATGCTGCAAATTCCGTACACAATGGAAATTTATCTTTGTCAGTTTCCATTGAATAACCTGACTATATGAAATTTGTAAAACCATTAACTCTCGACGGCTCCTCCTTGTTTTTGCCTTCAACCGGGCCTCCGAGAGCCAGACGTCTTCCGTTTATTTCTCCTGTGCATAATCTTTTCCCTTGTCCAGAAAAATATTTCTATGTACACCATTTTCTATGTTCTTCAATGACGAAGCGCACAGTGTATACTACAGTTCATTTCATTAAAGTTAAAATGGTGAAAAAACCCGTTAAATAAAAAAAAAATAGTGATAGATGGGAGGGGCTCCGAGAAGAAAACCGGCATGGGACGCGTTTGGCCCCCCCGGGAGGATCCGTCTAGGTTTAATACCAATTTTCGAGTTCACTGTACGAACCTCGCCACGGGCACACAGCTCTCAGCAATTGTCGGGCAGTGTGAGGTTTGCCAATGTCCGTGTACAATCGATAAATTGAATCGATAGATAGAAGATCACGTTCTGGTCCGCACAGAATACCTTCGACATTTCAACGCAATTGTACGAATATTCGCCTTTAAATATTTTTATACGAAATATAAAACCAATACGGATATAGTTCACGTACCCACGGGCTATTTGAGAACAAAATCGTCACTTTTTTCCTTCCGCGATGTGTCTAGAAAAAGAGTTTAAACTGGAAATTCGTCGATTCATTTAGGAATCTTGTGAACCTACTTCTGCAAATGCCTGATGAGGTTCATTAAGAAAAAAAAATTGTCGACGGTATGTAAACTTGAAGTTTGTTCTCGAATAGCCCGACCTCCTGGTTACTTCGCTAACAAGTTTGGTGTTTGTCAATAATTTAATCATTAGCTACTAATAGTTTTCTTGCCTTATACCATCTGCATGCCTTCCTGTAAATATCCTAGAGTACATTAAAACCAAAATCATACAAAAAAAAATCGTTTTCATGAGAGTCGTGAATAAAAGTAGAATGAAAAACAGGGTAATTTTTTAGAAATCCGGTTAATCTCGACAAAGATTCGACAGACATCAATCAATAAAACGTGATTTAGATGAATTAGAAGTATTAAAAGAACATCATGCTCATTAGCTTTTCGACCAGACATCTTACGATATTGGTGAGATGTGAATACATATATGGCATATCATATTGATTTATAAGAACTTCACGAACCAGTGTAATTCCCAGCATTAGGATAAATATGATTGACCAGAAATTTGTGAAGACCATTTGCCAGTCTGCCAGGATAGCCTTCCGCATCGATGTCTCCATTCTTCGTACAAAGATGCCAAGACACCTCCAGCAAAGCGTGAATCAGTTGCCAAATTTCTAACCTTTCATACGGACAGTGCGGATCTCCCGTCAATGTTGATCCGTTGGCCGCTAAGCGATCAAAAAACCGAAGTCATGAATGTCACAAAGCGAATGTATGACATTTAATCATAATGCCTCTTCGCTCACCGAGATATTCGTCAATTTGAACGAGACTCAAACTTTTCTCATAAATGCGACAATCTCTCCACAATTGCCACAAGGAAAGTCGACTCATCGATAATTGACGATTCGCCAATTTAACATTACAAAATATTTTGGAATACGTGTCAAAGATTTTGCGTATACGTGGCATGTGCATTGCAATACATTTGTATGCCCATCGTTCTTCCTCTGATTTAATGAAATCCGCATTATTTATTCTTGCATTGGCTATCGTTTCGTTTTCGTCTGCCTGATCAAGACCAGTCGATGTTACCGAACTGGATATCTCTTTTTTCGTCGATTCCTTCGATAATGGTCTTAACGACCGATCCTGATTCTGCCCTGACTGTTGATTATTTGATCCGCTAAGGCAACGGCAGGATGCGTCATCGCAGTTTCGACATTTTCCAGATTTCAACGAAATACGAGACGAAGAGGTTATTTCCGCTTGGTCAAATGATTGAAACAAACGATCGGTATAGAATCGTAAAGATGGACGCTGTTCCGGGTGTAAAATCGAGGTGACTCGGGCCCCCGGTATTTCCGTGGGTCTCCTGGCAAATCTGGATAAGTCAGCTCAATAACAGTGATTCATTAATTTTCGATAGGTTTATTTGACGATCCATGAGAATGTGCGTATATCTTTACTTTTGAGCGTCAATGTCACGATCGCCTTCAGTGTGAGATTTTTCTTCATTTTCCGAAAGAGTTTTGACGTTCGGTGCCGGTAACAGTGTGTTATTATCGAACAAAGGATCGTCCTCCGTTATATGGCCATTATTACCTTCAACAGTAGCAATTAAGGTCTGGTGAATGAATTATCCGCACGTATAATTCTACACGTATAGCGTACGACTCGATGACTCTACCGATTATCGTCCCGTGACCATGTTTTCGATTATTTTTCCATTCCCCGGAATACTTAGCTCCACCGATGGAATTGAGCGTCAATTGTCCTTGATTGATCATCAAATAATGATTATTAGTCCAATTATTAGATTATATTATTACTTAATTATGAATAATGACTGATGATTAATATTCATAAAAGGAATGAAATTGTTTAAAAAAAACAATAATAAAAAATAAATGATTTATTATTTTTATTCAGAACATTGACAACAATAATTTATATTGTCATTATGAAGTTTATTATTAAATTGTGAATTGATTTTATTTATTTATAAATGCGATTATTGAATCATTAATGCTTTCATCAATATTATAATTTTTAACAAACTATTTCTTACCTATGTAAGTTGTATAGCATTAATACCATCTTACCTCTACCATCGCGGTTCCCTTGATGCCACTGACCCACGTAGGACATTTCCTGTGGCCAGCACAAACTTTTCTTTAACAATCTGTTCCACGTATATGCACCACAGCTAGATAGGGCCGAAAAAATATTATTATAGACGTTTTGCAATTATAAATATACCATTTAGTCAGTGACAAGAGTACCCATGCAGCTGACCCTGGTCCCAGTCGCCCTCGTACACATCCCCGTTCGTCCAGGTCATGGTACCAGTTCCATGACGAAGCCCATTCTTCCAATGGCCAACGTAACGAGCACCATCTGGATACACCCGATTTCCAACACCCTCACGTTTGCCCATGACCCAATCGCCGTCGTAAGAATCATTCTTCTCAAACCGACAGTATCTTAATTCATGCAATTTTCGACATTCATGCCCTACTAATTCTTGTATTGTTTCGGATCAATGGTATTATTCATAAGGACGAACCCTTTTCCATGTTTATGGCCTTTGAACCATTCGCCGATGTACAGTAGATTGTAGTTTTTGTCCACCATGGTGCCTCTGCCGTGGTAATATCCATCTTTGAAATCGCCGTCGTATCGAACGCTGTCCTGCCACTCCAGCGAGCCATTTCCCTCAATTTGGTTATCCTCGAAAGCACCCTGAACAAACATTTTGATATATTTAAATTAGACACTTTGTACATTTTACCTTCATCACAGATAACGCTGTAGGACGGTGAAAATAATGGTTATTGGTATTTTTAAGCTAACATATTCGAAATGTTTGAAAGCTAATCCAGCAAATAATTTTTTTGGAAAAGTCTGCATATAATCGTCCATGTTTAATGATCCTGCTAAATTCAACCGTCTATAACTCAAGAACGGTCCGATCTACAGCATCCAAATTTTGCACATATGTGAAGCCTTGTAATCTCTCTGCCAAGTTTACAGCGTTTTGAGATTTCCAAAAAATGGCGGTTACCATTCCGGGTGCCGCAAATTTCGAGTTATTGATCTAAATAGTTTGTCAAGAATGGAATAATGCTCAACGATGTTTGGTATTGATTTTGGGCTGAATTTATTGAGAAGTTCAGATTTGATAGAACGTTGAATTTTTCGAGAAAATTACGTTTTGCTCTACCTCACATCAACTTCAACCAATTTGGCTGGGACCCGCTATAGGTATGACATATTATTTAATCGTGCTCGGATTAAATATGGTGAAAATCGATCATAGGGATTGGATTTTAGAGGAATTTGAACTTTTCAAAGTTCAACTACGATAGAAGGGGAAACAAGCCGTAAGTTGAATCTGGCAAATTGCGTCTTCTAAAACTCAGATACTGCAATTCCGACTATGGGGAAGCCATAATTAATAAAAATCGTTCTAAAAACTACTACATCGCTCGAAAAGGCTACATATGGCATTTCAACCAAGTTTAACAACTGGCGGATCAAACCAAATCTATGGGAATCGCAGTTATTAATTTTCAGCCATAGCATAACGGTGATTGGTGATTCATTGACAACACCTGATAGTGTGATCCATGATGCCAACGGTACAATCCTTGTCCTTCCATTTTTTCTTTGCTTATACGTCCGGTGTACGAATTACCAGAGACAAACACAATTTCTACAATTTCATCGGGCTTGTCAAGCTTCCAATGTATAGTGGATGTTTTCTCGTCAATAATTGCTTGGACGTCGTCTTCAAAAGGTTCATCCTCGTTCGTTTCTTCATTCTCTTGAGGAAATCTATTGAGTGATTCATTCCTAATCACGGTTTTCCGTAGAATTGTTCCTTCCCATCTGTATTTAATTTTCATCGATTAAATACGAAAAGTATAGAACAACGATTCCCTTGCAAGGGAATATGCAATTACTTTTTGATAAAGATTTTAACAAGATCATTGTATATCAATCGGATGTATTCTTGTGTAGGATTGTATTTTCTACGTTGATCCGCAAGAATATCTTGAAACGGAAATAGTTCTTCCTCCGTAGTCTGAATTTCTTCCTCGGTGCTTGGTAATTCATCGTTGTTGCCCTCTTCGGCAAGGCTACTAGCCAACGCCTCTTCATGCTTCTCGCATCTATCATCTTCCTTCGATGCGTTAACCCTTGGAATTCGCCTTATCATCGCGTTAATAATTCAAGCGCGATTTGCGGACAAATTCCGTTGGCAAAATTTCCATGACAGGAAATGATCAATCGCGAAGTCGTTCATTAATCGAATATACATATGAAAGTCGAAAAATGTCCGACGTAGTCTCATGATAATTTTTCAGTCATCTCTCCATTGTTACACGTATTCCCGTTTATCGGACAATCTCAACTTTATTTATCAATGTTTCCTTCTCGTTGTATAAACGTGAGTACAAAGTTTCCAAAATCATATTCCGCATCGATTAGAGTTTAGACTCTGCACAATTAATTTCCAGTCCGTTTTTTTGACGCACGGAGATGACTCGAAGGGTTATAAGCCCATGATAATAAGCGGGCCAAGGCCATACAATCCAAAAGTCAAAATTCACGGCTGGTGTGTATTTAGAACGTCAAAAAATTGAGATGCCATTTTTTAACTATTTTGCATTTGGTCAACCCTCCAGGCAAGACCTGTCCTTAAGCCAGCCACACGATAACGAGCGGAAGGGCTTTAAAGAATCGACTTACAAAAGATTGGGAATCAATGATGACTCAATAGGGATTTCCGTAACTCGAGCTATGACCGAACAGATTCGTACTAAAGCTCTTTGTGCTGAAGAGTATCGACATCGTCGATTACTAAATATTTATTCTTTTCCTTACACACAGTGCATAAATATTTTATTCCCATCCGAATAATTAATTCATTATCCCATGGGACACTTCTATTGTTTCATTACTTATCCATAAAATATCGAATTACATCTTAATTCTTTTAGGACAGAAGAGTACAAGAAAGCATTGGAAACTTCGCCTGATCTGCCGCATCCCAAGAGTGTAGAACCCGTCGACTACCGAACCACATTGAGGGACGATTTTCCCTGGCACTATCCGGAAAAAGCTCTGCCTCCGCGAAGGCCTTATAACCCTCCTCCGAAACCGTGGCTCATGTACCGACGCACTCTCGGCTGCAATAGTGACGATGTACAGAGACGACCTGGGATACGTCATTTTTTAGACGACGACGACGCGGATATTTAAAATTACTCCCGTTCCTTCCATTGTCATGCTTTGCCATCTGAAATCTTTAATTTTCGTAGACTGATTATTAAATCGACGATTCGTAAGTAAATATGGAATTACTTTTTGACGGAGATTTTAACAAGATAAATTAGTTGTCGGTGTTGACGATACAAACATTTCTTGAGATCCAATACCAAAAAATGAAATATTAATTCAAGGACATTCAACGAAACGATTCTGGACACGGCATACAAAATTGGACATTAATCATGTTACATCCGTGAACTTCGTTCCAACTCTTTTAGTGGGTTATTGTGGGCTGATAATATGAGAGAAAATGTTTACTACAACGAATAATAATAATAATAATAAGAATGATAAAAATAATAATATTGATGATAATAATAATAACAGTAATGGAACGGTCCCACATAACACAAAACCCATTTTACTATTTTTCCATACACAAAACACCTTACACCAGCATTCTCACGGTAAGAGCGAGCCGTTGAAATTTTCGCATCGGTCGCCCTTATCACACACACACACACACACACATACACCCACGAGCGGGCCAGCATCCGCTGGTCCAGGAAAGCTGACGAAGCAGTCCCACGACAAAGGGGCTCTGCGTCACCCTGGACCAAGGCGCCGGACTGGAGGGGTGTTATCACCCCAACGAACAAGAAACGCTCGGGGCCCACGATTGACTCTCTGTTTAGTCGTCTAGCCGAACGCTTCGGTCACTTGCTTTCCCATACACACTCTACACAATTGCTTAAGTCGTCAACCGGGACGCACCGTTCAAAACTCATTCGTAATACACACTTTTGCTCTCGCGGTACCACACTTTTGAATAAACAATATTAGCCCGTTTTAGTAAACGTTCTGTCATCTTGTTATTTTCCCCCGAACCGACACGCGACGACGAACGTCTCAATTTAGTGCCAGAAGTTTACGAACACAAAACACGCGCTCACAAGTTTGCGAAAATTTAATAAAGTAACAATATCTTTAAAAAAAAAAAAAAAAAAAAAAAAAAAAAAAAAAAACACAAGTGAACTCCAAAAAAAGAGACGGAGAAGCGAAAACCAATATCTGAGACAAGAAGTTCAACATTCAAAAAAAAACATCGTCTAAAAAAAAATTGGACATGGTCAACAACATTTACTACGGATATCCGTCACCAATCGGACGAAAATGAAGAAGATTTCATCGACTCACGTACATCATCGAAAAAAATTCTGGAGGACACACGAATATTTCCGAAATTGTAAGAAGGAAGGACGCCCAATTCGAACAATATACAAAACCAATGAAAATAATCGCACTGGAAATTTGGCACTGTAAGTATCTTGAATTTTACTATAGAATTAATTTTCCGTAACTCTTGCTTGCTGCAATACGGACAATATGCTCCACACAACCGGAGACGCTAGCACATAGCTAACGCTACGGTTCTCTCATTCTACCGTCCAGACTACACCCCCCATACCCGCTCTCCCTCGCATCTCACGCTCACGTCACCCAGGCGACAAAGAACAGATTGCGCACTGTCGTACACTCGAGGCAACAAGTTCCAAAAAAAAATTCACATACATAATTCTCGAATAAAATACCCTTCCTGGACGGTTCATAACATGAAAAAATATCCCTTCTCTGGATAATAGCCAGAATGTTTCCAAATCATTTTCGGCGAAAAATCGAGTGATCTATTGCGTGAATCATAACGTTTCGAATATTTATCTGGCGATCTGCATCGATAGCTGCGCGTCGACATCCTAAACCTAACCATTCAACATATATATAATTAAAAACAAGAAAAAATTATTGATCGATTGAAAACAAAAAAGAGAGGAAATATTTCGCACAATACACAAATAAAAACTCATCAAAAAAATTTAAGGACCACTTGAAAACAGTCGAAATTTGTCGAAATTTCAGGCCTCTGTATCTCCGCGAAAAATAGTCGGATTCAGATAATTCACAGCTTGTTTATTAGGTTGAATCTTTGACTTCTCGAATCGAAGGTCAAACAATTTTTATCATGCTTCGCTGTTCTGTGCCAAGGGCAGAAACGAACAAAAAACGGTTGTCTCAATTTTTATGAAAATTCGGGAAGGTGCGCGGCGTTCGACAAATTTTTTACAGAAAATGTATTCAAAACATTCGATAGCCTGTCCAACTCTGTGCAAAATGCTTTTCTATTTATTTCTGTACGATTTTTTTTGACCGAGTTATTTACTCCCGAAGCAAAAAACACATTTTTTTTCAAGCGCCTGTATCTCCTGAAATAATGATCGTACAACTATTGCTCGGATATCATTGGAAAGATAAAATTATCCTCTTAAAAACGTTTACACGAGATTTAGGAAAAAAAATTTCTTTCTCCGCAGTATTTACACTTCAAAAACATGTAAAAAAATGGCTCTCTCCCTTCGCTCAGTTATGTAGCCGCCATTTTGTAAAAAATTTCAGAATCTCAAATGTGGACCTAGCTTTTCTTAGTTAATACTGTCATTAAAAATCGTGCCAAATCCCGAGTTGCTGCGATTTTTTCTCTGCGTGTTCGCAGCTGTCAAATGTTTGACCCAATTGAGGGATAATTTCTTTCGTAATTTTTCTTACGGTGAATAGATACACAGCTATTTCAATAATAGAAATTAACAATCATTTTCACTATTGCAAGTTCGTAAACATTGCGTAAAAATTCCCCCACCGTACCCACCACCTCGCCGTCGCAGACCCGAAAACGCTGCGTCAAACTTTCCCTTTTCCCGAACGAAATGGTCTTTTAACAAAAAGTTTTTCAACAAACAAATTAAATCAAACTCAAATTTTGTTTCCCCTTCAACAAAAAAAGTTTTTTCAACGAATTAATAAATTCAAACCCACCTTTTTTTTTAACAAAACAAAGATTTTTCAACAAATAATAAAATCAAACTGAAAATTCTTTTTGACAAAAAAAACTTTTTTTTTTTTACAAATTAATAAAAACACCCGAAATTTTTTTTTCTCTCCAAACAAATAAACAAAATTGAATTTGAAAAACTTTTAACGTACTAATAAAATCGAGCAAAAAAAAACTTCTTTTCACAAGTTAACGAAGTCAAACGAAAAGTTTGAACAAATCAAACTCAAATCCTTTTTGACAGAATCGATAAAAGCAAACAATTTTTTTTACAAATAAACGATCAAAACTAAATCAATTTTTTTTTCTCTCCCTCCCCATTAACGAAAAAATCGATAAACGAAATCTGTCCTTCCTTTTCCCTTCCTAAACAAGAAAAAACATTACCACAAATCAATCTTTACACCTATTTAAATTAAATCCGAACGATTAAACACAAGAAACAAAAAAAACTTTCGGCGATCCTTCTCGGCCATCGCTACGTTAACCCCCAAATGAAGGAACCACAAAATCTTTCAAGGGAAATAACCAAGAACAAAACACCCCTTTGTTTCTCTTTTGCCAAACAAAATTTTGAACAAGTTGGAAAAAAAAGTTAACAAAAAACAAACAAATTTTTTTTTCCTCCTGAAAAAACAAATTTTTTTTTCCTCCTGAAAAAACAAACGAATTTTTTTTTCTCTCCCGAAAAAACAAACAAAATCTTTTGCTTCCAAATAACGATAATCAAAACGAAATCTTTTTTTCTGAAAAAATGAAACAAATTTTTGCTTCTCTCTCCCCAATAAAAGAGAAAGCGAACATAAATTTCATTTTTCCTGGTAAAACGATCGAATTTTTTTTTCTCTTCTTATCAAAATAATCCAAAATCAAACTTTTTTTTTCTCTTTTTCATCGCTTCCAAAATAAGGAAAAGGCAAACAGGCATTTTTTTTTCATTGACGAATAAAATTAGACTATTTCTTTTTTCCTCCTTTACAAAAAAAAAAAAAAATCAAACAACAACCAATAAAAACTCCGTCGTGAAAACCGTTAGCAAACCCACCCTGCAACGTGAAGCCGTGTTACGTCCAGACCCGAATATTATAAGTATTCGGTGAACGAGGTACACAAAGGGGTGGTCTCTCTTTTACGTCAGGATGTTAGCCCTTTACTGTGGGGACGGAGACCTCGCCTTATCATGTACGAATTAATGACCTTTACCTGGATTAGTGGAAGAGCGGCGTTTTATTACAACCATACTCCACTTATAGACTGCAACGTCTTGTTGAGACTCGACCGAACGACCAGATGTTGGGGGTCAGGTAGAGTGAGGCACGAGCGATTTTACGACACACAACGATTTTTAATGTTCTCTTTTAGAGTCAAAATACAAATTCAATCGTCGAATATTAACGCAGTTGGTTTAACAATATTGGTCCTTAAATAAAATATGGTATGATTCACTGTGTATTTGCACTACAATTTCTATTGTCGCATAATTCGCATTAAAGTCGCAGTACTGTTTCGCTTGTTATGGATATGGCTTCAAAACTGACCCGAATCCAACTAGGGCTCGTTTTTAACTCTGCCCTCGTGCAAAATACACGTCACGAGAGAACACGTCATAATAACGAACCTAAGTTTTTCGGATCGCCACGTTAAGTTTTTTCTTAAGCCTTTTCAAGACTGTATTACGTCATCAGATGGTAATACGCGTAACAATAGGTCTGTAGCCCAACGGTGTCTTTATAGACGGCGCAGTCTTCCTTCGATAATCAGAATCAGGACCAATATGAAAAGCGAGTAGAACGTTATGTGTATCAGTGTACTTATCGAAATGTTGGCCAAAGGTCTCGTTACCTTGAACCTCCGTTGCAGCAAACAGTCGATGTCCTCAGAGAGAGAGTAGCGAACCTTGTGAGTGCAATATTTATACCACTCGTCTGGCTTCGGAGATGACAACTTTGTCAACAACGATATCAGTGTACGATTAACACGTTCTACTTGTCCGTTAGCACGCGGAATTCCAGGCGTTGTCAAAATGTGTTGGATATTTTCGTCTTTACAATAATTTTCAAAGTCACTCGAAGTGAACGCTTTTTTTTTCATCTCTGTCAGAGATGATCCGTCTTGCATTTCCGAAAATTGCAGCCTGTTTACGCAGCCTATCAAACACCTCGGCCGTTCCGGTCGATCTTGTCGCGTAAAGCCTCGTGAACTTCGAGAAACTATCCACAACAATAAACACATGCTTGTAGCTTTTTTTCGTCGAGGCCAAAGGACCTAAGTGGTCGATGTGGAACGTATCCAAGGGAACTTCTCCCTTGTCGATGCGATTCAAGAAACTTTCTTGCTTCCCTCCTTTTTTCTCCGCTAAGATGCCGTTGATGCAGTTTCTAATTACCTTCTCCACACGCTGCCGCAAATTCGGGATCCAGTAATCTTTTTTAACGATTGCCTCGGTTTTGTTTATCGAAAAGTGCCCTTTTTCATGAGCCTGTCTTATCACCTGATTACTCATGTTTTTGGGAACCACGAGTCGGATGTATTCGTCCACGTCCTTGAAAAGTAAACCATCTCGAACAACGAACCCTTGCATTGGTTTTTCGATAAGTTTCTTTATCTCAGCGTCTTCTCGTTGAGCCCTCTTCAAACGTACAATCAATCCTTCTTCGGTCTCGTCGATGAGCATGCATACTGGCATCGGATTACGACTCAATGCATCGACACGGGATGTAATGCGTTGTCTTCGTTATTTCGCTGCAATAGAATCGCGCCGTACCCGTGCATTGACGCGTCTGTGTGTAGCTCGGTTTCAGCCCCCACCCGATACAATTTCAATACCGGCTTGTTTACTAAAGCAATCTTAAGTTGCACGAAGGCGTCGTGTTGTTTCTTGTCAAAACAAAATTTCGTGTCCGCCCTCAAAAAATTTGTCAACGCCCTCGCAACCAATGAATATCCCGGAATAAACTTACGGAAATAACCGGTCAAGCCGAGAAATCCCTGTACGTGTCGGATATTTGTCGGAATTGGGAATTTTTCAACAGCTTGTCTTTTTTATGGACGGTTGTACACACCCATTCTCAATTATATGACCCAAGAACTCTACTCTATCCTGCAAGAACCGACACTTATTCCAGTTAATCAACAATCCCGTTTTGCTCGCCGTATCTATGACACGTTGTAATTTCTCCAACCCACTTTCGCGATCCCTCGGAAGGAATTATCAAGTCATCCATATACGTCAAAACCGTTCCGTCTTGTATTGAATCTTTGAAAACAGCGTTTATAAATTTCTGAAAGACGGCTGGCGAATTGCACAACCCAAACGGAACTCTCAAAAATTCATAATGTCCATCGGGCACTATAAAAGCTGTAAACTTACGACTCGACTCTTCAATTTCGACATGGAAAAACGTTCTTTTCAAACGTCAAACTTTTCGTCGCGGTCAGCGCATACGTCTATTTGACATATGTCCGGTAAATTGTCATCGATCTGTTTGTCAACTAGCGGATGAACTTTTGCTACTCCACGCTGAATATGCAAATCTACTCCATCGAGAAAATCACGACCGATCAACATATCATGTCGCGACATATCGTCAGAAATAACGCGGACTAATATCGGATACGTGTGTCCGTTAATCTCGATTGTTGCGTCAAATTCCCCTATCGTCATATTAGATTCTGTACCTACACCCCGGAATGGAACCTTACGTCAGTTAATTTTGGTGCGCCAATCTGTATATATTTATCTTTTCGCATGACGGTCAAATTGCTCCCCGTATCGATCATCGCGGCTAAACAAAACCCATTTATCTTTACGTCTACGCTACGTTTGCGCGATCCTACTTTAGCTACGACGCAGTTGCTCTCGACTGTTTATTTTTTTTCGTACACTTCGACGCAATATGACCGTACTCTGCGCACCCAAAACATTTAGGACCCTTAGCCCTCTCCGGACACGACGCGCTCACGTGATCATGGCTACCACAGTTGGAACAACGCCTCGCCGCCGCTTTCTTTGTCTCGCTACTTACGTCTTTGTTCTCGCCATACGAATCTTTTTGAACACGCTTGTCACTCTTACGCTTGTTATTGTTACGTCCTGGGTTCTCGTTATGATGATAAACAGTAACGAAACACATTAAATTATTGTTGCTCCTTTTAAGGCGAGAATGTGCTCACCAGGGATAGGAGCGAATGTCGGGTGATCGGGATTTATTTGTTATGTTAGATGGGAAAAACATGTGTTCTTGTGTTTAAGTTAATTAATAATTTGTGGATGGCGAATAATGTAACATTAACAACTTTATTTATTTAACACTTGGAAAATATTGACGCGGCCGACCAACATGGTTGAGTCGCGGAATTGAATTTCACTTGAATTTTATATTAAACTTTTATTTTGATGCGGGCACGACCGACATGGTCGCGCCGCTGAATTCGAACTTTTATTTACGCTTGTACAACCGACATGGTCAAACCGCGACGTCGAACTGAATTGAGATTTTGCATTAAAGTAGTGCCTTGCACTGTCGTAAATCAAAGCGCGAGCAAATTAAAAAATGCGCCGGGTCACAACCCGTCACCAAGACGTGCATCGTCTCCTCCGGCTACGGTGAGATCTCATACGTCAGCGAAATTCGCAGACGTTTCACCGTGAGATCTCCGAAGCTAGGTTGCTCGCACGTTGATTCGGAGAAAAAAGATTTAATTATATTATCACTAAACGTTCGTTGAGCTAATTCAAAATTGTTGATCAAATGTGAAATATTCATGTCGGTGCACCCCGCACGTAACATTATATTCAGATTTGCCGTACGATTTCACAACGCTGAATGTCGATGAACTATCTTTGTCCTGCAACGAAATCTTCTCAAACGCCTTCAAAAGAGATTCCTTCGTTATGAACCTCTGAACACGTGCTACATCACGGAGATACGTATCAGGGATTCCCTGAACCATGTATTGGATGACGTCGTTATCGCTCACCCCAGCACGATTCGCCAGGACCACCTTGTCGTGTGCGTAATCGCGGAATGATTCACTTTTCTTCCACTGTCGTTCTTCAAATCGTCGTTGCAACTCTACTTGATCTGGACGGTTGAAATACATATCATGTAACGCCGCCAACAATGCGTCTGTCGTCATCTCAAGATTTTCAGGCTTCGAATGCAACCACTCGAGCGCCTTTCCTTTCAATCTCATGCCAATGAGAAGTCTCGCCACGTTGTCTTTGTATTTGACCGTATTTGACTCTTGGTATTTGACCGTTCTTTGTTCAGAACAAAAAGAATATGGGTTTTTTTAAATACATATTGTGTGGTTTTTTATAATGATTTGAGGGTTATACATTTCCTCTTAACCTACAAAATTTCGGTTATATAGTAGGAAAAAAAAATGTTAACATATATATTTTTTTTTGTTATTTTCGCATGATATTTTATGCGCATTAAACTTATCTCCGAGTATGTATATGAGTATAAAAGGCATATAAAAATTTTATTATAGAGATATATATATATATAGGGATTTTTTTTGGTTATTTTCGCACGACACATATTTGTCTTTGATGCGCATTGAAACTTATTCTCAAGTATATAGGGGTTTTCGTATGTTTCAATTCGTATAATGTCATTCACTTTGGTATATGAGAAGGTCTACAAAAGAGAGGGGAAAGAAAGAAAGAAGTAATATAGGATTAGGGGCTCTTTGGTGGCCATCCCATGAGGATGTTCGATCGAGCTCTTCTTCCCTTACCTGTGCCTCTATTTCTTTGATGTCGCGGTCGTCGATGACCATCGGCTCGTTGTGTCCTGCTGGTGAGTTTGGTGGTGGTACGGGAACTGCGTCGCCATTCCGGAAACACTCCTCGATTTGCAAGTTGATCCAATCCAAGATGTCTTGTTGCTCGGGCCGTCCGTGGACTGCTTTGTAGTTTGGGTCCCTTCCCACAGGCCATTCGATCAAGGCTTCCAAAATTGCCATGTCGAGCGCCAAAGGGATTTCCCGGTCGAAATTTGGGAAGTGCAACTTTCCGGATACTCCTACCGGTAGGCCCTGATCTTGTAGAAACAAGGTCCTTCCACGTCTTCAATTGCCGACCCGGTGAAGACAGCCCGATTAGCTCGGTTAACTCCTTCCACTATCAGGTTTATAAGCCTGATCACGAGTTCTATGTGGATCAAAATCCACTCGATATCAATTCCGGTAGCACCGTCCATATTGAAAAAGAAAATTTTCTTCCTTCTTAATGAAAAAAAAAAAAAATATATATGTATATAATATATATTTTTCCTCGTGTTAAGGTTCGATCTAATTGAAAGGGTTACCAGAATGTTACGTCCAGTCCCGAATATTATAAGTATTCGGTGAACGAAGTGCACAAAGGGGTGGTCTCGCTTTTGCGTCAAGGCGTTAGCCTTTTACTGCGGGGACGGAGACCTCGCCTTATCATGTACGAACTAATGACTTTACCTGATGTTGGTGGAAGAGCGTTGTTTAATCACAACCGATCTCCACTTGTAGACTGCGATTTGACGGATCCCGTTGAGACTCGATCGAACGACCAGATGTTGAGGGTCAGGTGGTTGAGTGAGGCACGAACGGTTATACGTCACACAACGATTTATAATGTTTGATTCAAGAGTCACAGTACAACTTCAATCATAAAAGGTTCGCACGATTGATTTCACAATGTCGATACTCAAAATGTTATACAGTTCGCTTAAAAGTCGCGGTACAATTTCACTTGTCGAATGTCCACGCTTATTATTTCAATATGTAAATTGGGCGTTTCGCCACTTGCGCGAAAGAAGACACTCGGGTCTTAAGGTACCGAAGATCAGAAGGTTCTTGCCGTATTTTCGCGATAAAGAGACTCTTTGGTCTCTTGCAATAAATAACCGACACCGTTGACGTATAAGGTTTCTCAGTGCAACCTGAGAGGGACTCTTGGCCCTTTAAATATTTATTTAATTCAATCAACTGGACTCTTTGGTCCCTTTAAATATTGATTTAACCCAATTAACTGGACTCTTTGGTCGCTTTGTAATTGTTTGGTAATGTTCAACTAATCCAATTATCCGGACTCCTTGGTCCCTTTGTAATTGTTTGATAATATTAATTTGATTCAAATATCTGGACTCTTTTGGCCCCTTTTCGTATTTATTTAAGTTTCATTAATCGGCTTCATTTTAATCGGCTTCATTTTAATCGGCTTTGAGTTATACATTATTTAATTGTTTGCCTTTAACGATTCTAAAGTCCAAACCGTAAAACAAACGGTGGACACAAAAATATACCAAGACCGTTCGCGTGAATTGAAACGGTGGACGCAAAGAGTCGAAGTTTGATGAACGCGAAACGATTCTAAGTCCAATCCGAAATAATAATCGGTGGACGCAAAGATGAGCTCCCGTTCTCCCAGAGTAACGGTACTGTTGAGTTTGGTCGAATAACTGATTAATTTGCTAAAAATCCGAGCTTTTATACTCTGGAATAGTGTCCCTGTTTCTCTTAATCCAATAAAAGGGCTTATCGTTCTGTCTCATTCTGTCGCATAAAAAATATTGAATGGAATACGTGATTTTCTGCACGTTTTGGGGCTACGCATCCGTTCGGTAGCAGACCTTCGCCTTCGCGAATTCTCTTAAATTATTGCCGAAAAAGACAAGTAATATTGCTGCTTCCGGTGTCGCAGGCTTTGTATCTTCGCGGCGCGTTGAAACCTGATACCTCATTCGGAAAAACAGTCGCGAAAAAGGCAATATTATTCGTTATTTATTGAGAGCGAGCTGTCCGTCGGCGCGTGTGACAGCTACACACATTCACACGCGCGCGATAGGAATATTATTAAAAGATTGCCTCTTGTTCTCCCAAAGCGAATATGATTCATCAATCTCTTTGTTGCTCTCGGGCGTCGGATAGGAGCGAGGACGTAACACCTCCCCCCTTGAAGACGAGCGTTAGTGAAGCTGACGCTCGGTTACATGCCCTTATGTGACTAATAGATTAGAGGAGCAAAATCATCGTGCATTAGGTTGTCGTCTACAACCTCGCTCCTTCACATATGATAAAGAAAATTGGTTTTATTTCCTCAGTGCGATCCCCAGCGTTTTTTTATGCGTGGGTTTTTTTTTGGTTTTAGCGGTATTCCGCAAAGAGTTCTTAACTCATGAATTTATATAATAACGAATATAAAAGATATAATATTAATATTGAATTATAATATAATTTTATTCTTAATCGCAAAAAAAAAAGTTTCTTTTTTTTTTATTATTATTTGTCGTCCATGTCATTGTTTGTCAGGGTTTCGACCGATCTTGTGATTTCCTCGTCGCTTACGGAGGAAAGGTCGATGGGATCTGCTGCTGGGTCGACGCTGCGGCGTGGTGTTCCCGGTGGGTCGCTGGCCATCGTCGGCATCGGCCATGCCAGCATCGTCTCCATAATTGCCATTCCCAAAGCCAGGTCGATCTGCCCTAGGGCTGGCTCTGTGTAGGTCTGGCCCCTCGAAGTCCATGACAGGTCGAGTGGCTCTTCCTGGACTCTGGGCTGCCCGGAGAACAACCCCCGATCCCAGGCGTAGGCGAGTCTCCCCCAGACCTCGATTGGGATTTCCCGCGCCCAGTCTGACGGCGTTGCGCCGTGCCTTACGTTCACCGTCCGTATCACCAAGGTGACCAGACGAATGACCAGGTTCATATTTTTCTGAATCCACTCCGGGTTGATCGTCGCCGTGTTTTCCATGGTTCAAAGTAAAATTTGTTGGATATCGTCTGGACGCTGTAAGTTGAATGATGAAGTTCCGCGTCGCTGCTCTACTTTTATACTATTCAATAGGGGAATATTTGTTTATATTAATTTGGGTTTGGGTGGGGTACCCTCGGACCTCCCGCGTATTTTCCTTGCTTTCGGCGTCTTATCGAGGTAGCTCAAATTTTGTTATTGTTGGTTCGTCGGTGTGTAAGTTTAGGTTGTTTAGCATGTGACCGGGGTATAATGCTGATATGCCTTCTTCCTTGTTAGATACGGCAGCGTTTTCTGTCAGCGCGGTTGCCGGAACAGTCGCCTCAGATCTCGTAGCCAAATGCACGAGAAGATGTGTAACCGAACTCCATATCGCGGCTAGTAGATGTATCGACCATCCATATACCGCGTGGAGCGCATACCCCTGGACGATGGTATCAATTACTAGCTTCAATATGTTTACTATGAGAATCACTCCTAGTACAGCGGCACTGGCGGTGCCGAATGTCAGCACTGAGTTACACATCCGGTTCCACGTATTCTTCGTTAATCTCTCCCATGCGTCGTCATCGAGTAAATTATCGAGTGAGAACCCGGGTGTTAGAGTCGGTTCTCCCGCTATCGATCTCGCAATGTTGTTTAATATTGCATTTCTTTCGGACGGGAACATTATCCTATACCGAAGTTTTTCTAGGTCCTTTAGTGAATATATTCCACTCACTGCTAATTCTCCTGGATTCGTATATTTCCAGGATATACGTGTGTTTGGATGAATCACAGGCAGGGCCCGGGCAGATAGTACCGCCCATGGTATCGCGAGCATCGTAAGTAGGCCGATCAATTTCATTCTGAAATACATACGTTTTTGACGGGTTA
This sequence comes from Sussaba pulchella, assembly GCA_963971145.1. Taxonomy (NCBI): domain Eukaryota; kingdom Metazoa; phylum Arthropoda; class Insecta; order Hymenoptera; family Ichneumonidae; genus Sussaba; species Sussaba pulchella. Next base: position 10,282,703 of record OZ020165.1, read on the forward strand.
CTAAGCTTCTATATTTCAGCTCCGTTTTTTTTTATTCGATGCTTATGAATTTACGTATCTACTACTATCGTGTATGTATATTCCGTATACTTCCGGCAAAGGGTTTTCTCCCCCCTTTTTTCCGATTTGTTTGTCCATTTGTTACGTAGAAGTTGTGCTCATATGAGATTTTGCTCCACGTATATTTTGTCTTGTTCCTCCCTCCTATTATTTTCCTTATAGGTGTTACGTACCACCAAGTGTGGTACGTGGGGGTAGCGGTGTTTTTGTGTTATTCAAATCTATGGGTTGCTGCCATCAGCTGCGCAGAAGGCGCAGCAAAAACAAGGAAATGAGATTATTAAGGTTAAATCAAAAGGAGGGTAGTGTGGAAAAGGGAAAAGGAGAGTGGGGCTGCCGCGTCAGGTACGGGCCCGCACCGCCCGACGGGGAGACGAATGAAACCCTCACTATTGAAATTAGTTAAATTTGAACTGATTAATATTTATTTATAAAGAAAGCAGCGTTTGTTGTCACAGTGAAGTACCGCACACACGCGTGTTCGGACGGTACTCCGTTGTGTAAACTTATTTGCCCGCAGGCGTCTATCACTTACTCGGGGTGCCGTCGGAACCTCGCTCGCAAGCTGATGGTTGCCGACCGATCGCGCTCGAACTCCCGGAGATGAAGGCGGCTCGCAGGCCGCGTTGCGATGGGGTCGAGCACTCGAACTTATTCTACACTTAAAGTCACTAAAAATGTTAGTTCGCGATCTTGTTATTTAAAAAGAGTTATTAAAGTTCACTGCTTATGGCTATACTTAAAGACACTAAAAATGTTTAATTCGCGAACTCGATATTTAGAAAAGGTTATTAAAGTTCACTGATATTTACCAAGGGTTATCAAAGTTCACTGATATTCAAAAAGGTATTAAAGTTCACTGATATTTAGAAAAAGAGTTATTAAAGTTCACTTTTATAGGAAAACCCCGGTTCATGCTACTCTCACGAGACCGGTGAGTAGTGACACGTTGGATCTCTCGCGCACTGTTTAGCGAAGTTTAACTTCATGTTATTTTCCCCGTTACTCCCGTGGAAAATCTTGATGCGACCTTGCGGATTCACGTTGCTCCCGCGACCGCGTCAGTTGGACACTTCTTTCAAAGTAATCTTGATTTTGTGACGGCTTGCCCTCGTCGGTCGCCCTCGTGATCGAGGAGGGGCGGATCGTACGATTATTGTTTTCACGGCTCGGCATCGCATTTCGCCAATTCGTAGGCACCAAGGTGACCGCTAAAAACGCATTTTTAGCGGAAACACAGAGCCGTCGCGAAGCGTGATTCCGATCATTTTCCGCCGTCGTTGCATCCGGTCGTACATTCCGCTGAACGTTCGCCCGGACACAACACTGAAAATATTGATGTTCCAACTCGATGGTAAAACCGATGATGAAACAGTTGAATAATTATGATGCAAAAACTTTTTTGTTAATCAACAACGATAATGGTGAGAACAACGTTGATGCATAAAATTGTATTAAATAAAAATAAACACCTGTTATATATATTATTTTCTTTTTACCTTTATTTGTTACACATTATTCTCAAAATATATATATCAAAATATATAAATATATATATATATATATAATGATAAAAAATAGCGTTCATTATTTTCAAAAAATATAATGATAATGAAAAATGGTGTTCATTATGAGATTATAATGATGATAGTCACACTGATTATGGCAATCACACTGATGATGATGACAATCACCACTGTACACGTTTGATGAGGCTGAAAAATTAATTTTTTTTAAATAACGCACTTCGCTTATAGGCACAATAAAAAAAATACGATTTTTTTTTACAATGAACATCGCTTATAGGCACAGTAAAAATCGTATTCGTTTTTTGAAACTCACCATGTTTAATGTATGTAAACGATCTCTTCGTTCTCTCTCAGAGCCGCCATGACGATGGTCGGTGTGAACCACCATTCTCCGTGTGGGCACCTGTGCAACTTTGCCTCGAAACCTTCAACGTCCAAGTGTATTTCACGACCTTCCTTAAGGTGAGATTTGATCGCCTCAGTCAGGAAAATATCTTGAGAATATCATGATCGGACGCTTTTATCCACAAACGTGGAACGTGCACTATTGTTTTCAGTTGCACTATTCCACACGGAACCTCCCGATCTGACATTTGTTCTAAAAACAGAAAAATCTCTTTGTTTTCTCTCAGAGCCGCCATGAGGATGGTCGGTGTGAATCACCATTCTCCGTGTGGACACCTGTGCAATTTTGCCTCGGAACCTTCAACGTCCAAGTGTATTTCACGATCTTTCTTAAGGTGAGATTCGATCGCCTCAGTCAGGACCGCCTTGAGAATATCATGATCGCACGCTCTTATCCACAAACGTGGAACGTGCACTATTGTTTTCAGTTGCACTATTCCACACGGAACCTCCCGATCTGACATTTGTTCTAGAGAAAGAAAAATAATTTCCTTTCACTTTTCATATAATATTTCACACAACAAGTGTATAACACAGGTAGAAGATGCACTACTTGAATTCACTTACTTATACGCTGCTGAACGCGATGTGACCCGTACGATAGCTCTGTTCACAGTTTCCGCTCGAGCCGAACTACGCGTCTTTTATATCGTATCATTTTGTTTATATTTTGGACAGAGAAAGAAAGAGTACCCCGACGAAGAAAGAGCCACACAATAAAAGTGTCGAGAACATTCAAAAAAATATTCAACAATCTTATTATATCATGAAAAATCTTAAAATTCTAACGATAAGGGTAGTTAATAGATGTATGAAAACTTTACCTAAATCGAGGAAAGCAGTTACTTTTCGAGATATTATTTATTAATGATGACTTTAGAAACTTCTGTCAGAAGACGTTTCGAGAAAGAGTGACCTAAGAAAGAGCCACACTGTTACGTACCACCGAGTGTGGTACGTGGGTGTAGCGGTGTTGTTATATTATTTAGGTCTTTGGTCGCTGCCACCAGCTGCGCAGAAGGCGCAGCAAAAACAAGGAAAAGAGTAAATCAAAAGGAGGGTAGTGTGGAAAAGGGTAAGGAGAGAGTGGGGCTGCCGCGTCCCGTACGGACCCGCACCGCCCGACGGGGAGGCGAAATAAACCAAACCAACGAAATTAATTAATAGTGAAAATTAGATTAATATTTATTTTTAGTGAAAATAGTATTGATTGTTACAGTGAGTACCGCACACACGCGTGTTCGGACGGTACTCCGTCGAGAAAACTTATTAGCCCGCAGGCGTCTATTACTCACATGAGGTGCCGTCGGAACCTCGCTCGCAAGCTGACGGTTGCCGACGGATCGCGCTCGAACTCCTGGAGACGGAGGCGGCTCGCGGCCGCGTTTCGATGGAGTCGAGCAATTGATCTTAAGACTACACTTAATGCCACTAAGGAAGATGTTTTGTTCACGAATTCGATATATTATGTCGAATATATTAGAAATTATATTAGAAAAGGGTTATTCACTGATTTTTGGCCAGGGGATGTTGTGAAGAAAGTTCACTTGGATTTAATACGTCAATAAGAGTTTGTCACAGTTCACGGTTTAAGCAAAGTTATCAAAATTCACTGTTTAATTAAAAGCCCCGGCTCGTGCTACACTCACGAGACCGGTTATTTGCGACGCGTTGCACTCTCGCGCACTGTTTAGGGTTTTTGGTGTATTCCCACGTTACTCCCGTGGAATACGGGTTACGAACTTCGCAAAATCTCGTTGCTCCCGGATTCGCGTCGTTCGGAGACTTTTTTGGGACTACTTTTGATTTCGCGACGACTCGCCCTCATCGGTCACTCGTGATCGAGGAGGGGCGGATCGTACGATTAATTTTTTTCCACGGATCGGAATCGCATTTCGCCAATTCAACGGCACCAAGGTGACCGCTAAAACGCATAATTAGCGGAACCGCACGTGCCGTCGCGAAGCGCGACTCCGATCGGTTTTTGCCGTCGTTGCATCCGGTCGTACATTCCGCGGAACGTTCGACCGGATACAACACTCGCCCCCCCTTGGGCTGGCTGTCGCCCTCGACAGCCATTTACGACGACGCGGAGGTGATGTCTTCTTGCTTGCTTCCCCCGTTGTCCTCGGTTGGTTGCCTTTTCTTCTCCTCTTCGGTGTCCGGCCAATCGAGATCGATGAGGTTGACCTCGGTTGGGTATTTGACCCAGCGTACATATTTGTACGACGGGTCAAATGCCCGTAGCTCCAACTTCGGTGTTTGCGTGGACGCATCCCGATTTTTCTTCTCTTGTTTTGACGCGCCCACCTTGGTGGGGTTTGCCACGTCCACAATTTTTGGCACGCCGTCGCGCTCCGCTATGGCGGTGCAGCGTCCCAGGTGGGACGGGAAGAAGCATTCACGGATGCATTGCGACGTTGCGACGTTCGAATACGACCAAATCATGAGCAGCATTGGGTGCATTTAACTGACCAAGGCAGTTGGCTATATTCGCTCTTTACGCCGGAGGACTTGCAAATTAGCTGTCCCGGACTCTCCTCCCAATATATCCGACTATCGGGAACGGGGACATTGCAATTGAGCCCTAACTGTATAGGCCTAATGAAAAGCATGACTCTCACGGGTATTCGAGCCTACAACGATGCACAGCAATACCGATACGAGGCCGCCGTGACGTTAAACATCTCCGTTTTATCACCCCTCCTCGACCAGCTCGCCGCTACGCAGCGAGAAACGGAGAGCCTACTGCTATCCCCACTGCAACCCACCACCGCGGTAGATCTCCAGTGGAACACCCAAGAGGAAGGAGAGTCACTGGCAAGCATCGAAACCCGAATCCGAGCGATAGCGCAGCACAGGCGACAAGAAAAACACAAAGCCTACCTAACGCTTGCCGGGTTTGCCGGACAGGGGCTCATAGCAACTCTGCTGCTAGCCTACGTTTTCTGAGGCCCGCTAGCCGCCGTTGGGGGCTCCAGAAACTTTGTAGTCAACGACCAAAGGCTTGTAAATCGCGCAGCGTTGACGAGAAACCCGACACCCCGGTCAGCACAGGGCCCTCGATAACAGCCCCGGAGGAGAAACCCAAGACCCCGATCTCTGTTATCATAAGACGTGACTCTCCGAGTGAACGAATGCTACCCCTGCAAGAGTCCTGGGTACTCAAGTAAGCATAAACCCCCACCCATTGGTGGGAGTAAAAACAGGGACCCGAGGGTCGGACTGGTCTCCGCGATGCGCCAAGCCCCAAACCGTATTGACTAACCGAGCCGTGTGCGTCTCTCGTAAATTCTGACAAAAGGAAAGGGAGAAAATTTCAGACATTTTCAACAACCATAAAAAAAAAAAAATGAATCCGCGCGTGCATCGAATCGTGTCTGCGCGTAATTTCATCAAAGGCGAGTGCCCCTACTGCAGGGTCCACGTGGACCATTGTGGTGGGCCGTACACCTGCGGGATGTCGTGCCTACAAATATTCTCCACGATGGAGGAAAAGGTGAAGTGCCGCGTCTGCGGAACCCAGGGCGTGGGAACCGGGTACACCGGTCACCAGGTCGCGTGTGCGAACGAGTTCTGGCGCCTGGTCCGGATCCTACCGGGGATACCGGTGTCGGCCGAGTA
>OZ020165.1:10288520-10475371 GCA_963971145.1 Sussaba pulchella
TTTTTAGATTTTTCCCTTGGTTATTTTCGCTGTAATTGTATGGGTAATTCTGTGAGTTTTTGATGTTTTTCTTGTTTTCATTAATTTCTCAATGTGTTTTAATAGGGAAAAAAATTAAACGCGACCATCTTTTCTTTGTGAAAAAGCTCAGCTTTTCGAAAAAAAATACAAAAACATTTTTGGAACTTGAAAGATTACTCAAAATCGCATTTGAAATATAAAAGTCAATTTTTCTCAAATGTGAACTTTTTTAAAATTTTGAAAGTATTTTTCTCGAAAAGCTGAGAAAATTTCACGTAATATATGTAGAAATCAAGTTGGGACCTCTGTAATAACTCGTTGAATTACCAAATGTGTGAAAAAACAACTAAAACTTCAATTTATATTTTTTTCATTTCCAAATGATTCGTATTACCGTTTCTAAATACATGGAAACCATATGATCAAAGATGAAACTTAGAGTGATGTGGCGACGCTGTTAGCTTTGCAAGTGCACCATCTATAACTTAAGGGCGGGGTAAGGTTAGTTCGATATTAAAAAAAAGGATATGTTTGATAATTTTTCTTGACGATACAGTTGATATACATTTAATTATATAATGACTACCCAATAACGTAACGTTTGAAGAATATTCTATAAAATGTTCATTAACCTTTATGAACAACTGAGCAATTGACGGAGAATCTCTGCAGACGTCTAAGAAAAAAAGTTGTATCGCGGTGCCCATTATAACTAATTACTGGAGCATCTGAGACCAAATAACCGGAGTGATTTCAGTAGCTGCTAAGTTTCTGCAGGTAATGACGGCGAGTATCTATTTTTAAATTGATTTTTTAATTTTTTACAGCATTCAGAAATCAAAATACTGGTTTTTCATTTAAAAAATTGAAAATATTTCCATTTCAAGATACGATGAAATAAAAAACTCAACGTCATTACCTGCAGAAACTTATCAACTGATCAAATCATTTTGGTTTTTCGATCTCAGTATTACGAATCATTTGAAAATGAAAAATATTAATTAAGGTTTTAGTTGTTTCGTCATACATTTGATGATTCAACGAGTTATTACAGAGGTTTCAACTTGATTTCTACATACGGCACGTGAAATTTTCTCAGCTTTTCGAGAAAAATACTTTCAAAATTTTAAAGAAATACGCATTTGAGAAAAATTGACTTTTATATTTCCAATGCGATTATAAGTAATTTTTCAAGTCCCAAAAATGTTTTTGTATTTTTTTTGAAAAGCTGAGCTTTTCTCACCAAGAAGAAGTGGTCGAGTTTAATTTTTTTTCCCTATCAAAATACATTGAGAAATTGATGAAAACAAGAAAAACATGAAAAACTCACAAAATTACCCATACAATTACAGCGAAAATGACCAAGGGAAAAATCTAAAAAAAAATCAGAGTTCATTTCTCAATGGGAGCTTCCATTTCTCAAAGTCACAAAAAGATCGCTGATATCGACGCCCAAAACCGGTACTCGAATTGGTGGACTTGCTCATATATATACGTATGTATATGGGGAAAGCCCGCTGAATTCGAACGGGTCAAAACCCTCACCCCTTCAGAAATGGTTGGCAATTTTGTTTTCAGTTTTGGGTAACCCAAAAACATCTCTTGATTTTTTTGGAAATTTTCCTACCGCCCCCTCCCCCTTAGAAAAATTAAAAGAATGAAAAATAAGAGAAATCAGACTGAGCGATATTTTTAAAATCGATGAATTTTTTTTCATGTATTCTGTGCTCGAAAAAATCAAGTTTCTATATAAATTCAGAATGGGATCTTTTTTGCTTATATTTGATATTTTTATTTTTATTTTTCGAAACTAAGAAAATTCCGACAAACATTAAAAATAATAATTTTGGTTTTTGCTTTTAAATCAATAGAAAATAAATCATTCTTGTGAAAAATTCGATATTTTGATTTTTTCGGCTTGAATATCGATTTATTTTATTTAGTCATGGTTCTTGCATTTCCTCCAACATAAACCTGGGTGAAAAAGGCAGAGCGATATTTTTAAAATCGATGAATTTTTTTTCATGTATTCTGTGCTTGAAACAATCAATATTCCATATGAATTTAGAGTGGGATCGTTTTTGCTTTTATTTCAAAAAAAAATTTTTTTTTTTTTCGGAACTATGAAAATTCCGACAAACATTAAGATTAATAATTCAAGTTTTTTTTAAAAAATCGATAAAAAATAAATCATTCGTATGAAAAAATCGATATCTTGATTTTTTCGGCTTGAATATCGATTCATTTTATTTGGACTTGTTTTTTGCATTCCCTCCAGTCTTTGAATTTTTTAAAGCCCCTTAGATACATCCTCTCCTCTTACTGCACCTCCCTAACGTTCATACTACATTTTTTTAGGGACCTGGGGTTAGTTGCAAAATTATGGAACGAAAAAAAGGATGCCAAAAACAAAATTTTCATACAAACCCGGGTAAAAAAGGCAGAGCGATATTTTTAAAATCGATGGATTTTTTTTCATGTATTCTGTGCTTGAAAAAATCAATATTCTATATAAATTTAGAATGGGTTTTTTTTTGCTTATATTTTACTTTTAATTATTAATTTTTGAAAACTATGAAAATTTTGACAAACTTAAAAAATGGAAATTTTAGTTTATTTTTAGAAAATCAATTAAAAATAAATCATTTTTATGAAAAAATCGATATCTTGATTTTTTCGACTTGAATATCGACTTTTAATAATTCATTCACTTTTTGTTTTTTTTTCGTTAAGTTGGAGTTTCACAAGGCTTTTGATTGGGAGTTTACACAAGTTATATTAAGCACAGAATACATGAAAAAAAATTCATCGATTTTAAAAATATCGCTCTGCCTTTTTCACCCGGGTTTATATGAAAATTTCGTTTTTAGCATCCTTTTTTTCGTTGCACAAATTTGCAGCTAACCCTAGGTCCCTAAAAAAACGTAATATGAACACTGGGGAGGTGCAGTAAGAGGATAGGATGTATCTAAGGGGCTTCAAAATATTCGAAGACTGGAGGAAATGCAAAAAACAAGTCCAAATAAAATGAATCGATATTCGAGCCGCAAAAATCAAGATATCGATTTTTTCATACGAATGATTTATTTTTTATCGATTTAAAAAAAAAAACTTAAATTATTAATCTTAATGTTTGTCGGAATTTTCATAGTTCCGAAAAAAAAAAAATTTTTTTTTGAAATAAAAGCAAAAACGATCCCACTCTAAATTCATATGGAATATTGATTGTTTCAAGCACCAAATACATGAAAAAAAATTCATCGATTTAAAAAATATCGCTCTGACTTTTTCACCCAGGTTCAGGTTTGAGGAAATGCAAGAACCGTGTCCAAATAAAATAAATCGATATTCAAGTCGAATAAATCAAGATATTGAATTTTTCACAAGAATGATTTATTTTCTATTAATTTAAAAGCAAAAACCAAAATTATTATTTTTAATGTTTGTCGGAATTTTCCTAGTTTCGAAAAATTAAAATTAAAAAATCCAAGTAAGCAAAAAAGATCCCATTCTGAATTTATATAGAAACTTAATTTTTTCGAGCATAGAATACATGAAAAAAAATTCATCGATTTTAAAAATATCGCTCAGTCTGATTTCTCTTATTTTTCATTCTTTTAATTTTTCTAAGGGGGAGGGGGCGGTGGGAAAGTTTCCAAAAAAACAAGAGATGTTTTTGGGTTACCCTAAACTGAATGAAAAATTGCCAACCATTTCTGAAGGGGTGAGGGTTTTGACCCGTTCGAATTCAGCGGGCTTTCCCCATATATATTTTTTTCATATATATTTTCCCTTTTTTTCCAAAAAAAAATGCTTTTTTTCCTTATAATGTTATTAGTTTATTAGTAACCTTATGAATAAACATATATATATTTTTTTGTTTGAGGAAAACATTACACCAGGTTAATAGGTTGGGTAGGGTTTAACGGTTTTCGAAGCATTCATTTCATTGCGGTGACTTCCAGTTCGTAAGGATGTCGTCCAGGTCATTGTTGGTTGTGTTTCCAATCCCACCTATTATCTCTTCATCACTTATCAATGAGATATCGAGGGGGTCTTCTGATCGGGGCTGGCTTGGGCCCGCTGGCGGGTTGTTGGCTGCTGTGGTTTCTCGGCCAAGCTAACATAGTCTCCTTTATGGCCATCCCTAGGGCGAGGTCAAGGTGGTCTAGCGCTGGTCTCGTATTGTCTCGCGAGTTTTTGGATAGGTCCAGCGGCTCTTCCTGTGTCCTGGATTGCCGGCTGCATAGACCTTGATCGAAATTGCGCACAAGTTTCGCCCATGCTTCGATCGGGATCCGTTGACCCCAATTCGCCGTTGTCGCTCCGTGTCTTGTATTTATCGTTTGTATCACAAGTGTGATCAAACGAATGACGGTGTCCATATTTACTCGGAGCCAGTCCGGATTTATTTCAGTTGGTCTCTCCATTTTTAAAAGAAAATTTTGTATGTATGTCGTTTGAAGGCTGCAGGTTAAATGATAATAATTCGGCGTCTTATCGAGGCAGGTCGAATTTTGTTGTTGTCGGTTCGTTGGTGTGTAAGTTTAGGTTGTTCAGTATGTGACCAGGATATAATGCTGATATGCCTTCTTCCTCGTTAGACTCGTCGGCGTTTTCTGTCGGCGCGCTTGCCGGAACATTTGCTTCAGATTTCGTAGCCAATTGCACAAGAAGATGTGTAACCGAACTCCATATCGCGGCTAGTAGATGGATCGACCATCCATATACCGCGTGGAGCGCATACCCTTGGATGATAGTATTAATTATTAGCTTCAATATTTTAACTATGAGGATCACTCCCAGTACGGCGGCACTGGCGGTGCCGAATGTCAACACTGAGTTGCACATCCGGTTCCACGTATTCTTCGTCAATCTTTCCCATGCTTCGTCATCGAGTAGTTATCGAGTAAAACCCCGGGTGTTAGAGTGGGTTCTCCTGCTATCGATCTTGCAATGTTGTTTAATTACTTCCACGGGTATGCATTTTATTATATGAACCACTTCTCCCATGACTACAGCCATGTGCCCCGGTCCTTTCATCAGCTGGTACGCGAATTCATCTGGGGCCTGTGTTGCTAATGATATTGCGGTTTTTATTGAACAGATCGATATTTGCAGGGTGGACGACCTTGACGTAATATTCCTTGTAATCGGGTTGGTTTTCCACTATGAACAGTTTTGGATGTTCCGTACTGTATATGGAGAACCCGCACATCATAAATTGTCTTTTTTTTGTTAATGCAAAAGTAATTCCTTTTTCCTCGACGGTATATATTGTCCGTTGGTCAACTCCTTCCGTTGCGGATATTCGATGCCCTGGTCCGTCGTATAATGCAACATAACTATCGAATCTACAATCACCTGGAGGGGTAGAATGCCAAAAGGTATGACCGTTATCCGCGTCAATACATGTGGAATCTGATAGTCGGCAAGCAGTCCCCGATCGTAGGTTTACTGTGTTCCTATCCATATTTACCGTTGCCGTGTAATCTTGTAATGTGATCCGTACGATACCCTGTACTACGACGTCGTCCAACGTTCCGTATGGATCCGTATACTGCGTTCTTTCACAGTCTCCGTCTTGCTTTATTTCTCCAGCGAGTGTTACGCCGAAAATACTTGTCGCATTGCGTTTTATGCCAGTGATAAGAGAGAGTTGGCTGATTTGAACAGACCCTATCTCATGCAGTGTCTCGCATTAGTCAGCTGTGACGTCGAGGAGGTACTCCATCTGTCCTTGTGCTACCATAGAGGTGTGCGAGAACATTCCGCAGCGCGATATCGTTCGTTGTATTACGACTTTACATTGTCTTACGTGAGTCGTAGTATACTAATTCAACTGGAGTAGAATTAGTTTTACAGCGGTGATATTCGGTTTGACTTCGGGAATGTCGCATTTTCCCACGCCGAGCATTGATAACGTCGTAACATTGAGTCCCGTGGACCCACAGTCATAAGCTATCAAGGCCCGGGCAGATAGTACTGCCCATGGTATCGCGAGCATCGTAAGTAGGCCGATCAATTTCATTCTGAAATACATACGTTTTTGACGGGTTAATAACCTTCTCCGTTATCCTTTTTATTTGATGTTTATTATCACTGTTGTTATATAACTTTAGTATATTTTGTCTTGTTCCACTCTTCTATTATTTTCTCTTATAGGGGTATTTAAATTTATTTATTGTTTATATTCTTTTATTATTATTTTATTCATTTATTTATTGATTTATTTTTTCCTTCTCTGTTTTTTCCTATTGTTACTTGTATTTATTTTATTTTATATTTATTTAATGTATTCATATCGTTATTATTATTATTTCACGCTCCCTTTAGTTGGAGTCGGAATCCTCGCTATCCTCCTCAGGGTGATGTGCGAAATTCTGAGTCGGTTCGGATGAACCACCTTAATTTCTTGTCCACATTTGATTTTCACATTTCCATTTCTTTTTATTTCGAGCACTTTGTGTGGTCCGGTATAATGGTCACCGAATTTTTCCTTTTTCTGTCCTTGTTGTAAATAGACGTATTCCCCGATGCTGAATTTACGTGGATTTACCTTCCTATCGTAGTACAGTTTTGATCTTTCCTTGGCTGGTATAAGGTGTTTCCATGCTACTTCTTGGACTTTGTGCAACTGTGTCGCTAAATCTTCCACGTAATCATTATATGTTTTATGTGGTTCTTCTTCAGGACTGGGCTCATTGGACGGAACACGAGCTACCTTTCCGAAGACGAGTTCGTAAGGCGTGTGTTTCGTTCCCTCATGCATGCTTGTTTTGTAAGAAAAGCTTGCGAGTCCCATTAACTCATCCCAGTCTTCGTCACGGCTTACGAATTGTTTTGAATATTCGACTGTTGTGCCGGCGCACCGCGCGACCGATAGGGAGCAGGTGGGAAGGCACTTTAACAATTATTTATTTATTTTTACGTAGGTATCTACCGTAAAAGATTAGAATCCACGTAGATCAGTGAACAAATTGGTTTATTTAGTTATATTTATCGGTTAATACAGGGTTTACACAATGCTTTATTTACGTTATCCCGACCGGACCGCGACTCGAATTGGCATACGCCTAGACACCATCCCCTGGTGTAATTCGACGGTCCGGGAGTCTCCTGCTGAAGGCAGATGGCTCCTTCTCGATGCAAGACAAGACTGCCGCTTGGTTGGTAGCTGGGTCTCCCATTACGACTTCCGACCAAGGGTTCAATAATCTAATCGTCTATATTAACAAAATGTGTACGCTGTGAAGTGCTGACTACCCGTCAGCATTCGAGGGTTCAGTGACTGTTCGCGTCAGCTGCTGACGGGCAGCCGCTCATTGCACTCAGTCACTGCCCTCGCTTTCGACATTCTCCGGGAATGTCGAAAGTTGCAAATATTTCCTTAGTTTTTTTATGATGAGTTTTGGCGGCACAACACGACCAATGACTGGTGGGAGCGTTCCAAAGATCCATTAGATTGTGGGTGATACGCGGTAGTACGTATTTGTTTAATTTTGAATTTTTATGAAACCCTCTCCATAAGGTCGCTAGTAGTATAGTAAGGACAGTTTCGAGCCACTCACCACGGTGACCTGCCTTAGGACGGTCGGTAAGGTAGATTTCTCTTTGACCAACGGTAGGACGGAGGCTGATCCCTCTTTTACCGACGGTGGATCCGTTTTTTACCGATGGTGGATGACTTCCGAACCATCTTTTACCGACAGTGCCGGTTCCAACAGGGCCGTGAAAATTGATCGTTAAACGATGAACGTTTGAATGGTGAGCGTTCTGCTTTACCGATCGAACGTTGAACGTTCGTACGATGAGCGTTCTACTTTACCGACAGCAGCCTCTTACCTATCAGATAGATGGCGTTATCTGCCAAGTCTCGTTGCCAATCTGGTAGATGGCGTTGTCTGCTAGAGTCAATCTATCGATTTACCCACTGCTCGATCCCAATCATTATCCATACCCCGACCGCTCAATACTCGCTGACTACTCAGGATCGGTTTCACCCCCCACTTACCACTGGGACCGGCCTTAAGACGGTCAGATCCCTTTTTTACCAACGGTGAAGCTGACCCCTTTTGTGCTGTCGTACTGTGCACAGTGAATAAAATTATGGAAAAAAAAAAAAATCCGATATCTCAAAGTTTGAAAAAATTCGCGGAAGAACGGCATCGAAATTTTCCCCCTCCTTCTCATACGAATAATCAGATCAGCGGAAGTACACCTTATTACGGAAAAGTTAATCCTCAACGATATGGTTTCATAAGCTATGGTTTTAAGCCTAAAAAATAGCATTCATTATTATATAAACATCGATAACCATACAGTTCTTCGTGGGAGAAATATCTGTTACGAAGGAACATGAACATCGATGGAGGGGCTGGAACGAATGCATATGACATGGGGGGGCAGAGAGAGCGGGCGTGCGATGCCACCACGACGACAAATACGACGATGAATGCGACGACGACGACGACGACGAAGACGATGACGAATAGCACAACGAATACGACGACCAATGGAGCATAAGATAAATTTTAATAATAACACACATTTTATAAATAATAAGACATTTTACGAATATGATTTATTTTTAAAAATAAAACATTTGTTGAAAAACCATCGAAATTTTGATAATAACACGCATTTTACGAATTCGATTTTTTTATAGTTTAATTATAACAGATAAATTTTTTGAGAACCATTGAGCCATTGACCATTGAAATTTGCTCGATAGTTGCCCATGAAGATGGTTCACCTCCCCTCAGTGCACTGAAAAATAAAATTTTATTTATTCTCAAAATTTAATAATGATAATAATAATAATAATGTTACTTACCAATCTATCATTATTCGATCGCGGTGCACTTGAATACAGGTAACAGATCGCGATGAGACATCAGCTCCCTGCCCATTTCAATATTTCCGGTCATGTATAGCTCCACGTTATGCATTTCCTCCCCGCAGTCCTCCGCAACTTTCACGCAGTAGGCCGTGACGTGGGTTCCTTCATGGCCCTTGACGAGAATGACCTGCCCTTGGTTCCATTGTCCAAAGTATTTTATTGCATAGGCCAGGGCGCAGTGAATCGCCATCGGTGGAAGGAGGGTAAATTCCTTTTCGAGGCGATAGATTTGGCTGCTCCGGCAATATGCATTGCAACCCAAATCAATGTAGAATACTTCCGCGTGAAAATCGTCGTCGATATAGATTATCCGCCCTCGACGAACTATCGAGGCACTCACGATTGCAAATATATCACCGATTTTTAATTCTTCAACCGGCACTATCACACCGTCGTCTTCACGAATATAGTGAGTTCCCATTTGTTCAACAAGTTCGGCATATCTACTATTTTCACGCCGAACCCAAATATCGTGGGGGTCGTTTACAGTCGAGACCACACCCTCAAAACACAAATATTCTTGTTTGTTGGACATGATGTTTTTAAATATTGAACCAGATGTTCACTGTCGAATATTCTGTTTCGGACTGACATCAAAGTAAATTATTTGGTTATTCGTTTTTTTGTCTAATAAATAATTGCCGATTCATCTTTGAATGGTCCGCTTTTGGGTAATTCATCTCGCATGAAAACTCCTCGGAAGTGTGGAATCTTCATAATTCTAGCATACTTTGATAGATCGGAATCGGTTAGGGGGCGACGTGGTAGCGTCACTTCACGTTTTTTGATTGCACATAAAGACCAAATCCTTTTTTATATGGTTTCAAATGTAATCCTTTACCCAATGCTATAGCTTCCATTGTTTTATTATGCCTCTGGTTTTCCTCTAAATCACGCTTTGCTGTCTGAGCAGCGTTTACAGCTTTAGCTATGCTTGCTGCACCACCGAACAGATCTCCAGCAGCGCTGGTCCATTCTGATATTTATTTAATTGAAAAAGTTTTGAAAAAACAATCAAACAGACTGTTTGTAAAGTGGCTAGGTTTCGATAATTCTCATAATTCCTGGATCAATAAATCGGACTTGTGAATCCAGTCAGTGGGGGGGGGGGGGGGGGGGTAAGAAGAGTGGCCTTATGACTCGAGTCAGTTGCCCGTTCGAGATGGACTTGATTGTGGATATTCAAGGGTTTAAGCAGGCTACTAATGATTTTGTGGTGGAAGAATTTGCTGTAATAGCAGTCAACGATGACAAAGCAGCTCAGCCCACAACGTTCCTCTTTGCACCGCCATGCGCACGGACGGGATTACCAGTGAAATATCGAGTTATGAATTCAGGACTCCAGCTAGATTTCCTTGGATTGTCTTGGACGTCGGGCGAGTTACCCTATGGAACAACTAATAAGATAATTAAAGCCATGTTGCAACCTGCTCGAACCATTTACGTGAAAGGATTGGAGAAAAAAACATGGTTGACCAGAATTATGAATGAATCATCCTCCATCGTTGACTTGGAAACGCTCGAGTGCTCTTCACTGCGGAAACTATCAACAATTTCATCTTTCACCCGATTTCCTTTTCGTTCAAATATACCCAAATTTAATTGTGCTACTGAAAATGTAAAATCGCTGAAGATTTGGCTTAACGAATATCATGCTCTATGTAAATACAATGTTCTCTTTAAATAATTTATTGTTTACAAATCATTTTTATGTATCCAACTATTCTGTGAACCCCCGAATCCCAACCATGAATGCACCACATCGTGTCGTTCTCAGGATCATAACGATTTTTCTTAAATATTTCAACAACGAGACTTGTTCGAACTTGTGAGAGTTTTGGAGGAAAAAGAAATATTAAAATCATCTTGAAATAATGGTTTTATTCAATACATTTTTTCAAAGTATACATTTGCGACAGTTTTTTATCAAAGGGGGAGGTCCATCGAAATCATCGGCATCAAACATTTTCCCATAATGTTTCCGACAACGACGATATTTCATAATATCCTCATCCATTTGCATGATGTTGGGTAGACGATCCCAGGCATCTTCGATATCGTTGTATGCATACATGAGGATAAAATCTTTGGTCAAGCTAGCGATATCTTCTGTTTTCATGTTGAAAATGTTTCCCACAGCTCGAAGAATTTTCATTGATCTTTCGAAAGATGGTGGTGCGACGAAATAATTTTCAAAGTACCATATCTCCATACGTAGCACATTTTCGAAAGCACAATTGTAATTCAATACTCCCTCGTGATGTGGAGAATTCGAGCATTCCGACACTGATGTTTTCAGCAATGCTGGGCAACCGAAATCTTCCAAGTCGATAACTGGTTTCGAGTTTCCAATAATCGTTCGAATCAATTGCTTCTTCTCCACCCCCTTGACGTAAATCACACGAGCATCTTCCACAATATTATCGAACAATAGTTTGAGTTCACCGTATAACACATTGCCAACGTTCCATGGAATACCCTCATAATGACTCACGATCCACAAGTTGTCATTTTTATATTTGGTTGATAAACTATCCCAGTCGTATGACGGTTTGACTAGTTTACACCTAAACTCTGTGCACTCCCATGAACCATCAGAATACATTTTTATCACAGCAACCTGCTTCACCACAAACTCACTGTTGGGTGCTTTAAACCCTTGCACATCCAAAATAATTTCAATATCTTGCATTGTGCGTTACTCGTGATAGTTCGCAATCAACTGATTCATTATCATTTGAAAATGAAGCAACAGCAGATTATTCGTTATCGACTCGTAATACAAGGTTCAAGAAAGCGTCGTAAGATGTTGGTGATCAGCTATAGGTAAGAGGAACGTTCATGGTTCGATTTTTGACAACAGATGGCGGGGCAAGAGGCTGCTGTCGGTAAAGTAGAACGCTCATCGTTCGAACGTTCGTCGTTTAACGTTCGATCGGTAAAGCAGAACGCCCATCGTTCAACTATCTGATTGGTAAAATAGAACGCTTATCATTCGAACGTTCATCGTTTAACGATCAATCTTCACGGCCCTGTTGGAACCGGGACTATCGGTAAAAGATGGTTCGGAAGTCACCCACCATCGGTAAAAACGGGATCAGCCTCAGCCTCACCGTTGGTAAAAGAGGGATCAGCCTCAGCCCCACCGTTGGTCAAAGAGAAATCAACCTTACCGACCGTCCTAAGGCAGGTCACCGTGGTAAGTGGCTCGAAACTGTCCTTAGTACCCTTACGATCAATCTTCAAGGCCCTGTTGGTACCGGCACTGTCGGTAAATATGGTTCGGAAGTCACCCACCATCGGTAAAAAGGGGATCCACCGTCGGTAAAAGAGGGATCAGCCTCGGCCCCACCGTTGGTCAAAGAGAAATCAACTTTACCGACCGTCCTAAGGCAGGTCACCGTGGTAAGTGGCTCGAAACTGTCCTTACTATACTACTGTCGCGGAGAAAGTTGGCGCCTTGGTCGGTCAAGATGACCTTCGGCGCACCGAACGTGCAAATAAATCTTTTTACCAGAGCATCTGCTATGTTTGCAGCCGTAGCTTTCGGTAGTGCCACAGCTATAACGTATTTCGTTAGTAAATCCTGCATTGTGAAAATATATTCGTTGTTATTTTCTGTTCGGGGCAATGGTCCGACGATATCCATTGCTATTTTATCAAATGATGACTCCGGGGTATCCGTTATCATCATTGGTTGCTTCGTTCTGATCCTCACTAATTTTTTTAATTGACATTTCAGACAATGTGCGATGAAATTCTGCACTTCTTCCTTTATATTTTCCCGATAATAACGTTGTCGAATTCGATTATATGTTTTAGTGACTCCTTTATGGCCACCTAGAGCTGATGCGTGAGCTTCGCTCATGATTTCTTTTCGCCTATCTCCCGGTGGATATTGCACCTTCCCTGTACAGACGGTTAATTGAATTGGGGTGTTAGCGAAATATCTTCGTATTTTGCTAAGTATCAATAACCAAGATGTTCCGTTAATTTCTCGAGTTTTACCCATTGGAACAGTATATAGATTATTGTTGGTCAAATATGTAACTGTTTCATTAAATAAGTTATCGAATTGTGCCGTAGGTAGTGGTGTGCCGGTTTCATTTTCGATTACGCCGGCTAGGTGATGTTTTCAATTGATTTTTCCAGTGCAAATCTCGCCAAATTTGAGATTGGGAAATTCAGGAATTGCGTTTTTCAAATTCAGGCTATTTGCCCCGCTGTCACATAGCTTTCCAGTTTTGGAAAGAAAATATAAATAATTATCTTTTCGCATGAAGAGCTGATCTCTTGTGTATATTATTGAGTGGTTTATTCTATCCTCCCCATTCTGTGTAGGTACGTTCGCTCGCCCTGTGGGAAGTTTCCAATTTCTCCCGTCGTTCTCTTTTCCGTTATCTTCTTCGTTGTCTTCTTCGTCGTCATCTTCTTCGTCGCCGTCGTCTTCTTCTTCCGAACATTCCTCGATACTTTCTTCGCTTCCGTCAGATAAGCTGCTCATACTTTCTGGAGCAGGTATAAATTGTTGATTTGCAAAGTCATTTCTCTCGTGATGATTATTGCGGTCCGTTGGTAATTCGGAGCGAGAATTGTTTCGGGAGTTATCGTTGGTATTTATTTCAAGCGATGGCCTTGACATATCTCTCGTATTACTTCGAGGACGAGTGGTTAGTAGTATAATAAGGACAGTTCTGATCCACTTACCACGGTGACCTGCCTTGCGACGGTCGGTAAGGTAGATTTCTCTTTGACCAACGGTGGGTTTGTGTCTGATGCCTCTTGTACCGACGGTTGAGCTCTCTCTTACCGACAGTGCAGGTTATTTAGGTTATCGATAGTGCCGGTTATTTAGGTTATTTAGGGGTCTCGAAGATTGATCGTAAGGATGGTGGGTTTGAGGTTATGTTTTTAGAGAGGCGGGTTCTGGCCCACTTGCCACGGTGACCTGCCTTGAGCCGGTCGGTAAGGTAGATTTCTCTTTGGCGTTATCTGCCAATCCGGTAGATGGCGTTGTCAATCGATTTACCCGCTGCTCGATCCCGCTCAATTGAGTGTTCTACCTTACCGACGGCAGTCTCAGATGGCGTTATCTGCCAATCCGGTAGATGGCGTTGTCAATCGATTTATCCACTGCTCGATCCCGCTCAATTGAGTGTTCTACCTTACCAACAGCAGCCTCGGATAGCGTTATCTGCCAATCCGGTAGGATGACGTTATTTGCCCAATCCGGTAGATGGCGTTGTCAATCGATTTACCCGCTGCTCGATCCCGGGAGAACGGCATTTTCCTCCTCCTACGAATAACCTAAATAACCTAAATAACACACATTTTTTAACAACCCAAGAAATTTTTCATTTTTTAACCATCGAAATTTACGCATGAAAAACCATCGAAATTTTTTTAACCATCGAATTTTTTCAACTATCGAAATTTTTTAACCATCGAAATTTGAGAACCATCGAAATGTAACCATCGAAATTTACGCATGAAAAACGATCGAAATTTTTCAACCATCGAAATTTTACAACCATCGAAATTTTTTAACCATTGAAATTTGAGAACCATCGAAATTTACGCATGAAAAACCATTGAAATTTTTCAACCATCGAAATTTTTCAACCATCGAAATTTTTCAACCATCGAAATTTGAGAACCATCGAAATTTAACCATCGAAATTTACGAATGAAAAACCATTGAAATTTTTCAACCATCGAAATTTTTCAACCATCGAAATTTTTTAACCATCGAAATTTGAGAACCATCGAAATTTAACCATCGAAATTTACGCATGAAAAACCATCGAAATTTAACAACCATCGAAATTTTTCAACCATCGAAATTTAACCATCGAAATTTACGCATGAAAAAACCATCGAAATTTTTTTAACAACCATCGAAATTTGATTTTTTGATCTTTACGCACGAACGATGAACGTTCGAACGTTCGAACGGTGAATGAAAAAATCTTAACGTATTCTTGCGGTATCAATTTCAACACGGAAAGATCTTAGGACGGGAACGGGCAGCGCGTGGGGAGAGAGCGAGACCGTAGGCTGAGAGAGAACGCAACGACGAGCATGCGGGTGATAGCGAGCGCGTGGGGAGAGAGCGAGAGCGCAAGCTGATGAGCGGGTAAGCTGAAGCGTGAACAAAGGAGAGAGAACGCAACGACGAGCGGACGGAGAGCACGAGCTAGCAGACAGAATGGGTTGTAGGAGGCTGGAAAAACATGCATTTTACGATAACGATGAGCATAAAAACCATCGAAATATTTGATAACCATCGAAATTACATGCATTTCCATAGAAATTTTTCGAAAACCATCGAAATTTTGCGAATACGACGGCGAATACGACGACGATGAAGACGATGGTGACGACAAATATGACGACGACGACGACGACGACGACGACGACGACGACGACGACGACGACGACGACGACGACGACGACGACGACGACGACGACGACGACGACGACGACGACGACGACGACAAATACGACAACGGCGACGACGACGAATAGCGCAACGAATACGACGATCAAGGGAGCATAGGATGAATTTTAATAATAACACACATTTTATGAATAATAAGACATTTTACAAGATTTATTTTTTGAAAAACGATCGAAATTTATTTTTCATTTTTTTACTTCGAAATTTTACTAATATTATTTATTAAAGTTATTGAAAGAAATACACACATTTTTACTAATATTATTTGAGTTATTTTCGACGACCATCGAAATTTTCAGTGTCGTCACATCCACGGTATCCTGTGAAAAAATAATTAAATTTAATAAACTAAATATGATTTTAAATAAATGTTTAATTATTTTTATTCCTTACCAGAATCGCTTGATTCACATTCATTCCGGGGTTTTAAATAGCCCTTCCAGGCCGATGAAATCATCGACGGGCATTTCATCCCCCTCGAATTCGCCGAGACACCATAATGAATCGATGACTCGTCGATTTCGTTGTCGACGACACCGAAATCGAGCCGACAATATTTTTTACGATAGTCAGGGATAGAGTTTTTGTACAGAGTTTGTTAAAATTTCAAGCATTTTTTTACCCTGCTAAAGAGAAAAGGACTACTCCATGCAAAGGATATTGGGTTTTTTTATGATGGCCCAGGTCAGGAGACTCAGACCTTCGGCTATTGTAATCTACAGCGGTCGCCTGCAGCGTGTCACGCTAAAGTAAACATCGGCGTCTTTCCCGATCGCTCTCTCTCTCCCACGCTCTCGCTCTTCGCCACCCGGTCACGCGTCAGCACGCTCCTCCTCGACCTAAGCCCTTGGTTCAGAGCTCACTTACACCCACAGAGTATCCATTCACACGTTTCTCTCTCTCTCTCTCTCTCTTGAAAGCAGGTCAACCTGTAACGCTCGGCGCCGTGAAATATCGGGGATGTGGGAGGGTGTTTATCATCACACGTCTCTCGCTCGTTCGAAAGCAGGTCAGCCTGTAACGCTCCTGCGAAACTATCAACTGAAAATGTCGATGAAATAAAAAACGTCATTTTTATGCACACATGTTACAGATAAAAGATTTTTTTTTTTATTAAAATTATTTTACAGTATGATTTTTTTTTCTACACATACTACTGTTTAATCCTTTTCATACCCCCAGGGCAAGGTGTCGGTACAACCAAGTTGCAAGACTCTCTTATCGTCATTCCAACTCAACGATAATTTTTGCTGTTGAATTGTTTCAACCTTATGTTTTCGACTACGTATCAAGCATTGTGTTCTCGTTATATTAGCATGATGCAGTAAACATTTTTTGAAATCATCAAACGTGATTTTTTTCAGCGCACACATTTTTATACCCTTTGCACGCTTTTTCACATTTTTCGGAGCCTTATCTATCACGATGTAAGAATACAATTTTGCTCGAAGACCCACGAATTCGGTCATAATTTTACCATTATTTTCATCCTTCATGAGGCCCAAAACTTTTTTGTTTGCCAACGGCATATCGTACCGGTTCTCCATCGGATAATCGGATGTATCAAATTTATGTATATCCAACTTCATTTGCTCGTAAACGTTTTGATTTGATACATGGTAAATGAGACTGTCGGTGTCGGTGTATAATAATTTCGCGTTGTCTCGGAATACATTTTTCATGTAATTATAATGGAAATCATAGATGTATATTTTTGATACATCGAGAATCGTAAATCCGGCGTAAATTGGTTTCATAAACTTAACCGACGGTCTATTTAATTCGATAATCACCATATCTTCGTCGAAAACGGTACAGCTGTGAAACGTTGGTCGGGCAATAAGCGCTCTTGCCCCGAACCGTCCATCCCACTTTGTCACGAGTTTTACATCTTTATGTTTGCGCGGATTTTCCATTGTTTTTCCGAAAACTGAATTGTTCATTAATTTGAAAAAATTTTTTGAAAATTCATCGACTGCTTTTTTTCGTAATTCTGTATTTAATTCGATGTATTGTTTTAGCCACGGTGTTTGATTGAATTTTAATGTTCGATGAATTTTTGTGAGAATTAAACCGAGACTCAAATATTGCTTCAAATTACGATAATGAATCACGTATTTCTGTTTGGGTAGCAAAGTCGTCATAAGTTTCGGTATTTTACACCCGGAAATGGGCGGGACAAAAGGTTCGGGGCACAGAGGCAGATCTTTATGTGTTTTGTGAAGGTTTTTCGGGTACTCCAAATCCACTTCAAATATATAACCCGTCGGAGAATCATCGGGGATATTCGGTATATCCAATTCCGCCGGATCCTCCAACCACTCGAACGAACCGCGAGGCAAAGGTTGACTCATAGCCGCGCCGTATAAATTGTTTACATCGTAATACATAATGTACGATTCATCTACGTTGGGATCGTAATCAGGCATGAATCGATTGTTAGCCTTCGCATATCTATTGGCGCATTGTGCAACACCGCCTCGAATACCTTTTTCGAAAAAAAGTAGCATATCTACATCGGTGATTAATTCAAGTTCTACACCGGTGCATTTTAGCATTGCGTCGAACGCGAGTCTCGGAGCAGTGTAGTAGTGCAACGGATCCAAGTTATACGTGCTTGAACAATTACGACGGAAATTTTCGAAAATATCCGTTAACAGTAACACGTCTGATTTGAGATACAAGTCAGAATAATCGCCGAGAGTTTGGATGTTGAATGTTTCCCAAACGTTCTGCGCATGAGCATAGTCATCGTCACTGATTTCCTCGTCGTTTAATCGCGAAAAAAACTCTTTCTTCGTCGGTAACTCTGTGTCGTCAAGTTTTTCCCATCTATCGAGATAATCGTAAGGGAAAACACCTTTTCTTGTTCATAAATTCAGCTCCGTTGCGCTAGTGCAATACTTTCTCGTTACATGTTTCTCATCATTGGGTAGATAAGATGCGAGTTTGTCAATACTAGCAGGCATGAATCTGAACGAGTCTAGGAATCGAAATTTGACAATTGTACCGTCGACGAACTTTGTGAATGATATATACTGCTCTTTGTTTACCGGTAATAACTGCATAGAACCCTCGAAGGTTGTTGCTAATGCTCTTATCAAGAAGTGTGAGTCATAGCCGGATAAATTATGAAATATCACTGGGATGACGTGAGAATTTGTATAATTTAAATTACAATCTTGATGAGCGGCGCCTCGAAATTTCCCCGTGAAATGACAATGATCGCGTACTCTAATATTTTCAGGCGTAAACGATTTTTCGCAAATATGACATTCCGTTGCCGAATAAAAAATCCGATTCATCTCTGGAGTCAATTTTTCCATCGCTACGATTTGTTTTAAGCGCGCGTCTACTTCGAAAGCTATTTTTTTCAATTCTTCGACGAATAATTGTATGCAGTTATCGCTTCGAAAAGATTTATAACCCGAGATCGCATCGGAATAATTGCATTGAAGATAAAACCCTATGCTATAAGGCACATGAGTTTGATAGCTGACACTATTTTTCCCGCATCTTGTATTTGTAGGCCGCAGAAGACATTCGAGATCGGCGTATATCGCAAATGGTGCTGCTATCTTGTTTTTAAAATTGTTGAATTTCATGATCGATTTACCCTCCTCTGGTAGAACGATTCTACAGTTATTATGATTGATACAATCAATTTTATGATTTTCGAGACGACTTTCAGTCTGAAAATGACTCAAGCATCTATCACAAATCAAAATTTTTCCATCGTGCTTCGATATTTGAGAGGAAACTAATCGTGAAAGATTTTTAATCCAAGCAAAGTGATGAATTACAGTGTCATCCTCTTTGTCAAATTCATTGGTGGTATTTATCATAAGTAAATGTATGGTAGGTGAAATTGATAGATCAGGCCGATGCTTACTTAGATAAATAGGTTCGATCTCATTTTTCTTACGTCTTTCCGGATCAGCAATACCGTAAATATTAATAGATAAATTGTTCATCTTTTCAAATCGTGGCACATTTTTGAGGGTCATTGGAAATTCCACACCTTCATACGTCAACACGTCCTTGAAATGCGGATACGATGTTTTCCGTTCGCTGTGCGTTGTTGCAGGCGAGAGGGCTGCTACCACCGACCAAAGGAAGCAATACTCGTCATTATTGATGATATTTACGACTGCGTGCTTCTTCTGGATATCTTTAGGTAAAGAAACGAACGTTGATAATCCTCCACGTAGCGGCACATATTTATTCATGTTGACAGTGAGATAGCTTATTTAACTAAGACTCCATCCCGAACCCTTAGCCTCGTGATCTTGAATTTGTTTCATCAGAGGTTCTTTCACAAAGTCTGTGAACCATTTCTCGAGATTCGTGGAGGGAAAAATTGCTTCACTCGGAGTTCTGAAACTTCTATCCTCTTCCACGATTCCATCAATTTTCGTTAAATGGAATTTTCCCGAGAAAATCACGTTCACCTTAAGATTTCCAATTTCTTTCACTGTTTTCATCAATTGAGGGATGATTAAGGCTTTTCCATCATCAAGAAAATTGCCGACGTCTTTGTAACCGAGGTTGAGCACCAATCCAGTTCTTATACGTCGCTTAAAAGCTGTCTCCGTATCATGCCACTCCACTTTATTCGATGCACCACCAGCACCGCTTCTTTGAAATTTTCTTGTCAGAGATATGAGCGCTGATATAGTCGTTTGAATTCGCATTTTTTGATAAACCGTAAGCGAATCATCTTCACGTAAAATATCACTCAACAGCGCTACATTTTCCTCCCCCGCCTTTATACACCGTTCTCTTTCACATGATTTATCATTGGCACGCGCTTGATTCATAAAATCGATCAGTTTTTCACATGTCACAATCGCTCGATCGGCAAGATGTTTTTTTTCCACTTTATTCGATGCACCACCAGCACCGCTTCTTTGGAATTTTCTTGTCAGAGATATGAGTGCTGATATAGTCGTTTGAATTCGCATTTTTTGATAAACCGTAAGCGAATCATCTTCACGTAAAATATCACTCAACAGCTCTACATTTTCCTTCCCCGCCTTTATACACCGTTCTATTTCACATGATTTATCATTAGCACGCGCTTGATACATAAAATCGATCAGTTTTTCGCATGTCACAATCGCTCGATCAGCAAGATGCTTTTTACGCTCAGCCATTTCGACAGAGACTGACCCAATATGATTAAACCGCAACTGAGCCTCCGCGAGGAATTTATCGATGATTATAGTTCCGCGGAAGGGTCAAACGAGGAATGAGACAGAGAGAGAGAGAGAGAGAGAGAGAGACGTGCGGATGTTTACTTTAGCGAGACGCGCCGCAGACATATCAGATTACCTCTCGGAGAAGTTTTCTCCTATCAGCAGTCAACCCGATCGCAAAAATGGCTTGGCCCCCCCCGCATGAACCTCTTCTGGGAAATGGTGTTCCTTGGCGGTTATTTTAGCGGCACAATAATTCATACTTAATTAACTTATATCTCGCTTGTCAAACAAAGCGGCAGGGGTCGAGAAATCTGCGCACAACGTACGCTTCTTTCATCAAGCGTGATAATCTTATCACACCATTCAATTTGGTCGTTGTAACATGATATGGTTTTTCTATGAATACTACGGATCTCACTTTTATTATTTGGTGGTCCATTGCGTGTGTGTGTTTTGTTTATGCCCAACAAGTACATAGAATCATTCCATGTGCGTTTGTGGGTTCTGTTTATGCTCAACAGGTCCGTTGCATCTATGCGTGTGCGCGCGCGCGCGTGTGTGTGTTTTGTTTATGTCCAAGAGATATTGTGCCCCGGAACAAGGAGCCTATGTCTTTTTTCAACCCCCCACCAATCTTTGAAAATTTTCAATAAGGTTCAGAGAGAGTTCAGAGCTCAGTTCCAGTTCGATCGTTCGTGAATTTTTGACGTTTTTTCGAGCTAAGCACAATGGCGTTCAACTATTGGAGCGTTTACGTTTTGCTCATCTTTTTGTTGAAGATAAATCCCAGTCTCCGGAGACGATGGAGTGTTATAAATTTCGATTTACTACGTGAAATGTCACGTGTATCAGCATTATGGAAATTACGTGGTGTACTGTCTATAGCCACGTATAGTGACATTGCTTTTGCATATGAGAAAGGATTATTCTCAAACATAGATCTATTAAATTCATTGGTGCGAGTGCTACGAATGCGAAATTGGTAGCACCGGCCCGAATTTGCGTGGATCTTTGCGCAACGTGGTAAGTTTCATTTTTATTAATTTTACATATTAATTGAAGCTGCGGATGGAGAGAGAGAGAGAGAGAGAGAGAGAGAGAGAGAGAGAGAGAGAGAGAGAGAGAGAGAGAGAGAGAGAGAGAGAGAGAGAGAGAGAGAGAGAGAGAGAGAGAGAGAGAGAGAGAGAGAGAGAGAGAGAGAGAGAGAGAGAGAGAGAGAGAGAGAGAGAGAGAGAGAGAGAGAGAGAGCGCAAGAGCTTTAGGTGAGTTCAACGACGGCATAAGACCGTGAGCTAAAAACGAAAGTAACATGGAGCTAGAGAGCGAGAATGATAAGAGAGCGAGGGCGAGCATGCAGATGAGAAATGGTTTGATTGACAATATAATTATAAAAATATCAATTTTCCAGCAAAATTCTACGGACGTCTCCCGAATCGGGAGAGATTCCAAAGAGGTTTCCATGGACGAGCGGACAGCGAGAATAACCACGAGGATGATCGCGAAGAAGATGATGAGACGATCGACTTCCCTAAGGCGGGGAGTTTTATTCAGATCGCTCCTACATTTTGCGACCCGTGGTATGAGGAAAAAAATGAATGCACCCAAGATGACGGAGCTGTCGCCGGCTTCTCAGGCTGGGACATCCCCCCTCCAGAGAGCCCCAGCTGGGATGCAACGGTTGAGGAATTGTACCCGCCGCTGCCGCCGCCCGCGTCACCGTCACCCGAGCCGTCATCACCGCTGCCGCCGCCCTCATCACCATCGTCCGAGCGTTCATCACCGCCGCCTCCTCCCGCGTCCCCGTCACCCGAGCCTTCATCACCGCTACCGCCGCCCGCGTCATCTTCACCCGAGTCTTCATCGGCGCTTATGAATAACGAAGAAGCGCGACGGTGTCTTCTTCTTGACACCAGTGACGAAGAAGAGGAAGAACCCCCAAATCAGGAGGAGGGTTTGATTCGCCTGGGGATACCCAGAGAAAATCAGCGCTGGGTGATATACAGCACAAGCGAGGAGGAGGAAGAGGAGGAAGCGGACGAAGAACAATATGACCCGCTATCGGATCGAGATTATCCGGACATTTCATCAAGCGATTCAAGCAATTCAGGTAAGGAATAAAAATAATTAAACATTAATTTAAAATCATATTCAGTTTATTAAATTTAATTATTTTTTCACAGGATATCGATCGGTACCGTGGATGTAACATATTTTAATAACTTAAATAATATTAATAAAAAATGTGTGTATTTCTTTTAATAAATAATATTTGTAAAAAATAAAAAATTTCAATCGTTTTTAAAAAAATAAATCTCATTCATAAAAATGTGTTATTATTATTAAAATTCACCCTATGCTCCCATTGATCATCGTATTCATGGTCGTATTTCGTTGCGATATTCGTCGTCGTCGTCGTCGTTGTCGTCGTTGTCTTCGTCGTCATCGTCGTCGTTGTATTTGTTGTCATCGTCGTCGTCGTCGTCGTCGTCGTCGTCATCGTCGTCGTTGTATTTGTTGTCATCGTCGTCGTCGTCGTCGTCGTCGTCGTCGTCTTCGTCGTATTCATAGATGGTTTTTTTTTTTCATTAAAATCTTATGCTCATCGTTGGCGTAAAAAATGCATGTTTTTCCAGCCTCCTGCAACCCATTCGGTCTGCTAGCTCGTGCTCTCCGTCCGCTCGTCGTTGCGTTCTCTCTCTCTCTCTCTCTCTCTCTCTCTCTCTCTCTCTCTCTCTCTCTCTCTCTCTTCTTTGTTCACGCTCCAGCTTACCCGCTCATCAGCTTGCGCTCTCGCTCTCTCCCCACGCGCTCGCTTTCACCCGCATGCTCGTCGTTGCGTTCTCTTCGTTCACGCTCCAGCTTGCCCGCTCATCAACACGCTTGCGCGCTCTCTCTCTCTCTCTCTCTCTCAACCTTCGGTCTCGCTCTCTCCCCACGCGCTGCTCGTTCTCGTCCTAAGATCTTTCCGTGTTGAAATTGACACCGCAAGAATACGTCAAGATTGTTTCATTCAACGTTCATCGTTAATTCAGGTAAGAAATAAAAATAATTAAACGTTAATTTAAAATAATATTGAATTTATTAAATTTAATTTTTTTTTTTTTTTTTTTTTCACAGGATATCGATCGGTGCCGTGGATGTAACATATTTTTAATAACTTATATTAATAAAAAAATGTGTGTATTTCTTTTAATAAATAATATTTGTAAAATTGTCGAAAATATATTTTAATAAAAAATTTCGGTGGTTTTTTCAAAAAATAAAATCCAAAAATATTATTCATAAAAAATGTGTTATTATTAAAAAATTAAGCCTATGCTCCCATTGATCATCGTATTCATGGTCGTATTTCCCGTTGTCGTATTTGTTGTCATCGTATTCGTCCTCGTATTCACCATCGTCTTTGTCGTCATCGTCGTTGTCATCGTCGTCGTCGTCGTCGTATTCGTCGTCGTATTCGTCGTCGTATTCGTCGTCGTATTCGTCGTCGTATTTGTCGTCACCGTCGTCTTCATCGTCGTCGTATTCGCCGTCGTATTCGCAAAATTTCGATGGTTTTCGAAAAATTTCTATGGAAATGCATGTAATTTCGATGGTTATAAAATATTTCGATGGTTTTTATGCTCATCGTTATCGTAGAATGCATGTTTTTCCGGCCTCCTTCAACTCATTCAGTCTGCTAGCTCGTGCTCTCCGCCCGCTCGTCGTTGCGTTCTCTCTCTCTCTCTCTTCTTTGTTAGCGCTACAGCTTACCCGCTCATCAACACGCGCTCGCTATCACCCGCATGCTCGTCGTTGCGTTCTCTCTCAACCTACGGTCTCGCTCTCTCCCCACGCGCTGCCCCGTTCCCGTCCTAAGATCTTTCCGTGTTGAAATTGATACCGCAAGAATACGTTAAGATTTTTTCATTCACCGTTCGAACGTTCGAACGTTCGTGCGTAAAGATCGAAAAATCAAATTTCGATGGTTGTTAAAAAAATTTCGATGGTTTTTTCATGCGTAAATTTCGATGGTTAAATTTCGATGGTTCTCAAATTTCGATGGTTGAAAAATTTCGATGGTTGAAAAATTTCGATGGTTAAAAAAATTTCGATGGTTTTTCATGCGTAAATTTCGATGGTTAAATTTCGATGGTTCTCAAATTTCGATGGTTAAAAAATTTCGATGGTTGAAAAATTTCGATGGTTGAAAAATTTCAATGGTTTTTCATTCGTAAATTTTGATGGTTAAATTTCGATGGTTCTCAAATTTCGATGGTTGAAAAAATTCGATGGTTAAAAAAATTTCGATGGTTTTTCATGCGTAAATTTCGATGGTTAAAAAATGAAAAATTTCTTGGGTTGTTAAAAAATGTGTGTTATTTAGGTTATTTAGGTTATTCGTAGGAGGAGGAAAATGCCGTTCTCCCGGGATCGAGCAGCGGGTAAATCGATTGACAACGCCATCTACCGGATTGGGCAAATAACGTCATCCTACCGGATTGGCAGATAACGCTATCCGAGGCTGCTGTCGGTAAGGTAGAACACTCAATTGAGCGGGATCGAGCAGTGGATAAATCGATTGACAACGCCATCTACCGGATTGGCAGATAACGCCATCTGAGACTGCCGTCGGTAAGGTAGAACACTCAATTGAGCGGGATCGAGCAGCGGGTAAATCGATTGACAACGCCATCTACCGGATTGGCAGATAACGCCAAAGAGAAATCTACCTTACCGACCGGCTCAAGGCAGGTCACCGTGGCAAGTGGGCCAGAACCCGCCTCTCTAAAAACATAACCTCAAACCCACCATCCTTACGATCAATCTTCGAGACCCCTAAATAACCTAAATAACCGGCACTATCGATAACCTAAATAACCTGCACTGTCGGTAAGAGAGAGAGCTCAACCGTCGGTACAAGAGGGATCAGACACAAACCCACCGTTGGTCAAAGAGAAATCTACCTTACCGACCGTCGCAAGGCAGGTCACCGTGGTAAGTGGATCAGAACTGTCCTTATTATACTACTGTGGTTTGTTGTGCCGGTGACGCACAGGCATCGTTCTCGCTCTCGTTTCTCGAGCGCTTAGCCGCTGGGCTATCGGCAGTTGCTTCGGGAGGTTTGTTTACATGTTGCGTACGCTCTCGGCTTCGTAAGCGGCTAGCGATGGGTCCGTCCGGTTCCCGGTTCGAGTCAGTCGAAGCTTTCGCTCCTTTTTTTATAGGTAAAGTACGTACGGAATGGTCATTCCCTTGCGGTTTACTACTTTCTATGGGGTTTCTCGATAGTGCATCAGCGTTTACGTTCATTTTTCCCGTTTTGTAAACAATGTCAAAGTCATATTCTTCCAATCTAAGACGCCAACGAGTTAGTCGCGAAGTAGGGTCTTTCGATGTTTGTAACCAGACAATTGGTTTGTGATCCGTTACGAGAGAAAACTTACGCCCGTAGAGATATGGGCGGAACTGAGCTATTGCATGAAGAATAGCGACAGCTTCCTTTTCGTATGTACCGTATCTCTGTTCAGTTTCGTTCAACATTCGAGATGTATATGCGATGTAGGTCGATCCTTGCCGATCTCTCCTTGGCTTAAAATGGCCCCGACTGCTATGCCTGATGCATCTGTCGTTACGATAAAGGGTCTGGTGAAATCTGGATATTGTAATACGGAAGCTTCACACAATTTGTTTCGCAAAGTGTCCAAGGCATCCTGCTGGGCCTGCCCCCATACGAAAGTCATTTCCTTTTTGACTAACAAGGTGAGTGGTTTTGCGATACCGGAGAAGTTTTCGGTAAAGCGTCGATAATAGCTTGCCAATCCGAGGAATTGTCAAATATTTTTCGCGTTTTTGGGCCGCGGATAATGTTTCACGGCTACAATTTTAGCAGGGTCGGGTTTGACTCCTTCCTTGCTAATTACGTGACCCAAATAACCAACTTCAGGTCGTAAAAATTCGCATTTATCAGGCTGTAGTTGAAGCTGCGCTTCCTGCAACCGTTTCAATAACCGGTTGACTTTTATTTCATGCTCTTGTAATGATTTTGCATATATCACGATATCATCGAGATATACGAACGCGTAGATCCCTTGAATGCCGGATAAAACTTGATCCATTTTGCGTTGGAAAGTGGCGGGTGCATTTTGGAGCCCGAATGGCATTCTTACAAATTCATAATGCCCATTTGGCGTTGAGAAAGCGGTCTTGTGCCGATCCTCGTGATGCATTGCAATCTGGTGAAATCCGGATGCTAAATCAAATGTAGAAAAATACATCGCATTTGCACTTCGGCTTTTTTTTCACTTTAAGTTTTTCCGTTGTGTTTATTTTCACGCACTTTCTTTTTTTATTTCACGGAAGAACGAGGGGTTTGGCGCGTGGTTTTTTTTTTTTTGGTTCCATATGTGACACCCCAACTTATTGGCAAAGTATAACTGGTGAAAGAATGAGTTCCGATAGACTTTGAAAGTATTTATTGCGTGTAAAGCAGGAGAGCGCACGTCTACAGTGTAAGGGCGGATGAGATGAACTGGTGAAGCGGGCGTGAAGCTGGGGCCTCGCGTCCACCGTAGCACGAAGGCTCCCGCAAGCAGGGCCTTACGCGGTGTTCCTCCGCGCTGATAAGGAAGCCGCAGCCTGCTCGAGGGCGTGCAGCGGCTGGACCGTTGGCGTGAGAACCGACCTGGTCGCACGGAAAGTGCTGACCCAAGTGCTTACGGCGTACAGATGATAACTTTATAATAACTTATTCATGGGGCCGTTACACTCCGGCGGTTGGGGGGAAAAAACAATGCTCCTGCATTGGAACTATAACAATTTGAATTTTTCGTGTGAGATTCTATACAGTGGAAAATGGAGTGTCCCCGCTCCTGATTTTTATGTTATATGTTTGTGTTTGTACAATTGCGATTTTTTTTTTGTGTGCGACTCTATATAACAATAGCGGAGTAACCATGCTCCGTTGTTAGTTGTGTTTGTGTCTTAGGGTTTTTTTTTGTTTGTTATAGTATATATATTTTTGAGTTGCGGGGTGGCTGTGGTTGGCTGGGGAACCTGAGTTCATTTTCCTTTATTAGGTGATTGTTTTCCTTTGGCATGGTTTATAATGTTTGTCCTCCTTTCGTTTCTGGTTGGTTTTTTTTTGTAACCCGTTTTTACTTTAAGTGTATGGTAGAGAGCCTGAAACATAAGCTAAAAAGGAAAAATTAGTTGTTCTTGTTAGTAAGGGTTTGGTTGTTATGGGGAATTAGGGGGGTTGTGTGGATATATGTTCAGAGTAAAATGCGATCAAACGATACTGATGCTCTTGTTCTCTGCTGATGTTTTAACTATTCCCAGGGGTCGTTTTTTTTTTGGGTATTAATCCTTTTCTTGCCCAATTTACGTATTTTCAGTGTTCGACCGTTCTGCGTTCCTTATTAACGTTCATCTAGTTCATATTACTTGTTAATGTTCCCAATTTGAGTTTTTTGTTAACGTTCGTCTTGTTTTCCGAAACCTGGTTGATAATCATGTGGGAAGTGTTTCCTCATAAGTTTTATAAGTTTGGAACGATTCTGAATTCCGATTAATTTTTGGGGGGGGGGGGGGGGGTAGTATAGTGGACTTGTTAGCTGGAATGTGGTACGGTATATGGGCTCTGAGGGGGGGGGGGGGGGGGGGGGGGGGGGAGGTTTAAGTGCATTCAGCTGGTTATAACGTTATGTCGTATTTTATTTTGATATTGGTTACATTGGTTAGGCACTTGTGTGATCAATTCTGCATTGGCGTATATGTGTCGTAAATATGTTAGGTATGTGGTTAGTTTTGGCGTTTGTATGCCGTAAATGTATTATATAAATGATTAAGATTCAGCGTTTGTATGCCGTAAATGTATTATATAAATGATTAAGATTTAGCGTTTGTATGCCGTAAACGTATTATATATATGGTTAAATTCGGCGCTTGTATGCCGTAAATGTATTATATAAATGATTAAGATTCAGCGTTTGTATGCCGTAAACGTATTATATATATGGTTAAATTCGGCGTTTGTATGCCGTAAATGTATTATATAAATGACTAAGATTCAGCGTTTGTATGCCGTAAATGTAATATATATATATGTGACGAGGGGGAAAGGGGGGGGGGGGTGTCTTGGCTCTTCCTCCCTTTTATGTTTTGTGCTTTTTATGAATTTGGTCTTGTATTGTGGGCAGTTGTTGGTGGATTCAGTGTTGTTATGCGCGTGGGTCCATTAGCTTCCCGGCGGCCTTGAGTGCTGTTCTTAGGAGTAGGATTAGGCCCTGCGGCGGTAATTCCCATATCCAATCGAAATCTTGTTTGCAGTATATTAGTTCGTCTGCTTGGTTCTCTTCGGTTTCATCGGGATTCGGGGGGAGCGTTGTCTTGTTAGCTTCTTTTTCCTCGTCTACTTTTCCCTCTTTTGCCTCTTACTCTCCCGTTGCTCTCTCCCTTTCTTTAACATTTTCTTCCGTTTCATCATCTATTTTTTCCTTCTTTGTTTCTTCTTTTTCCGTTATTTCTTTCATTTTTTCTATATTTTCCTCATTTTCGACATTTATTTTTTTCTTTCTTGTTTCTTTTTCTTCCGTTACTACTTTTATTTCTTCTATATTTTCCTCATTTTCGACATGTATTTTTTTCTTTCTTGTTTCTTTTTCTTCCGTTACTACTTTTATTTCTTCTATATTTTCCTCATTTTTGTCATTTATTTCTTTCTTTCTTGTTTCTTTTTCTTCCGTTACTTCTTCTATTTCTTCTATATTTTCCTCATTTTTGTCATTTATTTTTTCCTTTCTTGTTTCTTTTTTTACCGTTACTTCTTCCATTTCTTCTATTCATCGTTTCTTGTTGTGTTCTTACTGTTACCCCGAAGGGTTTTACAGGGCATTCTCCTCTCTCCTTATCACTTCAACTTCGCTCAGCCCTGCTCCCTCGACTCCCGGGACTGGAGCTTCGTCGCGACACGCTAGATGACCACAACGGGCATACAGCTATAGTCGTAGATCGTACGTCCTATAGCTGGAGCTTCGTCCATGCGCCTTGTTGTGGTTACCGGCGGTACAACAGTCCCGAAGTCGAGATTGCGATAAGGCTGGTAGCCTTTTTGGATTGCCAGACCAGGGCGCTACCCTTTCCTGGACCTACTTATTAAAGTGGAATCCGAACCACTACCAACTGTACCGAATGCCGATACAGTTGGTCGGTCATTGGTTCGCCTCCCGGTTACCGATACGTCTTTTCGGCGAGAATGTAATTATTTTCACCGAAAAGTACGCCCGGACCGGGACTCGAACCCACGACCTTCCGATGCTCAGGCTAGCACGCTAACCACTGAGCCAGAGCACCGGTTCCATTTCTTCTATATTTTCCTCATTTTTGTCATTTATTTTTTTCTTTTTGTTTCTATTTCTTCCGTTACTTCTTCTATTTCTTCTATATTTTCCTCCTTTTTGTCATTTATTTTTTTCTTTCTTGTTTCTTTTTCTTCCGTTACTTCTTCTATTTCTTCTATATTTTCCTCGTTTTCGACATTTATTTTTTTCTTTCTTGTTTCTTTTTCTTCTGTTACTTCTTCCATTTCTTCTATTTTTTCTCCGGGGGGGGCCTGTCTTTGTGCATGAATACCTAATGCAGTAGGCCAAATGGGCCTCCATTTTTCCCAATGGTTGAACCGAGCCGCATCGGGGGCATCCGATTCTTAGGGAGGGTTTGCGCCTTGTTTTGGAGGGGCAGCTTGTCAAGTGCCACATCATGTTCAGGACGCTTCCCTTCTTTTGGCAGAGGGGGCATATGGTCTTTACGGTTTCCATTTTTTTTTTGCTCGGTCGTGTGTTTTTTATTTCTTCCAGTTATCTGTGGGTGTAATGCGTATTTTGTTGGTTAATTGTGGTATATAGAGAAAGAATTGTTTTCCGGCGGGCGGGGTATATCACCGGATGTTGGGCCTTATCAAGGCGCTACATGCATGTGCGGCACCTGTGGGCACTCGTGACGTGGATCCATTGTAAGTTGAAATAATTGCCAAAATCGTTTGAGATTGCTGTGTAGGGGTGGGTTGGTTTAGTAAACGCAAAACGTCCGCTATTTGTTGCTGGGAATTGGCGGATTGGTATTGATATGTGTTGGAATAGTTTGTATGGGGTTGGATCTAGGAGTGGGATGGTTAGGACGTATACGAGGTTTTTGCCGTTGTGGAATACGCTGAGTTCAGATATTGATGTTAGGGATTAGGCATGTTCTGCGTCCAATGAGGTTAGGAATTTGGTGTTGGGTGCGGCTTTTTCGATGGCTTTCGCGCTAATAAGGATTTCTTTC
This sequence comes from Sussaba pulchella, assembly GCA_963971145.1. NCBI lineage: Eukaryota > Metazoa > Arthropoda > Insecta > Hymenoptera > Ichneumonidae > Sussaba > Sussaba pulchella. Next base: position 10,319,407 of record OZ020165.1, read on the forward strand.
GCTGTTAGGATCCGTGGGTGTATTTGCTCAAGTTTCGCAAAAAGGATGGCGTTTGTGAGTGTGTCCAAGTCGGATTCCAGTTCGTTTAGGTTTTCTTCTGTCTGTATTCAGGCACTTTCGGCTCTCTGGTTAAGTTCGACGATGTTCCCTTCGTTCTTTAGAATAGTTATTTCATAGTTCAGTTTTTGCGTTTCGTAGCATAGTTTTTCTTGTAGGGATGTTATTTGCTTTTGAGTAATATCGAAGCCCGATTTTATTATATGTATTTGTCTTTGTGTTAGTTCCGCTAATTCTATCGTTGTGTTGTTACGTCCAGTCCCGAATATTATAAGTATCCGGTGAACGAAGTACACAAAGGGGTGGTCTCTCTTTTGCGTCAAGGCGTTTGCCCTTTACTGCGGGGACGGAGACCTCGCCTTATCATGTACGAACTAATGACTTTACCTGATGTTGGTGGGAGAACAGTATTTTATCAAAACCGATCTCCACTTGTAGACTGCGGTTTGATGGATCCCGTTGAGACTCGATCGAACGACCAGATGTTGAGGGTCAGGTGGTTGAGTGAGGCACGAGCGGTTATACGTCACACAACGATTTTTAATGTTCGATTCAAAAGTCACAGTACAACTTCTTTCATAAAATGTTTGCACAATTGATTTCACAATGTCGATACTCAAAATGTAATACAGTTCACTTAAAAGTCGCGGTACAATTTCACTTGTCGAATGTCCACGCTTATTATTTCAATATGTAGATCCGGCGATTCGCCAACTGCGCGAAAGAAGACGCTCGGGTCTTAAGGTACCGAAGATCAGAAGGGTCTTGCGGTATTTTCGCGATAAAGAGACTCTTTGGTCTTTTCACAATAAATAACTGACACCGTTGGCTTACGCTCTTTCAGTGCAGCCTGGGAGGGACTCCTGGCCCTTTAAATATTTATTTAATTCAATCAACTGGACTCTTTGGTCCCTTCAAGTATTTATTTAATTCAATTAACTGGACTCTTTGGTCCCTTCAAGTATTTATTTAATTCAATCAACTGGACTCTTTGGTCCTTTCAAGTATTTATTTAATTCAATCAACTGGACTCTTTGGTCCTTTCAAGTATTTATTTAATTCAATCAACTGGACTCTTTGGTCCCTTCAAATATTTATTTAATTCAACTAACTGGACTCTTTGGTCCCTTTTCGTATTTATTTAAGTTTCGTTATAATTTCATTTAATTCACTTTAATCTGTTTCGAGTTATTCGTTATTTAATTGTTTGCCTTTAACGATTCTAAAGTCCAAACCGTAAAACAGACGGTGGACACAAAAATATACCAAGACCGTTCGCGTAAACGATTCCAAGTCCAAACCGTGAATTGAAACGGTGGACGCAAAGAGTCGAAGTTTGATGAACGCGAAACGATTCTAAGTCCAATCCGAAATAATAATCGGTGGACGCAAAGATGAGCTCCCGTTCTCCCAGAGTAACGGTGCTGTTGAGTTTGGTCGAATAACTGATTAATTTGCTAAAAATCCGGGCTTTTATACTGTGGGATAGTGTCTCTGTTTCTCTTAATCCAATAAAAGGGCTTATCGTTCTGTCTCATTCTGTCGCATAAAAAATATCGATTGGCATACGTGATTTTCTGCACGTTTTTGGGCTACGCATCCGTCCGGTAGCAGATCTTCGCCTACGCGAATTCTCTTAAATTATTGCCGGAAGTGACAAGTAATATTGCTACTTCCGGTGTCGCGGCTTTGTATCTCCGCGGCGCGTTGAAACCTGATACCTTATTCGGGGAATCGGTCGCGAAGAAGGCAATATTATTCGTTATTTATTGGGAGCGAGCTGTCCGTCGGCGCGTGTGACAACTACACACATTCGTACGCGCGCGATAGGAATATTATTAAAAGATTGCCTCTTGTTCTCTCTAAGCGCATATAAGTCATCAGTCCCTTGGTCGCTCTCGGGCGTCGGCTAGGAGCGAGGACGTAACACCTCCCCCCTTGAAGACGGGCGTTAGTGAAGCTGACGCTCGGTCACATGCCCTCATGTGACTAATAGATTAGAGGAGCAAAAGCACCGTGCATTAGGTTGTCGTCTACAACCTCGCTCCTTTACATATGATAAAGAAAATTGGTTTTATTTCCTCATCGTGTTTTTTTTTTTTTTTTTTTTTTTATTGATAAGTTTTATTTATATGGGTAACGATTTTCCTTACTCTAATGATTACAATATTATTAGCTTATTAATTAACTTTGGCTCGTATTCTTATTGGGTTATGCATTTTCAATTGGGGAAAATGACCTGGTAGGTCGGGTCAAGGGTTGGGGCATTAATTTCATTTAGGTGGTTCCCAGTTCATGATTATATCGTCCAGGTCGTCGTTGGTGAGAGCTTCGATCCATGCTTCGATTTTCTCATCGTATACTGTGGAGAGATCGATGGAATCTGCTGCTGGGTCGACGCTGCGGCGTGGTGTTCCTGGTGGGTCGCTGGCCATCGTCGGCATCGGCCATGCCAGCATCGTCTCCATAATTGCCATTCCCAAAGCCAGGTCGATCTGCCCTAGGGCTGGCTCTGTGTAGGTCTGGCCCCTCGAAGTCCATGACAGGTCGAGTGGCTCTTCCTGGACTCTGGGCTGCCCGGAGAACAACCCCCGATCCCAGGCGTAGGCGAGTCTCCCCCAGACCTCGATTGGGATTTCCCGCGCCCAGTTTGACGGCGTTGCGCTGTGCCTTACGTTCACCGTCCGTATCACCAAGGTGACCAGACGAATGACCAGATTCATATTTTTCTGAATCCACTCCGGGTTGATCGTCGCCGTGTTTTCCATGGTTCAATGTAAAATTTGTTGGATATCGTCTGGACGCTGCAAGTTGAATGATGAAGTTCCGCGTCGATGCTCTACTTTTATACTATTCGATAGGATAATATTTGTTTATATTAATTTGGGTTTGGGTGGGGTACCCTCGGACCTCCCGCGTATTTTCCTTGCTTTCGGCATCTTATCGAGGTAGCTCGAATTTCGTTATTGTTGGTTCGTTGGTGTGTAAGTTTAGGTTGTTTAGCATATGACCAGGGTATACTGCTGATATGCCTTCTCCCTCATTAGATACGGCGGCATTTTCTGGCGGCGCGTTTGCCGGAACAGTCGCCTCAGATCTCGTAGCCAAATGCATGAGAAGATGTGTGACCGAACTCCATACCGCGGCCAGTAGATGTATCGACCATCCATATACCGCGTGGAGCGCATACCCCTGAATGATGGTATCAATCACTAGCTTCAATATTTTTACTATGAGAATCACTCCTAGTACGGCGGCACTGGCGGTGCCGAATGTCAGCACTGAGTTACACATCCGGTTCCACGTATTCTTCGTTAATCTCTCCCATGCGTCGTCATCGAGTAAATTATCGAGCGAGATACCGGGTGTTAGAGTCGGTTCTCCTGCTATCGATCTCGCGATGTTGTTTTATATTGCGTTTCTTTCGGACGGGAACATAATCCTATCCCGTAGTTTTTATAGGTCTTTTGGTGAATATATTCCACTCACCGCTAATTCTCCTGGATTCGTGTATTTCCAGGATATACGTGTGTTTGGCTGAATCACAGGGGGTTCGATAGCTTCCACGGGGGTTGGAATAATTTTATACCATGTATCCATTAGTTTATGCATGGATGGCAGCATTGTGTCACAGGTGATTTGGGTACCTGTGCGCATCAGAATATGCGTACGTGGCGAGAGGAAAAAGCTACTATTGCCCTTGCTGACGGGTAGTTGGTGATAACAATTATCGGTTCGGCGCACCATTACTTCGACGGGTATGCATTTTATCATATGAACCACTTCTCCCATAACTACAGCCATGTGCCCTGGTCCTTTCATCAGCTGGTACGCGAATTCGTCTGGAGCCTGTGTCGCTAACGATATTGCGGTTTTTATTGTTTGTCTTTCTACGTCGCATGTTTGTAAAATCATGTTGTGGTAGAGCAGATCCAGCTGAGTTTTAATATGACGTTCGACATATACAAATTTAGAATTTATGTATGCGAAAAGGTCGATGTTTGCTGGTTCGACGACCTTGACGTAATATTCTTTGTAATCAGGCTGATTTTCCACTATGAACAGTTTTGGATGCTCCGTACTGTATATGGAGAACCCGCACATCATAAATTGCATCTTTTTCGTTAATGCAAAAGTAATTCCTTTTTCCTCGACGGTATATATTGTCCGTTGGTCAATTCCTTCCGTGGCGGATATCCGATGCCCTGGTCCGTCGTATAACGCAACATAACTATCGAATCTACAATCACCTGGAGGAGTAGAATGCCAAAAGGTATGACCGTTATCTGCGTCAACACATGTGGAATCTGACAGTCGGCACGCAGTCCCTGATCGTAGGTTCACTGTGTCCCTATCCATATTTACTGTTGCCGTGTAATCTTGTAATGTGATCCGAATGATACCTTGTACTACGACGTCGTCCCATGTTCCGTATGGATCTGTATACTGCGTTCCTTCAAGGTCTCCATCTCGCTTTATTTCTCCAGCGAGTGTTACGCCGTAAACACTTGTCGCATTGCGTTTTATGCCCGTGATAAGAGAAAGCTGGCTGATTTGAACAGAACCTATTTTATGCAGTGTCTCGCATTGGTCAGCTGTGACGTCGAGGAGGTACTCCATTTGTCCCTGTGCTACCATAGATGTGTGCGAGAACATTCCGCAGCGCGATATCGTTCGTTGTATTACGACTTTACATTGTCTTACATGAGTCGTAGTATACTGATTCAACTGGAGTAGGATTAGTTTCACAGCGGTGATATTAGGTTTGATTTCGGGAATATCGCATTTTCTCACGTCGAGCATCGATAACGTCGTGACATTGAGTCTCGTGGACCCACAGTCATATCCTATCAAGGCCCGGGCAGATAGTACCGCGGATGGTATCGCGAGCATCGTAAGTAGGCCGATCAATTTCATTCTGAAATACATACGTTTTTGACGGGTTAATAAGCTTCTATATTTCAGCTCCGTTTTTTTCCTGATGCTTATGAATTTACGTATCTACTACTATCGTGTATCTATATTCCTTATACTTCCGGCCAAGGGTTTTCCCCCTTTTTTTCCTTCCGTAGAAGTGGTGCCCGTATATTCTCCTATTATTTTCTCCTATTGTCCTCCTTTTTCTCCTATTCCTATAGGGGTATTTAAATTTATACCTTTTTATTATTATTTTATTTATATTTTTTTCCGTTTTTTTTTGTGTTGCTTGCCTTTATTTTATTTTATATTTATTTAATGTATTTATACCGTTGTTATACTATTTCACGCTCCATTTAGTTGGAGTCGGAATCCTCGCTATCCTCTTCGGCGTTGATGTGCGAGATTCTGAGTCGGTTCGGATGAACCACCTTAATTTCTTGTCCACATTTGATTTTCACATTCCCATTTCTTTTTATTTCGAGCACCTTGTGTGGTCCGGTATAATGGTCACCGAATTTTCCCTTTTTCTGCCCTTGTTGCAAATAAACGTATTCTCCAATAGTAAATTTACGTGGATTTATCTTTCTATCGTAATACAGCTTTGATCTTTCTTGAGGGGCTATAAGGTGTTCCCTTGCTACCTCTTGAACCTTGTGCAATTGTGTAGCTAAATCTTCCACATAGTCATTATATGTTTTATGTGGTTCTTCTTCGGGATTGGGCTCATTGGACGGAACACGAGCTACCTTTCCGAAGACGAGTTCGTAAGGCGTGTGTTTCGTTCTCTCATGCATGCTTGTGTTGTAAGAGAAGCTTGCGAGCTCCATTAACTCATCCCAGTCCTCGTCACGGCTTACGAATTGCTTTAAATATTCTACCAATGACTGGTGGGAGCGTTCCAAAGATCCGTTAGATTGTGGGTGATACGCGGTAGTACGTATTTGTTTGATTGCGAATTTTTTTGAAACCCTTTTCATAAGGTTGCTGAGAAAGTTGGCACCTTGGTCGGTCAAAATGACCTTCGGCGCACCGAACGTGCAAATAAATCTTTTTACTAGAGCGTCTGCTATGTTTGCAGCCGTAGCTTTTGGTAATGCCACAGCTATAACGAATTTCGTTAGTAAATCCTGCATTGTAAGAATATATTCGTTGTCATTTTCCGTTCGAGGTAATGGTCCAATGATATCCATTGCTATTTTATCGAATGATGACTCCGGGGTATCCGTTATCATCATTGGTTGCTTCGTTCTGATCCTCACTAATTTTTTTAATTGACATTTCAGACAATGTGCGATAAAATCCTGCACTTCTTCTTTCATATTTTCCCAATAATAACGTTGTCGAATTCGATTATGTGTCTTAGTGACTCCTTTATGGCCACCTAAAGCTGATGCGTGGGCTTCGCTCATGATTTCTTTTCGCCTATCTGCCGGTGGATATTGCACCTCCCCCGTACAGACGGTTAATTGAATTCGGGTGTTAGCGAAATATCTTCGTATTTTGCTGAGTATCAGTTCCCAAGATGTTCCGCTAATTTCTCGGGTTTTGCCCATCGAAACAGTATACAGATTATTGTTGGTCAAATATGTAACTGTTTTATCAAATATTTTACTGAATTGGGCCGTTGGCAATGGCGTGGCGGTTTTATCTTCAATTACTCCGACTACGTGATGTCTTGAATTAATTTTTCCCGTGCAAATTTCGCCAAATTTGAGATTGGGAAATTTGGAAATTGCGTTTTTCGAATTCAGGCTATTTGCCCCGCTGTCACATAACTTTCCAGTTTCGGAAAGAAAATACAGATAATTATCTTTTCGCATGAAGAGTTGATCCCTTGTATATATTACTGGGCGGTTTATTCTATCCCCTCTATCCTGTGTAGGTACGTGCGCTCGCCTGGTGGGAAGTTTCCAATTTCTCCCGTCGTTTTCTTTTACGTTATCTTCTTCGTTGTCTTCTTCGTCGTCGTCGCCCCCTTCTTCCGAACATTCCTCGATACTTCCTCCACTTTCGTCAGATAAACTACTCATACTCTCTGGAGCAGGTACAAATTGTTGATTTGTAATGTTGATATTGAATTGTGGACTTCGGATGACAGTTATAAAGAAAATGAAGAATATTTTCAGCAATTGGAAATTGTAAATGACGCAGCAGAGCGTGGAGTAGCATTGGTATCTGAATACAACCAATGCTTGACAAAAAACGAAGAGCAGTTTCAATATTTACTGCAAATTGTCAAAGAATATCGAGCAAAATTTCCTAATTGGAATAAAAGGCCCTTTTTATAACTAGAATTAAAAAATATATATTTTTGTATTAATACTGTATTAAATAATAAAATTACATATGGTGAAATAGAATGTTTTTTTCTGTTCATATATTTAATGATATTTTTCAAATAAAACACTTTCTTTTTCTGAAATAGATCACGAATTGTCTCAAAATTCATATATTAAATGGAGAAATAAAAAATATTTATTAAAAAAGTATTACAATCAGTAAGCATTGGAATTCTAATGCGAATATCTTCTGAATGGTTAGAGTAATCGATTAACCACAAGAGATCTTCTTTGTAGAGCGTTCAATTTCCTACAGAAATAATTGATATCCATTTGACAATAATTATTTTTCAGTAAGTTACAAAATTCAAAACAAAAAGTTATTTTTTTAATAAATTCTCCAATCTTTGACCTTGAATATCTTTTAAATGGTTCGATTAATGAAAAAAATATAAGAGACCATTTTTGTAGAGCGTTCAATTTTCTATGAATATTCATAATGAAACTAGTTTAACAATCTATTGGTGATAAGATATGACCATTTTTATATGACACTAAATTAAAAATGGAAAACGACGATGAGCCAGTCCTTCCCATCAATATTAAGAGCTTATACTTGGTGAGTACTTTGTAGAGGTACCTAGGAACTAGTTTTCGTGAGTGACATTCAAAAAAAAAAAAAAAGTTTTTTTTCGACCCACCCTAATATATATATATACGTGCGGCGGACGTGACAATGGTAAAGCCGCGTCACTAAGTCGGAGGGAAAAGTAGATAAGTCCCCTAGCAATTTTGGCAACTGCAAAGTCAACCGAAAATATCAACCGTTGAATTTTCACAGCTTTACAACTATAAAGTCCACCGTAAAAAAGAATCATAATGGTTGATTCAACGGTTGTTTCAACGCAGGATGGTTGACTTTCCAGGATAAACAGTTGAGAAGCTGTCCAGATTCAACCGTTGAACTTTTACGTTGACTCAACTGTCTTTTTCAACTGGTTGACCAAAATGACAGGGTCTCAGACGACGTGTGAAAGTAAAGTGTGTGAAGAGTGTGGTCGAGTCGGCGACCGCCGAGAGTCCCCTATGAAGTGCTGCGAGCGCCTTGGTCCAGGACGACGCAGAGCCCCTTGGTCGTTGGACTGCTGCGCCAGCGTTCCTGGACCAGCGGATGTTGGGCCGTGTGTGGGTGTGTATGTGCGTGTGATAAGGGCGACCGTCGAAAAAGTCTCAACGGCTCGCTGTTACCGTGAGAATGCTAATTCAGGTGTTTTATGTGTGGGAAAGTCATGAAATAGGTTTAGCCTTGTGTAGGACCGTTACATTGAAAAGGAGGAAAAAAAGAATAGTTCAATTTTATTCGTCAATAAAAAAACTTTCATTATTTGGTTTTCTCTATTTTGTAAGAGATGAGAGAGAGAAAAGAAAGGTTATGTTTGATTTTGGTTTATTTTGACAAGAAGAGAGAAAAAAAAATTTATTTGTTTTTCCAGGAAATTTCCTGGATTCTCTCAAAAAGGATTTGAGTTTGATTTGTTAAAACTTTTTGTTTGACTTCGTTAACTTTCGAAAAGCAGTTTTTTTTGCTCGATTTTATTAGCTCGTTAAAACTTTTTCAAATTCGATTTTGCTTATTTGTTTGAAAAGAAAAAAAATGTTGGGTCTGGTTTTATTAATTCGTTTAAAAAAAACACTTTTTTGTTAAAAAATAATTTTAAGTTTGATTTTATTAATTGTTGAAAAATCTTTTTTTTTGTTAAAAAAAAAGATTGGGTTTGCTTTCATTAATTTGTTGAGGAAACTTTTTTCTTGAAGAGGAAATAAAATTCAAATTTGGTTTAATTTGTTTGTTGAAAAACTTTTTGTTAAAAGACCATTTTGTTCGGGAAAAGAGAAAGTTTTCGGGTCTGCGACGGCGAGGTGGTGGGTACGGTGGGGGAATTTTTGCGCAATGTTTACGACCTTGCAATAGTAAAAATGATCGTTAATTTCTGCTATTGGAATAGCTGTGCAATCCCACAAAAGTTTTAGTAAAAAAAAAATTCGTTCGCGAGTTTTATTTGTGTATTGTGCGAAATATTTCCTCTCTTTTTTTTTTTGAATCGGTCAATAATTTTCTTTTGTTTTTAATTATATGTATTTTGAATGGTTAGGTTTACGATGTCGGCGCAAAATTATTCGGCAAAATTCTGGCTATTATCAAGAGAAGGGAAATTTTTACCTTTTATGGGCATTTTATTCGAGAATTATGTATGTTAATTTTTTTTTGGAACTTGGTGCCTGGAGTGCACGAGAGTGCGCAATCTATTCTTTGTCGCCTGGGCGACGTGAGCGTGAGGTGCGAGGGAGAGCGGGTATGGGGGGTGTAGTGTGTACGGTTAAACGAGAGAACCGTAGCATTGGCTATGTGCTAGCGTCTCTGGTTGTGTGAAGCATATTGTCCGTATTGCAGCAAGCAAGAATTATGGAAAATTGATTCTAGAGTAAAATTAAAGGTACTTACAGTGCCAAAACTTCCAGTGCGAATATTTTTATTAGTTTTGTATATTGTTTGAATTTGGCGTCCTTCCTTCTTACAATTTTGGAAATATTCGTGTGTCCTTCAGAATTTTTTTTTTTTATGATGTACGTGAGTCGATGAAAATGTGTCCCTTTCTTATTTTCGTCCGATTGGCAACAAATATCCGTATTAAATGTTGTCGATAATGTCGAATTTTTTTTTAGACGATGATTTTTTTTGAATGTTGAACTTCTCCTTTTTTTGGAGTTCACTTGTGTGTTTTTTTTTTTAGAAATTGTTACTTTTGTAGCATAATATTTTATTGACGTAATTATGCCGTGGAAAACGTCTTTAAATCAAACTCTAAAATAATTGTAAATGATCAAAAGATATATTTATTCCATTACAACGAACATTTGACATCCGTGCTCTCGCGATCCCGTTTCGTATCACTTTTTCAGTCTTGGATCTCAGATCCGGAATCCAAAACTCGTTTCGGACGAGCGTCTCTGTTTTGTTCGTTCCGAAATGTCCGCGCTCATGCGCTCGTCTAATTACTTGCATTTGCATCGATTTTGGCACTACCAAAAATGTCTCGTCACCTACTTTTTTGTATAGCAGCCCGTTTTGTAAGCTATACCTGTCGAAATCACCCCTTTTTACCCGTTCGATTTTTCCGTCTAATTCAGCGTCTTCTTTTTGAGCTTTCTTGAATCTCGCCAGCAGGCTTTCATTACCTTCATCGATGGCCAAGCATGTAGGGAGCGGATTCCGACTCAAAGCGTCAACGTGTTTCATGCTTCGTCCGGGCCGGTGTTCCATTTTGTACTGGAATTCCTCCAGCAACAACACCCAACGCGCGACTCGAACGCAAAGGTCTTTTTGATTATCTTTTAATTCTTGTCCTTCCTTGACTCGAGCTTTTGTCTGAGCCACGTGCGTATGTCCTCCATCCGGTTGTCTTGTTTTTCCATTTGCCGGAAGCGATTTACGGATACTTGATCCGACATCATTTTACTAATGTTGTTTTGGTCCCTCAAAACTTTCTGTTTCCACTTCTCCTCCATTTCAGCTTTATCTGAACCTCGTCCCTGTTCCATCGTGGTCGCCACTTGAACTTCAACTACGGGATGGTGGCAATGCGTCCAGTAAAAAATCTCCGTGACGATTATGACTATATTATATTAACACCGAACATAGAATGCGACGCTCGTCCGAAACGAGTTTTGGATTCCGGATCTGAGATCCAAGACTGAAAAAGTGATACGAAACGGGATCGCGAGAGCACGGATGTCAAATGTTCGTTGTAATGGAATAAATATATCTTTTGATCATTTACAATTATTTTAGAGTTTGATTTAAAGACGTTTTCCACGGCATAATTACGTCAATAAAATATTATGCTACAAATGGGGGCTCAGCCGAGATTTGAACGCGCGTAAAGAATTCGCGTAACGGGTTCAGTGATAACGAAGTAGCGACAAAGGCTCACGGGTCGTGTCGTGGGTTTTGTGCGCGGAAAAAAAAGTGTGAGATACGAAACGGGATCGCGAGAGCACGGATGTCAAATGTTCATTGTAATGGAATAAATATATCTTTTGATCATTTACAATTATTTTAGAGTTTGATTTAAAGACGTTTTCCACGGCATAATTACGTCAATAAAATATTATGCTACACTTTAATTTATTGAATTTTGGCAAACTTGTGAGCGCGTGTTTTGTGGCCCGTAAACTTTTGACACCAGAATGTGACGGTTGTCGTTGCGTGTCGGTTCGGGGGAAAATAACGAGATGACAGAACGTTCACTAAAACGGGCTAATATCGTTTATTTAAAGTGTGGTACCGCGAAATTCGTGGGTCCCGAGCGTCTTCCGTCCGTTGGGGTGATAACACCGCTACTGCGACGTTTTGGTCCCGGGCGACGCAGAGTCCCTTTGTCGTGGGACTGCTGCGCTAGCTTTTCCGGACCAGCGGACGCTGGTCCGCGTGTATGTGTGTGTGTGTAGAATGGTGTGGTGAGGACGACCGTTGGAAAAGTTTTAACGGCTCGCTCTTAGCGTGAGAATGCTAATGTAAGTGTTGAGTGTGTGATAAATAATAAAATGTACTTCGTGTTGTGTGGGACTGTTACAATAATAATAATATACAATAATAATATTAATAATAATAAAAAAAATTAATATACAATAATTATAGTAATAATAATAATAATAATAATAATAATTAACGCAGCCACTCAGATTTGATTGCGTTTTAAACTGTTCGAAAAATGTCGGTCACCACGCTAGCGTCAAAAAGTTTTGAGTAATCGGTAATCATAGTTCGTCACAAATCGAATCCTGCTCACAAATGTTCGGTATTGATTTTAGGCCGTATCCATCGAAAAGTTCAGGTTCGATAGGATTCTGAACCTTCTGCAAAATTAATGTTATCTCTCTAGATCACGTCACCTTCGACCAATTAAACCATATTTCACAACGGGTAGGAAATATCACTCTTAGTCGTGCTATGTATAAAATTCGGGGAGGATTGGTTGAAGGGACTCAATTTAAAATGGGGGGCCTTACAAGTTGAATCTTGCAAACTGCTTTCACCGAATTTGAGATAGTGAACGAAATCATACATGAGGAACCCATAATTAATAACGATCCTCAGAGAGGAGTTCGCAGATTACCTCATACCCGAAAATATCAGGGTAGCTGGCAGTTTTTTTGTCGTAACTCGAATTCAACTGTCCACAACGTATTTCCTATGACATAATGCGCAGTGCTAATCAACTTAATACCTCGAATTCGCATAACCAATGAATTACGCAACGACATTGTGTGAACCTAAATCATCGAATCGATATATCCCACGGCAGTCATCAGTTTCGCAAGTTGATAGGTGGATTGCCAGTCATCAGCTCGTTGCAAACGATGGTCACGGTCACACGTCATACGTAACAGTTCGTCAATGGCTTCGGACTCTGAAGTGCTTCCTCGAAACGCTATAAATCTTCGTGAATCCCTTCGGGCACGTTGCATTCCCGCTGCAACGCAGTCAACCGAGTATCAGAATCTTCGATGTCATTTCGCGGTTCCGCTGTTTTTCTTCTTCTCACGTTATCCGACATTCGATAGTTGAGTTCGTTGAATTCCGATAAGTTCGGGTGTAATGGCAGTGGCAATGACGGAGGAGATGAGCGTGGCTTGGCAAAAAGGTTTGTCGGAATGGTGGAACGAGGAGACGGAGTACGTGTTCCAGAGGATCGAACGTTGGGCGGCTTTCGCGAGAGGTTACAATCGTTTGAGATCGGAAAGACTGTCGAGAGGACGACTGACGATGCAGGAGGAATTGGAACCTCGTTGGACCATATCGTCGAACAAGATCGTCATTGAAGATCCAGCGTGGAGTCCACGTTTTCACAACCTGAAGAGATCCCATCGTAGGAAGGTCCGAACCGACGAAAACGGCAAAATCAACTGTTGCGGCACGTTCAATTACCAATCCAACAGCAATTTGGACAGCACCTGTCTGGAAACTTACAGATACGATCACAGTATCTATTTCAAGACTATCGGTGACATCAAGAGCAGCAAGAAAGATTTGAACGCTAGCAAGACCGACAACGACAATGCTTCCGGATTTGACGAGCAACAGTTCGAATTTCAATCTGAAACAGCTCCCGAATTCGCCCATGATGCCAATTTCCGCGTCGAGGACAACCAAAACGATGATGTTGGCGATGGTGATTGTCGTCTTCGCGTTCCGGAATTTCAATTAAATATTCAGGACGTTGACGAGCCGGAAGCCGATATTGATAGCAGCATCGTTCACGACGTATGGCCAATAGTTGATCTTACGCAGCTCAGTCTCGACAACTCTGGTAACAATGATCCGGACATCGCACATTGCGATCCAAACCAGGAAACGCCAGAGAATTTCTTTGTCAACGAAATTCAAAGCAATATCGATAATTATAATGATGACGATAATAATAACAATAATCGATCAAGAAATTGCACTGAAGGAAGCGGTGATTCGGCGTTAAGTCCGGTCAAAAATAGTCACGAAGGATTCACGAGGATTTTGAGCATTGGTAAACAGAGACGCAGTCCTAGAAGAGTCAGACAACCGAAGCTCGTTGGAGAAAACAATGTCACGTGGCCTGGAGTTTTATTGAACTACACGAGAAACCTTGATCCGACTACTTCGCCACATCATCATCACACGATTCACGTAAAATAAAATAATTGTTGTACAAATCGTTGCCGATGAAATGGAATTCAAATTCGATAAACAAAAATTGTATCGCAAAAAAATAATATGTGGCAAGACATTTTCTGGAGCTTGAAGTTATTTCTCTACTGAATTCGTTAAACGCTCGAAGCACGAATTTGCGAACGCAGATATCGACGCTGCTTACGAAATATTGAAACGTGTTGGTTTTCGCGGTGGAATTAGAAACGTGTTAGTTTTCGTAAAAAAATTGATTCGTGCTACTTTTCATAAGCACCGTCGATATATCCGTAAACTCCACTTATTCATGTGTAGCGAAATGAAACCTAAAGATATACCGAAAGAAATTTTTTTCAGGCGCGTGCGACTTAATGTTTGTTAAAAATAATATCTTGTAACCGTAAACAACGTATCGACGCATCTACACCACAATCACTGTACTGTTGATTATGATCCGTTGATTCGTCATTATTACACTTTGTTCAAGTCATTTCGACGACGTTTTTTCGCGAGAAAGTTAATGCAATTTGTATGAGTAAGGTGAGAAGTGTACACAAAGGTCCGAAGGCACTAATACATTAGGGTAACGGCCGAAATGAGTTACGCGATCAGTAGCACCTGTGTATACCGTATCGTGTCAATATTGTTGATATTACATTAATATTAATAATCGTTGTTTCACATCTGAGCTGATAAATAAATCGTTCGTTGAGGAGATGTTTAACAGGGTGCAACTATTTAATTTGGTATATCCCAGAAATTATACCGGTTAGGATTTATAATTATTAACTTACTTATTCGGTCTTAATTATTATTATTTTTCTCATTATTTTATTTATTTATTAAGGATTTTTTTATAATCTACTATTATAAAATATAATTTCGATGTCTCAAGCCCGATAAGTAAATGAATTCCTAAATTTCCTTTTTCGCCTGGTTAAGTAGAACTAGTGCACAATAAGAGTTAAAATGCCTGGATGGTTACATTGAATTTAAAAAAAAAAACCAATTTTTTTTGTCAGCTCTAGTACTTGATAATTCAGTAAATTTGGTTCAAATCATTTCAAATGACCAAATCGACGTGCTAAAAACGAATTCAAAGGGCGCCAATTTCGAGAACTCGAACGGTGGTAAATGAGGACGCATGCGCCCCTTAACGCAGCAGCCACGCAGGCAACTCCGTCGAAAGCTCGTACAAATCGATCGTTTGCACGTAAGGCCGGCACTGTTACTCAGTTGCTCGTGGATGAGAGTAATATCAGTTCCGGAATAATAAAACGTAGTCCACATTGACGGGAAAAATGGGGAAACGCTTGGAGACGATAGCCGCAACGGCTTGCATGACGACTCTGCTTATGCTCTTCAACTTTGCATTTTGGGTGAGTAACAGCATTTTATTATTATTGTTTATTTTCTTCTTCAAATGAACTCCCAAGTCTGCAGTTTTCGTGCCTTTTGGCGAAATGCATTACGTGGCACTATACTGACACTGTTAATTACTCCAACGGTTGTTGAACAATGTTCATTGCTTCAATATGTATTGAAATTGCATTAGGAAATTATTCTTAACGAATCGAATAGCTGTATTGTTTCACACGCTCTTACAAGCCATAAGATCGTTTATTATTCCGCGAGTCCACCTTTCCATACGTTACTCTTAGGTAGGCAAAATTGTCACGCTGTTAATCGAATAACTTGTTGAAGCCCAAGGCTCAGAATGGAAATTACGTGCGTGTGAAATAATAAATATTTTCATCAGAAAACAAGGGTGTAACATTAAAAAATTATGTGAAAATCCGACGACATTGTGCGTTTTATCGACTTGCACATATGTTCCGGTAAACAGCTTGCTACTTTGCGCCACCTATCGTTATCTTTATATTAACAAATTTGCAGACATGGTAACAGGGGGAAAACATTAAATTCTTATAACGAGGTCACTTCCGTGTTTGAGATTCCAGTTATTTTTATTCTTGAGCAATCTGCACACTGCTATTGTTGATAAGATAGATGGAGCTGCAGGGACTAGAGAAACGCGGCATTGAAGCATATGGTTAACATTATTTCCTTGACGAATGTTCCTACAATTAGGACTCGGGGTTCCAGTTATTTCATTCTAAAGTAACCTGCTCTGCTAACATTGATATCATTGAATAAAGCTGAAAGTGCTAGTGGAAAGCAGAATTAGAACATACTGTTGATACCATTACATCGAAGGATGTTCCTACGTTCGGTTCTCGAGATCCCAGTTATTTCTATTCTGGAGAAAACTGCTCTGCTATAATCGATGTCATTGACTAAAGCTACCAAAAACTAGCATTCCTTGACGGATAATCCTACGATTAGGTCTCAGGGTCAGAGACATTTCTATTCTCAAGTAACCAGCTTTGTTATCATTGATGTCATTGAATAAAACTACGCGAGCTACTATAAAGCGGTATTCAACTAGTTTTTTATAGTTAGTTTTCGTGGTCTCAGATATTTTTCTTATCAAATAATGTGTTCTGCTATTATTGATATCATGGAATGAAATTGGAAGAGCTACTAGGAAGAGGTATCGAACCATATGGTGAATCCCACCATTAGGACTTAGAAATGCAATCGACCTTATTTACCATCTTTTATAGATCCACCAGGGTGGTACTTATTCGGGTGACGTTAGAATTTTTGAGGTGACTGCCCCCTAGAATGTTTCCAAATAATTGAATAAAATCCTTGCAAAGTTTCTCCGCCGTACCTAAAAATTTACGACGTGGCAAACCTGCTTTTTTCCATTTGATTAACATAGGATTTCCATTGACTCTCCTTGATAATTATATAGCACTGGAAACAAACACGCCAAAAATATGAATCTTGTACGATTTTGAAGAAGAATACATATAGTTTTTTTGGCAAATGTTCATTTTTCGAAAATTCAAAATGGCGGACCCAAAATTCGATGAATTCCGATTTTTCTCAGCTACCATTTTGAATGATTCAAAAATAAAAATTCGCAAAACAAATAACGTGGATTTTGCTGGAAAACCGTAAAGATTCATATTTTTTCCCTGTTTATCGCCATTGCTATATTATTATGAAGAAAAGTCCATCAAAATCCTATGTTAATAAAATGGGAAAAAATTAGGTGCTGTCAAATCGATGGAACTTGCCACGTCGTAAATATTGAGATACAGCGGAGAAACTGTGCACGGAAGTTATTTTATTATTTAGTAACATTCTAAGGGCTGATCGCGTCAAGATACAAAAGTCACCCGAATGAACACCGCCCTAGTACATCACTAGCGGTTGATAAAATTTCACTTGGGCATTGAACAACTAATTGTCAAAGAGTACAAGAAATAACCAATCTTTGATACATAAAGTGCTCCGGTGTGTTGATGCTGTGCGTTGGAATCTGGATGCGCATCCAACTCCGATACTACGTTGACATGAGCATTGAAGGAAGTGGTTCGGCATTGTTAGCCCTGGCCTGTCTCGGAGCCCTAGTTGCATTAGCTGCGACCCTCGCCTGCTGCTGCACAGCCCGAGGACATCCGGCCTTGCTCTATCTTGTGAGTACTATCGCCATATTTACATTGCGTTGACTTGCAACCCTGACCATGGCCCAGACGTTTTACTACACGTTGCCGTGAGCATACTTCTCTCCCCTGCGTTGTTCAACTCATTTTGATAAAAAATTGCAAACAGGCAGACGATCCATGAACTCGTGTACTTGGCCGTTTTCGAACGATCTCTAACTTCGACGGAATCATTACTAGACATATCAAATTCCCATTACATTGAGATAATTATTAACGCTCTACTGATCCAATTGTTCTACTTGTAGGGGCAATTCCTTTTCATTCAACTTGTAATAACAATTGCAATTATTCGTAAGTTTTGAGTTATGATTGTTGAAGTTATGACGCTGCTTAAAAAAGTTACAAAATATTTTTGTCGCCATGAACTTAGAGGAATACGAAGAATAACGATTACGAACGGAACGGAACGGATTGGATTAAGCGATTAATCCATTTCATCATTCGAAATACATGATTACGACAGAGATTAATTTTCTTATATGTATAATCAATCAATCAATGTCAATCTTTGTCATACAGTACGGAGCATTCCTGGCTGTCGTCGCACTTCTCGAGCTCGGGGCAGGAGCATCGGTTTATGCATATCGCAATGCTCTTAACGATAAATTCGATCAGAGCCTCAATGAGAGTCTCAGCGTCTACAATCTCGACTCTGATAAGAGTCATCATATCGATACCATACAGTCGAGGGTAGGAAAATCTCGTTATTTGAATAATGTTTAATCCGAACTTATTATTATATCTTACAGTTTATGGAAATTTAATTGCTTTTTTGCATTGCAGCTCCATTGTTGTGGCAATCGAGGATACACTGATTGGCGAGACTTGAAGCCTCCAAAGGAAATTCCGCGATCTTGCTGCGTAGATCCAGAAAAATGCGTTATCGACGCTCCCATTGATCCGGATTCTAAACCTATCGATATTTACACCGAGGTACAGTCAACCACGAGATAAAAATCAGAAATTCCCCATTACTTACACTTTTTGTGAGGTTCCGATTTATACTATCGCCAAACAGTATCAGGCTACTAATCACGTACGAAATGACAAACTTGTCGCGACTTGAGATGGTAGTTCCGTCTAAAATTAAGCGAAAGCTTTTCCAAAATCACTGTTAAAAATCTTATCGAATTCTGTGCCTGCGACTCGACCTCATTCGACGCAGAATTTAATGAGCTTCACAACGGCTACTTCCGAAAATCTTTATTTCCATTTTTTACGGAGCTTCCATCATTCAAAGTCGTAACTAGTTTTTGTTAAATCGTGCCGTAAATTGTCCTGTACTTTCTGGTGGTAGTGTAAGCCATGAAACTGGAGTAGTAAAATACATTACTATCATGATCTTTCTCACTCGAGAAGCGCCATCGTCACGGAAATAAGTTAAAGACTAAAAGTTAAGGTCTACTAGACGGATCATCGGGCAAAAAGTTAGTCGAAAACCGGCGAATCGTGGATTAACAATTCTAGATCATGCCGTACATGTTTGGCCTTACAAATAACTAGAGTTATATTGAATTAACACTTAGGAATATTAATTATTTACTTTTCATAAGAATTGGAGTCAAATTCGACGATATTGGCGTGTGATTGACTGAGGTTTTGTCAGTGACTGAACAACTGTTTCGACTGTCCGGGAAAAAAATTTCTTAATTCCAAAATTCAATTAATATGTTAAGATCGTTCTATTCAGACCATACTGTCAATAATTACCTAGAATCTCATTATATATTGATTTTTTCAATGATTGCTAATTAATTAATGGTTGAAGTAAAATTTTTACTATTTTATAGATTGACGTCTATGCAGCATAATTAAATAGTCAGCATAATGAATAAAAAGAGCGATAATCCTCTTTACTATGATAAATTTCTCGAGAACTAAATCTTGATGATATAATATTTTTACAATTTTCCGTCACTTAGTTCCATTCGTTTTGCAGCCATTAACGTCTGCAGAAGCTGTTCTCCCATAAAAGACCGTGTTAAATTCACAAATTTATAACTACCAGACCATTCAGTGAAAAAATCTGAAATAATTCATGTATTATTATTCAATCAAAAACTATCATTTCTCAAATTTTCAAGAACTTCTGACATGTATTAATATCCATCCAGTAATACCTTAAGGGGGGGGGGGGGGGGTAAGGTTAATTCGGCGAAAAAGAAGCATGTTTTTAAGATTTTTTCCTGGCGATTCAAATAGTATAAATTTATTCAATCAATTTCCATAAAATAATACAACATTTAAACAATATTTTCCTAAATTTTCGTTCCAAAATATTGAAAATTAAGAGGGTGACAGTGAATCTCCGGAGGCGCCTCGAAAAAAAGTTGCTTTGCGGTGTTCATCATAACTCGCAAAAGAATCATCTGAAACAAAAAAATCAAAATGCATTCGTTAAAGGAGATGTTTCTCGAGGTAATCACGAAGGGATTTTTTTTTTTTTTTTTCGTAGCACTTGGAAACAAAAAAACCGATTTTCGCTATAAAAATCAGCTAATTTCTTGCTGTAAAGTTAATAATTATTACGAAAAAAAGCTCTCGACAATACCTGGTGAATTATGTGAAGAAGTAGCGTGCAAAATTTCAAAACGATTGGTCCAGTAGATTTTGCGTTATCGCGAACACGGACTTTTTCGAGGCGCCTCCGGAGATTCACTTTCACCCGCCTAATTTTCAATATTTTGGACTAAAAATTGAGGAAAATATTGTTTGAATGATGTATTATCATATAGAAATTGATTGAATAAATTTACACTATTTGTATCGCCAGAAAAAAATCTTAAAAACATGCTTTTTTCGCCGAATTAACCTTACCCCCCCCCCTTAAATCGCAGCGTTCAGACTGTGATACGTGTAGCTTGCAATAAGGGTGACTTTTCAGGAATTATAT
Source organism: Sussaba pulchella (assembly GCA_963971145.1). Lineage (NCBI taxonomy): Eukaryota > Metazoa > Arthropoda > Insecta > Hymenoptera > Ichneumonidae > Sussaba > Sussaba pulchella. The sequence goes on from OZ020165.1 coordinate 10,339,861, forward strand.
TATGTGTATCACTTGTGTGTGTAATTCAATTAATCTTCCAGGGCTGCTACAATCGTGTGATCGACTTCATCAACAGTAATATCGGTTTGGTTGCTGGTAGTGCCATAGGCGTGGCCTTCTTTCCACTGGTCGGTGTCTTCTTCGCGTGCTGCTTAGCGAGTAATATCAATAAGGCCAAGTACGAGCAGGTCGCCTGAGGTCTCCGTGTTCGCAGACACAAAATGCCCTCCGGCATGAAAATTGAACTTAGCCCACGTGAACTATATTTGGCTAGGTCCGCTATCGACTCCTTTCCCACGCGAGATGGGTGCGTATCTTACGACAAGCGTTTCATATATGTTTGTTGAATTGTCTATCGAATGATTCCTATGATTAATTTTAAGGTGAATCTTATTTTTGTAATAATTTTTTTTATATTTTCATTTTGACATAGTTATGTAAAGAAAAAGCGAACTTTTATTGAACTTTTATTTCAAAGTGGTCATCGGAAATGGGCATTCGTCCCATGAGATTTGTATTCAAAATACATGACTGAATGATAACAGATTATAGGGTCCATTGAATGGTAGAATTTATTGAAAAACAGTAATTTACCTAAGTGTTTGATGATTACCGCAGAGCTGCGAAAATTGGCATTGTTCCATGATCATTGTGATAGTTAATTGTTAGAAGATGTATCAAACAAATAACAACACCGATTGGTTCATTCAATTACCCAATTGACTATTGATTGATTAATCAGTATTAATTGATTAATATTTCGGTTATTAAATAAATTAAACATTTATTTTGATTCGTCATTTCGTATGGGTGTGTCTGTTTATCTGTTGTCACTAGGTTTCCCTTGAATCATTGTCACCCCCAGTTACAATTTCTTTTTCATTCGATTGGACGAATTAAAATAAATTTTAATTAAAATTCTTAATCTCGTCTTCTCCAAACTCTCCCGTTATCGATACTAATAAAAATGTCAAATAATCGTTAATTCTTTGGTGTATAACAAAGCTGATATGTTGGAGAGAAATAAAAATCGATAGTTTACTCGACAAAATGTGTCAACATCGATGCATCCTTGATGTAACTATTTCGTAATTACGAAAACTTAAATCACCCACTATCGGTGGAACATGTATCGTTGCATTTTTTTCTAATTTTCAAAAGTACGAGTCTACACCACTAACGATGGAACGGTAAATACTGAGAAACTCATAAAATCATAGCATGCTTCTCGATGCTAACAATTGAATTTCAACCGAGCGGTTACTGAAAAGTATATAATACATGGTTCATTATTGCGTAATAGTATTACGATGAGCACAATTTTGGCGTCTGCTAAAAGTCTGTTCGCGTCGAACGAACTCGAAGAAAGTTATTCGTTAGAGAAAACAAAAATGAATGTGCCGAAAAAGAATATGAGTTCGAACGTGCATGAAATTCGTTATGGATTGTTATTAAATATTCCGTTACAAGACCTTTCAAACAAATCATACATACAAATGTCGTGCCATCCGTTATTTATTGCCGGTCCGGCGTCTAACATACGCGGATCCAAAATAATGTTTTGTTCTTGGTAAAATGAAGTCAATTACAGTGCGATATTCGTTCAATTTCTTTTCTGCCGTATGTTACTACGCTGAAGGCTATATGGCACGAGACGCAACGGTGAAACAGTTTGTAGGATGCATATGACGGTATACCAGCAAAATTTAGCAAATAATTATTCTGTAATCAATCTCTGTGTTGTAACTCATCGAATTTTAAAGTGATTATGGTGCTGGACGTGAATTGAAGTATCTTGGTGTTTCAAAAAACACTATTTAGCGGAAACGTCAGTGCTAATTGATAAATCTAAAATACAATATGTTATTTCTCGATTGTATATTTTACATATATCATATATCGAATAATTTCAACCATAGTCTGGATAGATAAACTGATTATATATTATAATAAACATTATACATATATTTATTGTATCATACTGTAGAGGCAAGTACGCGATCTCAGCTGAATTTAGAATTTTATTTTTTGTACTCCTTCGACTAAAACCTGACGCTGCAAATACATCGAACAGCAGACGATTATATGTTGACCAATTGATAGTGGCTGCAATAGACCGACTTGCCCCTAATAGGAATTGAGGTTTTATATAATTATTAATGTTACAAGTATAATCACATAGGGATAATCATTAAAAAATATACATGGAAGTTAAAATCACAATGGACCCGTTCTTTAATTCCAAACAAGCTCCCCTTCTATAGCATAGATGAAACTGTTATAATGACAAGAACTAATTTGAATGTCAATAAAACTTATAACTGGAGACAGCTATAATATCAAATATATAAAGTATAGAGTTGAAACAAGTCGGATCAGTATAAAATAGAGGAAATTTAATTTCTGGAATAGCTTTGATACGTCGAGATGACGATGTTATATTTTTTTCTGAGCATTATTATTTTTATTTTATTTATTAAATTTATTGCTCTTGAAAGTCGTTTGGTACGTAACAAACTGAAACTCCTCTGTTTCTCGTCCTTTCTCCTTTTTTCGTTTAGAACTCGTTTTGCATCCGAAGGCAAAGCACTTCACTCCAAATAACATTCACGAATATTTTATGCTACGTTCCTCGAAAGAGAACTTTGGAAACCAATTTGGAGCAAGTCAAAACCATCAGGATTTCTATTCTTCATATGCAAATGAATATAAAGTGTCAGTTGGGCGGCCCTAAGTACAGCCAGCGCCGCGCCGCGGCCACTCCCGTGCTACTTTCTCCCAATAAACCAGCATAGGAGCACCAGACACCTGCGTTTTATTCACCTATCCCGGCTCCATGGTAAGATGATGAATGTTTACGAGATTTATGCAAGCGTTGCAAGCTTTTGCATGCGACATCCATTATCATCGCATCTCCGTTTGCCTCGGCGATTAATCTGTCTCATTATTCACGTACATCGCATAGATTAATGATACGCGACCGGGAAATATATCAAAAAAACTATTCCAATCCAAGTTTTTACGGTCAGACGAGGGAGGAGCCTCGCTGCTGATGTGTCAAAAAGGAATAGGGACAGAGCTGCCAGATTTGCAGGATTTTTCACTGATTCACGGCCATTCTACGTCGCCCTCGCCGACTATTTCGGCCGCCAGCGTCTCGGTTTCGCGCGTCTACAACGACCGCAGCGAGGCGCCGCCAATGGCGTGATTTTTCGTCAATCGACTTGTCATTCTCGGCATGCCTCGGTAGCAGACTTTCCCTTCTATTCTCCGATGTTAAGCGTATACTGACACATTTTCATTATATCGTGGCAACTGACTACCAAAAATTATCGAGAGGCAGAATCTTCTAATCTTAAACGTCAACGTTCTTCACATTGCAATAATGAATTCAAACTTGGTGCTGCGTGCGGCTTTCGTGAACAGCGAATAGCGCGCGGGTAGGAAGACCGGCGTCGCTCCCAACTGGTCCAGAGCAAGCCCCAATCAAAACGCTCGCTACACTAACCACGTGAGTACTTCTCCTCACTCGCCGTTGTTTTGAAAACCGTGAGGTAGGGGCATCTTCAAAATGTTACTTCCCCTCAAGCTAGCAGCACTCAGTTGGGCAGAGCTGCTAGATTGCGAGAATTTTTCCAATTTTATGGTCCTTCCAGTTCTGCTTTCGCACTTCGCTGGCATGGCCCACAGCTCGTACGAGCGAGACGCAGCCAAGAGCGTCATTCGAACGTTCTCCGTTTGCGCGCCAGCTTTTGAAAGGTATACCGAAAGAACATGAATGACTAGTTATCACAAAATTGTTCTCAATTACAGATAGACAAATTGAAAAACTAGCGGGCCCATGATTAGTGGTGTCTATGGATAGTTGAGCCCATGGTTAGCAGTGCCTATGGTTAGTAGTATCCATGGTTAGTTGTGCCCATGGTTAGTGGTGGATATGGCTCGTAATGCCTGTAGCTAATCATATTTATTTTGCGTGTGACCCTTTACAGGCCGCACGAGTAACTTCCCGATTCGCGAGTTGAAATTTGTTATTATGATTATCAATGAAGTATGTTTTCAATTACAGATAGACAAATTGAAAAACTAGCGGGCCCATGATTAGTGGTGTCTATGGATAGTTGAGCCCATGGTTAGCAGTGCCTATGGTTAGTTGTGCCCATGGTTAGTGGTGGATATGGCTCGTAATGCCTGTAGCTAATCATATTTATTTTGCGTGTGACCCTTTACAGGCCGCACGAGTAACTTCCCGATTCGCGAGTTGAAATTTGTTATTATGATTATCAATGAAGTATGTTTTCATTAAGTTGAAAATTGGAGTTAATAAGTTTAAAAAAAACTTTTTTAAATAATTTTTTTCGGATCGCGTTATTAGTTTTGAAGAAAATGTTTACGAAAGAATTTTGAAATTATATTTTTTGTAAAAAACTCAAAAAACTACTCGACCGAACTGGACCAAAATCTAATCAGCTCTAAGTTTCAGCAAGACACATCGATTGCATCATCGATCATTCCGATCGCGTCATTAGTTTTGGAGAAAACGTCAACGAAAAATTGATCACATACGTACGAACGTACGTACGTACGTACATACGCACACACACACACACACACACAAACATTTCGCTCAAAATAGGCTAAAATGACCCCAATGATCTCGAAACGTGAAGATCTGACAAAAAAACGATTTTCGATTTTCGGGATCATTACAATAACTTCCCTATAATCGGGGAGTTAAAAATATATCATAACTGCTTACCTAAGATTTAAGTCGCATGTAGTACTTTATGATGGTGCTTCAAACAATCACTCAACCTCTCTTACCCACAGCGTTGGTAGCGCGGTCTTATATACAGGTCGAGGCTCTTGCTGGAAAATGTTGGCCTCAAATTGAAGCCAATATGGCCGGTCTAAGGAGGCTCGTTTATTATTATTATGCTACGATCTCGTGCCATGTGGTGGCTTCGTGCCGTTTCGTGCTATCTCGTGTATATATATACCAATATCTATCTTGGAACACGGAGCCTCAGAATAATTTTTAGTTAACACCGTTTTTGTGAACGTCTGAGGAATTTAAAAAAAATTTTTGTTTTTCATTTTTTTTTGTCATGCTTTAACTAAAAAACATCTTTAAAAAATGTATAGTACCGAGAAACTATCTGTGACACCCGTCACAGGTCGGGAGAGGTTAAGCATATCGCGTTGCTTAGCCTCTTCAGTAAAGTTTCATTATTAACTGTAGAAAATCATTTATCAGAAGTTATGGTCATTATGAAACCTGAAAGTGGGCTGGGGAATAAAAGAAACATTGATTACTTGTTCGGCAATATATATTTTCACACAAGAAGTTCACGAAAATAGTGTACACTTAAAATTGTTTGCCGCCGTGTTTCAGGATAGATATTGGTATCCACGAGATACCACAAAACTGCACGAAGCCACTACCTGACACGAGATAGCACGAGACTGCACGAAGCCTCCAGGTGACAGGTGATCGTAGCTTAATAATAATAAACGAGCCTCCTCAGATCGGCCATATTGGCTTCAATTTGAGGCCAACTGAATGCATGTAGTCACAATTAATACTTATCGCGATATTAATATTATTAATATCTCGGATCAAAGATGAGAACGGTTGACCGCAAAATTCTGAGCCACAGGTCTACCATACCAAGTTTTATTCGACAGAACACAACAATTGAGACCTCAAACAATACATTACAGTTTTCTGTTACCGACCGAGCAGTAGCCCTTCCTCTTAAGACCGTGGTCGTTAGCATCGATGGCTCGACGCCATGTTTGCCTACAGCTGACACGAGCCAATCAATCGTCGATCAATCGTCTTCGCTGAAGTACGCTGCTTACGCGCCATAGTTCGATGTCAATATTTTCACCAACACGAACAAGCCGTTATCACAAAAATCATGCAACAAGGTTGTAATCTTCTATAATATTATATGCTCCGAATACAACTGCTGGTTAAGCAACATTTTCTTGCGTGTGCCAATTTAATTTGACGGTGAATATAATTTATTCGTACGGCATATCGTCATCTGTTTCACAGATACGGTTTTGTATAAGACAAACAGATGTTATAAATCGTTTCGAGACAAAAAGATAGTATATATGTTGAAAGTGATAACGCGTGTTGAAGGTGTTGAACACCTGATAACGCTATTCGCTGTATATGATGCCGTGGGCCGCGTCAGCAGGCTGCCTTTCCTCAAGCGCCGTTCGTAATAGCCATGGTGGGCATATTTCGTGAGTCCCTTCCCCTCGATTTGTCGGCACCGCAATCGGTACGTTTCTAAAGGCGTCGTTACGTATAAAAATATTGCTCTCATGACTATTTCGAACAGTTCTCGGTTCTAACTTGACCGTAAAAGTTATTAAATTCGACTATTGCCACACCGACGTATTCGCGTTCGAAAAATCAAGGAGAAACCGTTTTTGTAGCTGTTTCTGTTCTTTTTTCAAACTATCAAACATAATGAAGACATATGTACTGTTAGTATTGCTGTGTCCGACTTTGTACTATGTGTCGGGAAACGCGTTACAACCTGATCCAGGTAAGTTTAGCTAAACGCGAATTTTTTCATCGACGGAAGAAAACTATATCATATTAAAGAAGTTAATTCCATATGGGTGAATCAATTGATTGATTTAGAGCTGAAGAAAAGAAACGTTTTTCTGAGGTGGTAGTTCATTTTATTAGTTACAATATATTTTTTGCCTTGGGAGGATTTGAAAAAATTAAAATTGGGAGCTTGTCGGAAAGGTAATATCTACCACCCACGCGAGAACATTTAGTCAAACGTAAGTTCCTAGGAAAGAAGAAAAACTGATCTCCCTAGGTAAGGTTTAGGAGATACAAATTCGTCAACGAAGAAAAAAGCGAAGATACTCCACCATCACAAGCTATCAGACCGTTTACCGCGCGCTCAACCAAAAAATAGAAGCGACTTTCACAGTTTATAGCTTCGCAAAAAATGGAGTTACATATTATCTTACATAAGCCATTGCAAAGCTTACTCAATTGTGCGTCGAATGAAACCTAATTGACTAAATTTGGACTTTTGAGTGTCGAGTGGAAACTGATGATTTTATGAAGTACAGTCTGAAGCAATTTTTGTATTACTGATACACTCTGAACCATTGATATAGGAATTAAAGCAATTTCTGTACTTCACAAAATTATCTGTTTCCAGTTGATAATGAATATTGAAATCTGAGTGTTTTCGTTATTTTTATATATCTCCCCTATTAAATTTAATTGAAGAGTTAAAATTCTAAGAACATCTTATTTGAGACTAAGCTGATCCCCTGGCAGGTGTAGGCACAAAAAAAATTTTTGCTTTAATTCAAAAAAAGGAAAAAAAAATGAAAAGTCAAATGAAGGGGATCTATACCACTCAACCAAGAATGCTCATCTTTTGCCAGAATTTTTTCTTCTATCTAAGCTGACTATTTCCGGTGTGATCCGTTGGAAAATCTAAATTTTTTTTTTAAACACCAATAAATATATATAGCATTTATGGACATAATATGTCCATAAATCAGCCGTATATATGATGTATATCATATTGGATGAATGTCGTATTATATATCAGCTTTTTCTCGTGGCTTTGCTCGCGTAGATATCGGATATAAACAGACGATCGGGCCGTCAAACCTCATACATGAGGCATTCCAGCAAAAGCCGGCCGATTTAATTTTTTTCCTCCACGTTTTTTACATCAATATACGTTGAAAATAAAAAGACATTTATTTTTTTGGCAAAGATTGATAGAATAGAAATAAATTTTTAAATGTCTTACATTCCTTTTCTTTTTTCAAAATGTGACCGCCATCGGTGACTGCGATAACGTTTGAAATTATCACGCAATCACAACGAAATCCAATAGCGCAATGGGGTTAGACAAAGCAGGGTTTGTATTGAATTTGGGAAAAATAGATACAGCGGATCCAATTTTTTTTATATTGATTCCTATAATTTTCGTAATTTTTTACGTACAGAAAAATTGTTCATCAAATTTTAAGCGTTATTTACCAATTGGTGAATCGAATCACGAGGATGACCGCAAAACGTGTAAAATATACATCATCTACAAATATTAATTTTGCAGGATTTTTGTAGAGGTTTTTCATATTTTACTGAACATCAAAAACTAACAGGTCTGATACATTTATTTATCATCTTTCGTATTCAATTTCGGTTCTTTTGAAATGGTCGCTTTCCCCGTCACTCTCCTCGTCGAAATCTCTGTAGCTATCTTCGTATATTGCGTCAAGGCCATCAGATCTTAATTGCGCCAGCTAATAGTGTTGCCTTCTTTGCAACGGGACGAAGAAAGCAAGACATTTTTTTACGTTCGGAGCGATCAGTCACGCAGCTGCACATACAGCCAGAGCACACCTGGATAGGCAGAAAGATAACCCGCAGTAAACATTAAGGCTGAATTGAAATTCCCAATTAAGAAGGAGCTTTTTTGCAAAAAATTAACTGTTTCAACGTTTAAACCAGCCATGTTTAAACGATTGTCGCGTTGCCAGTATCGTTCCGAACGACTCATAAAAATTCAGAATATTACTTCGAACCTGTCAGAATGAGAATATCATGGCAGAAAATTTTTATCAAACTTTCAAAATGACGAAAAAAAATCAGCAAGGAGGCACTGCGTAAAAAAACAATTTTTTACTTAAAAAATCATAACTCTAGCAATTTTCAATATATTTTCATAACATTTTAGGGTGATACTCTTAAGATATCATACTTTAAGGAAAAAAAAGCTCCATAGTGGGCGTTTCGGAAAAGGTATTTATTTTGATATCTGAAGAGGGTCCATTTCGGAGAAAATAAAGTACGATAATGATAAAAAATGAGCGATTTATTATAAAAATTAGTTCGAAAAATAAGTGATAATTGTGTATATGTACAAAATTTATTGTTCCCCACCACAGTTAGTACAGACAAACGTTCTGTGCTCGAAAATTTTTTTGTATATTTTTTTTTAACTCCAGAATTTCGGAGTAAGCACACATATCGACTTGATAAAAAAAAGTTAATGATTCACATAGGCATACTCACATTACGTGGAGTAATCCCACGCAGAAGAAAAAAATATAACTTTCCACCAAATAAAAACGTAGTAGTCACACAGAGGACCAAGTGGACCCCAGCGCGAACACGATAATCTCTGATCGACTGCCACGAAAGAACCGCCGTCTCGATTCGGCCGGCCCTAGTCTCTTCTTGCAAAGGAAACCCTAAAGCACCGTTAGAGGGTAGGTCAGCTCTCTCGGGCGCCAATAACTTATAGTTATTCTAGTTTAAAGTTGCGCTTGGGGTCCTAGCGACCCCTGGTGACCATGGAGGGTCAATGTTCGGCTTTAGAGTCACAGTACAATTTTAATCGTCGAATGTTCACACGGTTCGTTTAACAATGTCGATACTTAAAAATGTAGTACAATGCGCTTTAGAGTCGCAGTAGAAATTCACTTGTCGAACGTCCACGCGTACAATGTCAATGTAGTACAATGCGCTTTAGAGTCGCAGTACAAATTCACTTGTCGAACGTCCAAGCTTATAATGTCAATACATAAATCACGCGGCTCGTCACCTACGTGGAAGAAGACACTCGGGTCTTAAGGTACCGAAGATCAGAATGTTTTTACGGTATTCTCGCAATAAATGGACTCTTTGGTCTTTTGCAATTAACAACCGACACCGCAGACTTATGAGGTCTTTCAGTGCAGCCTTAGAGGGGCTCTTGGCCCTTTAGATATTTATTCAATTCAATTAACTGGACTTTTTGGTCCCTTTGTAATTGTTTGGTAATATTTATTTAACTGGACTCTTTGATCCCTTTGTAATTGCTTGACTTGACTCGTTGAAGTTTTATTTAATTCAATTTGATTTGCCTCGATATATTCGTTATTTAATTGTTCGACTTTAATAGGCGCGAGGGTCAATACCCATTCGGCCAAAGGATACAATGGGACTGCGTAAATTGTGCTAGCTCGACGATACAAAAACATTCTATGTCCAAATCGTGAATTGAAACGATGGACCCAAAAATATTCCAAGACCGTTCGCGTAAACGATTCCAAGTCCAAACCGAAATAATTATCGGTAGACGCAACGATGAAATGCCGTTTTTCCAGAGTAACGGTACTGTTGTATGTTGTCGAATAACTGACTAAATGCTAAAAATCCGGGCTTTTATACTCTGGAACGGTGTCCCTATTTCTCTTTATCCAGTAAAAGGGCTTATCGTTCCGTTTCATTCTTTCTTAACCTCGTCACTTGAAAATATTGAATTAAATACGTGATTTTCTGCACGTTTGAGACTTCGCATCCGTTTGGTAGCTGACATTGGCCTTCGCAAACTCTTTTAAGAGGAAGGGCTACTGCTCGGTCGGTAACAGAAAACTGTAATGTATTGTTTGGGGCCCCAATTGGTCTGTCGAATAAAACTTGGTATCGTGGACCTGCGGTTCAGAATTTTACGGTCAACCGTTCTCATCTTTGATCCGAGATATTAATTGTGGCGACAAACAACGGTTTGCCATGATTGCAGCTATCTCTCTCGCACTCACCGGTGTATCCCATCGCCTTAATGCTTGACGAAAAAAACAAGTGACATCCACTAGGTTCCCGTGTCGCAGGCATCGTATTTTCGCGAGGCTATGAAACCTGATATTGTATCGACGCGTTTCGAAGAATGAACACAGCCATAAAGAAGGCAATGTTTATATTAGTCTTCATCTATCTGAGAGCGAGCGGTCGGTCGGCGCGTGTGACAGCTACATGCATTCTCATGGACGTGAAAAGAATATAATTAAGACGTTGCACCAGCAAAACCACTATTAACTTGAGACCGTCAACGCAGTGAACCAACGTATGCTTCAGAAGTTATAGATCTCGAAAATCATTAAACGTGTTTGTTATAAGAAAAAGAGCTATAACTTCCCAACGAAACGTTGGTCCACTCTGCTGAAGGTCTCAAATTTTTCGTTTTCATTCAAGGAACTCAGAAAAAATGAATTGAAGAAACTAAAAATAGGGTTTTTCGACTTTTAATTGTTCAATCGTAAATTAATAATGGTTTCGATGGTCCAACAGAATTTTAAACACTTGCATCGTACTGCGTGTACAAGAACAAAGAAAAAACACTGTTCCTTAAAATATATCAATAATCGTTCCTAAGATATATATCGGTTTTAAAAACTACAAATCAACAATAGTTGAAAAACTTCATTTGCCTGTATCTGAATAATGATCCCTTGAAATTGGATCAACCGGAAACCCGTGATTTTTTTATTCTCTACATGAGTTGATGTGAAACATCGTGGGGTAAGAATTGTGAATCAACCGTTCAAAGTTGTCTGAGTTCCGGTGGAATGCAACATCTATATCTGTATAAAGCATAGTACACAAACGTCGATTTCCGGTTTAATATAGATAAGCGGCTCTTCTGAGCAACAATTATGGATGTGTTTGCTCTGTATACAGCCAGTGAGTGGTGTGGAGGCAACGCCGGCGACAACATCGACCCTTGCTGTCGGTTGATCAAGTGCCCCTACCGACCTCTGCTACAAGAAAAAGGACTATTCACTTCCCACGTGACGCAAAGGTCTGACTTTTTTTTTAAACGTATTTATCATTTCATTTACGAACATAAAAGACTGCTCTCTGCACAAATGCGAGGATAACATACATTTCGAAAGCATTGACAGGAAAACTTACGCCAAATACGTCGGTAAAGCAGAAAGAAATATTTTATGAAACACAGCCATGTTTTCCTTGCTATTTCGTGCGTGTTTGCGGAAGGCAACGTAGGTCTTTTCGTAACTCCTGACTGTTGATATCGTAGATAGTACGTAAAAGTGCATATTTAACTCCTATAATGGCTTTTCCCTGATAACCGGTTTTAATAGTATGTCGGTGTCAAAGTGACGAAGCTGGGCTTTTAGCTCCGTCATGTGTTCCGAGCTTTCCGCAGCTTCCAAAAAATACAGCGTAGAGTTGATGCAGTGCGTGGGAGAGGAGGAAGCCCCCTATTTAAAAATATGTTTAATCAAAAGCATTGAAATGAAAATTCCATCATCACTGCTGGTTTCCGCCGATTTTAATTTTTCAAGAAAAGACGTTAGCTCGATAACACAATGTTGTTAATTCACACAGCCCATGTAACAGGAGACCGCATGAGCTAATCTCCTGTCTCCTTTCCGCCAGTCTTCTGTTAGGCAGAGACTAGCGAAGAAAAAAATTTGCGCCCGCTTAACAGGGATGAACCAGGGATATTCACGTCCTAGGAGTTGAATGTGCACTTTTGCGTACTATCTACCATACGAATATATAATATACTATTTTTAAAACGCGGGTTGCTAAGATCATATTAAAACATTACCGATTTGTATTTGAAATGAATTGATCACAATCCGCATTTGCTGTCGAACTTGTCATCGAGATTATTTCGGTGAACACTAATTTGGCTTTCGGGACATTGATAGTTAAAAAAAAATAAGATTCAATTTTATTTGATAATTTCTGACAACTTCATTTCGGCGATGGAATCACCAATATACTGAACCGAGCGTTACCTGCATAATCAACTTCACGAATTAGTATTCCAACCGGGCCGAAATCGTTTTCTCTTCCAATTTTTCAACGAACTCCAGTGCTCGACAGCAATTTCACTCGAATGTCCGCAGCAATTCCGTGTCGTTCACAGTTGTAGAACGAGAAAACTCTTGACTATTTTTTTTTTGAAACATTGATTAATCGTTTGGTGTAATTGTCCAGCTATCCATGTGACTGCTTCAAAATGCTCAAAAAGTGTCGGAAGGAAGAGGGTGTATTCAGAAAGTCGTTCTTTTCTGACGTTAATTACGTAAGCTACTGGCCGTTCAGCAGTTTCAAGGATACAGAATGCTATGTCGCCCATCGTCGAAACTGCTATTTTTTTGGGTAAGTTTTTTCGTCGGCCGTTTGGTTTTTCCACGGTTCTTCAAAAGAGAAAAAAATTATTAAAAAATCAAATATAAAAAGTGTGAAGTCGAGAGCGGGTCAACCGGTTTTTCGACTCACTGTATAATTAAATATGGGTCGATGTGGACTTGAAAGGGCCTAAGCGGAAAAAAACTACAACAAAATGGACGGTCTTCAGCTTTTTCCGAACTTGTGTTTTCATGTTATACCCTTATTGTGTTCACAGGATGATCTGCTCGCCCAATCGAGATTCAAATCCGCTAGGATATATGGTCAAAACCGTAGAACCATAAAACTCCGTGTCGGCCGCCACTTCAGATAGCGCAACGGCGGGAGACTGAGGAGAGAATATAAGGAGCAACATTGATTCTGAGATCTTCAATTTTCAAAAGCTCACGATTATTAAAAACATTGGAATTTATAGAACGCACAATAGTGTACGCTCGTATCTTAGATCCTAAGTCTTCGGGGTTAATGCATCGTAAATTTAATAAATATAGTAGAACCAGCTGTAAAGGCCAGGTTTCCTGCAGTTGCCTGAGCCCCGGTGAAATCCAAGAAATATTCCGTTTAAAATGATATAAAAAAAAATATATAAAGAATATAAAAAAATAAAGATACGGTCGTTTGTCGCCAAAGCTCACGCAGCGGGATAAAAAAAATGTATTTTTAACACAAGCGAAGTATGAAAATCGAATATGAACAGTCGCGCATAATTTTTTTGTCGAATGTTTAATGGATATCCAATTTTAATGATCATGACCGTCTGCGCTGATTCGAAAATCGCGCCAACTACGGGCTCTGAAATTTGGCCGCCGAGCCACAGATTAAGACTCACTGGTCAGTTCGCCGTCGGGCGAACTCAGAAAAAGGGTGGGAGACTTGAGGCAAACTGACACGGGGCCACTTTCACCAAGGCCACTCTCCACCATCCCCATTAATTGAGCTCGTCATACTATCTACCGTCGGTTATGAGGTACGCTAACTCGCGAGTCTTCCTCAAGCCTTATTCTACCTTTACTCTAGCCGGGTCAGACTCGCAGAACGCACTTGTGGTATACACTTCGATGTTCCTTCATATTATTTAGGTAAGCATTGAAGAACCCTGTTAACATGCATCGAAAAGTGAGGGATTTGTTGTTTTCATTAACCATCAGTATAGTTATCATTCGAGAATTCGCACAATCGAGATGGTGTGAGCCCGCCCAAATTACAAGTATTATTGAAGTCAGAGCAGGCACAATTAATTTCTGCCTTATTCCGCACAATTAATTTCTGCTAAGAATCTACGGACGATTTCTGACTTATCGACCGTAAACATCAATTGCGGCCGCTTTTCGCTGCCTACAGTCGGATAGGATAGAATTGTCCTTACTGACTTCGAGGAAACTGGAGCCAGTCTACAAATTCGAAAGATTCATCGATTCGTGCCTAGATGGCTCTGATATTAGTTTGCCATTCTGCACCAGCATAATATTCCGGAGCCATCCAGGACTTTACCTACCAGCATCTCGTTGGCATTTTGTCGCGAAAACGTGGATCTAGGACTAACGTTATATTATATAGCATAGTTTTGGAACTAAGCGATGTATTATGACAATATTCTATTTATGGAAATCTAAAGACACCATATTTGAGCTTTGAGAATTTGTTCTGTGTGTGTTTCGTTCGTTTCGTTTCATTTAGTTTCATTTCGTTCGTCTCCCCCCGTATCATTATACTTCCGTTTTAGGATTGCGTGTTTAACTTACCAAGTTTCACTATATCATACAAAGCATACTCATATAACATTGTTGTACAAATCCCCCTCATCGCCCTCTTTAAGCGGATTAGAAAGGCGCTTAGACCGTCGTGAACGCACTTTGCACATCTTTTTCCGACGTAAAACCGGCTAATATTTTTTTCACATATCCTGGTAATCGCACCATATTTCGATTTGCTTTCTTGTGTCATTTCAACAAAAGACTTCGGAGAAATACGCATTCATCAAAAAGTTGCGCCGGAATTACTTTATCCGCCGTAATCAATAATGCACTCAAAACGTTAACCTTAAGTTAATTTTTAACGTATCACGTTGGATGTGGTGCTCGACTAATGTTACTATTCAGGCGAAACCGATTCTGAGTAGACTATCAATCGATATTTCGACACGGCATAAAATGGATCCCCATAAACTGGGACCGAACCCTCGAATGAAGGCAATCCGACACCTGATAATGATCGTCCAGCCGTCTACAACATTTTCGGTCCGTATAGTCTGTGTCAAGTCGCCCATGCAGGTTTGAATATATTCGTGCACATGAAGTTGGCTGATTCAAACTTTTTCCTTCAATCTAAACAGATAGTCCGTTCAACAATAAATAGCAATTTCGGTCCTTAATCTTCGACTCAAAGTCCGTATCTAGTACGAGATTGATCATAAGAAATAAAACTCTCCATTGCAACAAACAATTGCAATATCAGTAAATAAGGGATCGAACTGCAACTGAAGATTCTGGTTTCAACGGGACATCTGGCCCTCGCGTCTGAAATTTCGAACCAACGGCCACAACTGTTGCCAACGTCGGTGCAAGGTCCCCATCGATAATTTTCATTTCCCGCAAACTTGAAACCGCGCGTTAAGAGAGCGTTCATTGATGCAACGGATAATTATCAATCACGTCAAATAACTGGAGATGCGGCGCATAATTAACTCGGACAGCTGGTAAGCGATAATCGGCGGTTGTTCGGTTGCGAACGACTCGGACGTTTGGACAGGTGAACGAGGGGCGGTTGGTTCGTATGCGGGGGCGGCGGGGGTTGCGGGGTCCTACACGCTGAGGATGGACGTGAGACCGGTGGATATGCGCTGGGCAGAGAAAGAGGGAGACAGACCGATCTATCTGTATGGCCGCAAAAGAGTGAGAGCAGTAGCTACGGCAGAGCATAGGATCTCTTGACGCGTGCATCGATGTCCACCGCTCCCCAGGGAAATCCACTTCATGATGGGAATCCCATTATTTCCGGAGCGATATAAAAGTAGGTAGTCCAGAGCAGTCGTCCTCGTACTGTCCAGTTGAGGCTATTCTAACGCCCGTCCGGTCATTCTCTCCATTCCACCACCCCCGCATCTCATTCCGCCTTTGTCACTCTCGCGCTCCTTTTTTCTCTCTTCCCCGACTTTCTCTCTCTCTCTCTCTCTCTCTCTCTCTCTCTCTCTCTCTCTCTCTCTCTCTCTCTCTCTCTCTCTCTCTCTCTCTCTCTCTCTCTTTCTCTCTCTCTCTTTCGCTCTCACTCTCCGCACCATTTCCTTGCTATCCTTTTCGCTCATTCCATTTCTCGCGACCGTAGTAGGCAGCGCCGTGCGACAGAATCCGAGTTGCTCTTCTGTCTCCGTTCTATTGTCTCCTCCGGTTTGGCCCTCGGGCGTCGCTCGTCTGGTTCATCCGTCCAACATTCGCGAGATCCATTCGGTCCGATGCTTTCCAGGCAGCTGGACGGCCTGCCGGACACGCCAGTTTTTTATTGTAGTTCAATACCGTATTACGTACATGCAGCTTGCCGGCTCACTTGCAGAATTTCTTGTCTTCCCATCGCCGAGAGGTCCTTTTCGATCGTCTTCTATTTATTTCTGAGTATAGCTATCGCAATCTTACGATCGTCCCTCACGTGTGTGTACCGTGAGGGCTGTTTTTGTCCATCGATGTAGAGTCGAGAGTTTCGCCGGAACGGAAAGTGTCGTTACCGTTCGATCTTCCGCGATCGGCGTATCGATCTTGTCTCGACCTTCGATAATACTTGAGCCACTTCGTCTCGGGTTTGCCTTGTCTTTCGATACCATTCGACCGAGATAGAATGACTTTTCATCGAGGAGAATGCCGATATCCTTGCAGTATATTTATATGAACATGTTTCATGTTATTCGACTTTGTCATTTGGAAAATACATAGCAAGTCTCAACTTAGGAGTATAAGTCTAATGTCGATTTAATGAATCAAAACCATCACATTAACCATAAATAAGGTTTAAAATAGAAACTAATATTCAAATGATCTTTCATCTATTTTTGTTCGAATCTGTATGTATTGAACATGAGCCCGAAACATTCGATTCAAAATTATTCTCACCATAACGTACATTCGTATGAATGCCAAAAGAAAGAAAGTCTCCCTAAAGTAAAAATATTGCGAAATACTTCTCCAAACAAGTTTGCCAAAACAGGTTTATAACATGAGTGCAGAGCTAACACATAGGTTTGTATTGCGTAGACTAGAGAGCTTGGTACGAGAAAAGAGTCGCGTGAGGATGACCATAGGAGAGGCACGAGTGCGTTGCGTTTGCTTCGAGAGGGTGAAAAACCTGGCGAGGAAACGTGTATGCGTAGCCGATGGGTGATTGATTTCTTTGATACATTTGGCGTCGCGGATCGAAAGGAACATTGTAGATGCCTGAGTGTACGCGGACCAGAGGGCTATAAGCTTATGTGAGGACGTCCGGTGGGACTATGAGGAGGGGAGGATTAAGGCAAACCAGCGAAGAGGACCGGGGGGGTGCAAGTAAGAGGACACGGAGAAAAGAGGAGCACGTATTGGTTCACCGAACGAGAAACGAAGAGAAATAGAAAGAAAGAGAGTTATTGGTCGCAGAGGAGGAAAAGAGGGAGAGAGAGAGAGGTTTGGAAATGGTTCGAGGAGCCCGAACGAGGATCTACTATCCTTCGGATCAATGGGTATATCTGCGCGCCGGACAAACCCATCCTTCCTCTTTCTTTCTTTTCCTCTCTCTCTCTCTCTTTCCCGCACGTTGCCTCGTTCTTCGTCTTTCGAGGATGACCAATAACAAACACCGACGCTTCTCTCTAATGGAGTTTTTACCGATAAAAAATTCACTCCCTTCGGTCCTTTTTCTGGGTCGTTTTTTTTCACTCGCCCCGAAGCGATGCCTCGCTAGAGGTCTCGGCGTTCCCTCACCTTCGCGATACGATCCCTTTCTCTCGTGAGACTTTTCGTCCATGTGTCTGTACGTCTTTCCCCTCTGTGTAGCTGAGGTTGTAATGGTTTGCTGGTAAATCGCCTTTCTTCCCTATATTTCGGAGGACAAAACACATGAAAAATCTATAGTGGTGTCTATTAAACTGCAATTCGACGAAAAACAAATGTTTTCATTCTTTTACCGATCAATTCTCCAATAAAAATAAAAAAGTTTGCGTTAGGCAACGTCTTGAAAATAATCTACATACCCATAAACAAACGACAACGAAAATATTCTTCAAACGCATTTGTTGTCGGAAAAGTTCATTTAGAAGTTGGACTAAAGAATTCAAATGTAGTGTGTTATGTGCTATTTGAAATGATTGATTGTTCAACACAGTTCAGCTTAACTGTCGTCCTGATCATGCCAGTACGTTTAAAATGTCGAAACAATACTACTCTTGCGCCGAGGCGATGGACATGGAGCGATGAAAGGGGTTGTTGCTGGCGGGCTTAGTTCGACCGACACCCTGAGTCGGGCGCTCGCAGTTTCTACCACTACAGGCGGCTTGTATCGATTGTTCCTCTCCCGATATACAACGCGAATATGTGTAATATCGCTATCTAACATGTGAACTTCTCTAGTCCGTATGCATTACCGCGCACACGACAGTATATCTTCACAATTTCCATTACGACATTCGTGCAATTGTATGACCGCGCGGTCGATTCTAGCCCTTCTCATCGACTGCTGACGATCGTGAGTGTGCTCAAGCGTAACACAGGTTGAGTTTCATATTTTCTCTATTTTCTCCTAAATATACTCAGCTCGTTTTATTCGGGAAAAATGGTTCAATACGGTAGCATAGCATTTGACTTTGGGTGGGTCTCTGAATGCACAATAAAAAAGTTAGTAGTATTGGAAGTCTCAGTAAATCATATTTTTCTGTGATTTTCGCGATCATTTTCTTATCTGTTGAAAGTTACGAAACTGGTCGTACCCTTGGAAGCACCCAGTTGAATCCTTCCTGTGGATTATGAGTTCTATAAATCGCATCAATATTGTTCATTATATTTTACATAAAAGAGAAAGAAAGATTACTCGTATCACTCTTATCCGTCGGTCTGATGTCAAAGCGATAACGTCCGTAGGCGAAGGCGGTCGTCGAGAGAGTAGCGTCGGCGCTGGCCTTGCAAGCTTCCTCGCGTATTGATCCTCATAATTCGGGGGGGGGGACGAGAGAGAGAGCGAAAGAGGGAGGGAGAGAGGGTAAGAGAGATGGGCACAGCGGGAGCGAGGGTGGAAGAGACAGAGAATGAGAGAAAGCGGGAGCGAAGCGCCGAGCCCCACCTCGCCTCCACTAGAATAGCGTATATGCGTCGAGATACCAGAAACCTCGAGTGAGAGCAAGCGAGAAAACTGTCTCGTGCGAATACGGGGTGGAACAAGAGAGCTATAGCTCGAGAATACTAGCGTGGGGGTGGTGCTCGAGGAAAGGAAGGAATCTGAGGGTTGAAGAGTAGGAGAAACTCGGTGGGTTGAATGTCGACCAATAATAATCCGCGTGCGCAGTTATGATAATATCATATCATAGCGGAAGGCGGTCATATCTTGGAGTTTTGCGATTGGAGGGTTAAATCCCCCAATCCAGCAGCTTACAGCGTTATAGTCGGCTGTATACCATATTCATATGGTACCAACCCCCGTAATACCGACGCACTTACGACGTTTTCTTGAATAAGGGCACGCCTACGTTGAAGCATGTTTTGTGACGCGATATGCGTTATGATGTCCTGACGGCATCAGATTCACGGTAAAACGTCGAATGGTGTGTCCGTACGTAAGGAGGTATCGTCACGCTGAATTAATAAAAATTCTAGTTTTTTTATCTTTCGAAGCAACGACTTTATGCATGACTGGGTATTATCATTGGTATCAGTCGGCACACTGAGTCATCATCCTTGGGTTTCAGATGCTGACGTATACGGTCGAAATGGGACTGTGAATGATGAAACTTAATAGACAAACGTATAATCGTCACACACCACCTGCATTCGGAACTGAAAGAGCTATTATATTGTCATTTTCCAAGTGATTGATAGGTGTCACGTTGCTCTCATATATTGTATTACTTCGCCAACTATTGCTTCGTATATTTTGGTACCCGAATCTATTCAATATTCGCCTATAATATGGTTTAACATTTTTCTAAATCCAAAGACACCGTAGAATTTGACGGCGCAACTGATGGCAAAGTTCTCGGAAATCAGTACAGAAGTTTTGGCATTAGTCACCCTTTTGACTTCGGTAACCGAGACGGAAGAGCGAGAACGAGGGAAGAGAGGCAAACGAAGTAGCGTGGCTCGGATGGAAGTAGGTCGCCGAGGTTTCCCAAAGTGGCGTGCTGCCCCGAGCTCGTGGCACTTCTGTAGGTTCCTCAAGAGTGAGAGAACAAGTTTTGAAGATCTCGTGTACGTTCGAAGAGAAGCTCGAAAATCCATTGTCACTTCGTTCTCTTGAGATTCTGCTGCGTTGGACTCTTGGCCGCTGGTCCGCGCAGATCACTTGCGACTCGTCCTATTTTTTATCACGTCCATCAGTACGTTTCATCGATTGCTTGATAATCAAGCAACATGAAACAACTTAGAACTATAACGAAAGACGCTCTACTTCATTATAAGTGTAACTTGAACTTTTCAAATCACTTGATTGAAGGGTCTGGCGATCTATCTGCCTTCATAAATTTCTATTATCTATAATTTATCCTAAAGAAAATAAGATAAATGCGAAGAAGAGAATTCTCCGGCAGAATTACTTTTTCCTAACTCATTCTCGCCCCCTCAACAATACTGCATGGTATGTATTTAGTATATTCTATGGCAGTATGGTGAGAGTAGCACGTAGCCGCGAGAGGAACGCGTGAGGGAGAGGAAGACAGCTAGAGAGAGAGAGAGAGAGCGAGAGAGAGAGAAAGAGCGCGCGCGCGTGAAAGCAAATACTCTCCGCGGCAAAGCTCTGTATTGTAGCGTCGAATTGTATCGGGTGTACGTTCACCGGGAGAACGTTGGGTTCACGGGTACACGCAATTCTTTCTCTCTTCCTTTAGCGCGTACGTGTACCGAGTATTCGGTAGTTCTCTCAGTTCTATCTCCCTTTCGGTTGAGCCCGAGTATTCGCCTGGTGGCGCCGCTACCAACGCCAACGTTGCCGCGCCACCCCCTTTACATCGATATTTCTCTTCTCGCGATAAAATTCAACCTTTCAGCCGGCCAGTGTTTTACGGCCAATAGGAAGCCGGAGAAAAGAATCGCCCCGTATATAGTAGGAGCTAGGGATGGCGATGGTGGTGCTGGGGGTGCTGCTGCTGCTTCTGCTGCTGCTGCTAGTGCGCCCGTACAATACACATAGGTATGGCGTTTTATTGGCGGTGGGAATGGGGTAGCCGCGTATATAGCTTACGGAGTATGGTATTGGAGGATATTGATCCTCGCGTCCGTCAAGGACCCGATGGTCTTCGCCGGCTCTCCACGTCCCTTCCTTCATCCCTCTCTCCCTCTCTGTCACCCACCTTGCCCCCTTCCTCCTCTTGCCCTCGAGCCACCCTCACTCGAACCCTCGCGTACGTCCTTTTGGTCCTCTGGCCCCCTTTGGGAGGAGCGTTCCATCGAGAATTCTAAAACTGTCCCGTGCAACTACCCACTGTACGCACGGTATGCCATATTCTTCGACGGATCAAAGTCGAATCGGACCAGACAACCCTCGGTCAAAATTTTTCTGCAAATGTCGTCAATCCCGGACGAAATCTTTCGGATTGTGTTGAAACTCCACCACAATACCACAGGTGGGGGAGAAAAATGTTCTGTGAAATGGGTCTCAGGACGAACGATACTTTTATCGGGGTAGACGGGCCACTTTCATTTTTACATTGCGATTTTTATAAGATTGATTTGTATGATGCGTGCGGATTTTAGTGCCACGAGATCCATTAGTGAGATTTTTTCAATCGTCCGCATTAAGAAATATTTTCAGTCGATACTAAGTTACAATCAATACCTTGAAAACGTCATTTAAACTTTTGCCAAATTATTGATCTTCAGAAAGTGTTCGAAGCGACGCGTTCCTCGATATATTCTCAGAGATATTTCCATGGACTAACGATATTGAATAGAAAATGTATCAGTTCGAAGCTGCCAGCATTCAAGAAAATTGTCTCAGATGTTGGCGCAGACTTTCGCAGATCCGATAAAGTGCATCCGCGCTTCTGGACATCGTCCATTCGCCGTCACTGCGAATCTCATAGCTCTCTCATGTCCTCGTAGGTATAAATTCTCGAGCTTTTCGAAACTTTCAAAATGAATTATGTTGCGAGGAGTCGTGGGTCTGGGTAGGTCGATGGGTATAGCACGGGGGTGGTAGGGAGGTCGGACTGGAATCGAAGAACCGACGACGACGAAGGAGAAGGCGGCGCAGGAAGAGCATATGAGAGAAAAAACGGATGCGAGTCGAGAGGAGGATGAGAGAGATGACGTTGGTGGTGGTTGTAGCGGAGAAAAGCTTTTCGCCGTGGATATCCGCGCTGCCGGGGTCGTAGGGATGTGCGAGCGGCTTGTGTAGTTGAGCAGGAGACTGGACAGTGGTCTGTCTTGCGCGGGGGCGAAAATCTCCTATGCTCACCCTGTATACAGGGATGTGCTAGGGACGCCGTTGCGCGCGCATACGAAACGCTCGCTCACTCACTCCGATTCCCCGGAACTGGTGTGCTCTGCCACCAGCGTCGCTACCACCCCCGTACTTGCGAAGCGGCGCTCCCACTTTCGAGACTGGCAAGAGCGCGGGGGTAGGTTTCTCTCGCTGCTCTTCACCGCACCAAGCATCCACAGCTTCTCTGTTTCGTTATTCTATATCTGAAGGTTTTACAGCACGGTCTTCGGCCAGACTACAAGCCGCATCCTCCCCCGCTGAACCCAAGCTTCCAAGAGCTTCTCGCGAGACACAAAAATTCATTATTAATATCGTGTTGTATTGTAGAAGGGAAGAATGAAAGGTCCGCATTGCGCCAACAGGGGAGCGGTAGTCCGGGAAGAAAGCTGAGAATAGCACGGAGAATGGGCGTGAAAGAAGATGACCCTGGGTTCCTGCACTCTCGAACAATTTTCCGAGAGCCCTGCATTCCGAGAGACTCCTCTTTTCAACGTCCATAGAAGGAATGAAAATGTTTCGAAAATCTTGAAATACAAAAAAGAGGTATGAAACATGAATAATGTTTCATCTGTGGGAAATTCATATGTGGGATCATAGTACACAGTACACTAGAAAAGTAGTGGAAAGGTAGTGGTAGAAGTACACTGTTAACACGGCCCTTTATAATTGTTTTACCTGGAAATATCAAGCTTTTCGGATATCCACCATAGTTTATTTTGACAATCTGGACATCATTTTATTAGATTTAGCTTTACTTCATTTTATTCCACGATAGTTTTATTGTTCTTGTTTAGATATATAAAAATCAGCTGCATAAAACATATGTTTTAATTTAACATTTTCTGTCATTAGTTCAATAATCACAACAATAAATATACGAGAAGAGGATTTTGTATACCAATTTTTCTGCATCTGCTGTTATTTATCTGTGTTTTATTCTCATCCGGCGGAAATGATGCATTAACTACTTGAGCAATAAAAAAAGGTAAATAAAAAAATCCGAAAAAATTGCAAGAGGGCTGAAGTGAGGAATCCAGGGTCAAACTGGGAGACGAACTCTTAGCCAATAAACGAGAGCCTAGACTGCAGAGGACGTTACCGCGTTCTTCCGAGTTCCAGCGTCGGATATGATGGATTTATGGATCTAATATAGAGACGTCGTCGGATTGGTCCTCGTGGAATATGACGGGCGGGGCTCACACGGATGCATTTACCATCTCGCTTGCGCTCCCGAACGCACACAGTTGCATCCCATAGGGGTGGAAGCGTAGCAGCATCCCTGTTCACCGCATTCGAGTCTCGCAGCCACAACAGCCTCGGTGGGCCACCCCCAGCCCCCTTGTCGCCCGCGAGCGCGGTTGCCGTCGTCGTTTCGAGAAGGGGAACGATTCTGAAACGCGATGGAAATTGAGGGTAAGCGTTGACGAGAAAGAGATAGCTACGAGCAAAGAGAGGTCGTAGTGGGGATGCAATCCTGGTGTATTTCACCTTCTCCGACGTCGCGTCCGCGTTCTCTCGTCATTCTCGCTAGCCTTTCCACTCTCCTTCTCCCTTCTTGAAATAGAAAACGCGGGCTACCTCCCTCGCTTCTTCCTGCCTCCTTCCATCTCAACCCCTTATAGGTACTACGTTTCTGCCTCCTTCGCTCTTACCGGATCCACTACCCATTTCTACTCCCACAGACCCTAAGGTGCCCGGTGGTTAGGCTTCCCCACGAAAAAAGCTTTGTTTTCATATCATTGTTGCGAAGAGTCAATCAATTAATTATCAATTGTGAATCATTAGCACAGAAAAAAATTAAAAATCTTTTTTTTTTTTTCATTATGATCGACACGGTGTTAAATTTAAAGTAAAGAAGGTTTTATGCTTGTTATTTGTGGTATAAGATTGTCATGGGAGCCACTAAATATGACGATGAGCATTTTCAACAATCATGGATATTTTAATGACGATATTCTGATTGGGAGGAAATATTAATGTGATTTACTGACAATCGCTTGTATTTCTTCTAATTTAATTTTTTCCCAACAATCCGGAAGAGTTTGAAAAATGCTGTATCTTCGTCTCGATCGTTGATGTTCTTGATTATTCGAAAATGATCGAGTAATTCGAGACTTATGCGGAATATTCAATGTCTCCTCGCTCCTTACAAACGACGGGATCGACTGTTTAAATTCATATGGCCGAATGTCAAATAGTCCGGGGAGAGTCCAGCAACGCACGAGGGGTAAAAGTTTTTGGTCGATCGTACGAAATTATCCACCCGCATATCCGACGACCGATGGTTCCTTGTGCGTGAGGATTGTAGCTGGCGACGAGAACGCGACGCTGGCAACACGGGATTCCGTCAAGGGGTGATGCGCTGCTTCGGAGCGGACCTTGAGAGGGTATATAGTGTACATCGGAACGCGGGTATTGGTTCGACGGCAGCGTCAACAGGGAAGGTTGTGTGAGCGCGCGCAAGAGGGTGCTGGTCGATGGGGAAAAGACCCTTTGTCTTGACGTAAACGGTGGTCAGCAGCTTGAACCTTCGTCGCGTATTCACAGGAACCCTGAATGGCATCGTACTCGTGCTTTTCAACACTACGCCGGGTTCAAGTTCCTTTTTACTTCGTCCGTCAACCCTGCGGCGTTACAACAGAGTCGCGAATGGACTGACGGGGCAAAGCGAGGTCAAATCGACCTCGCTCGGGGCGAGGCGAGCGAGAAACATCGAAAAACTTTCTGCATCTTGTTCTTCTTCCATAAATTTGATTGCTGCCGCTAGCTAATTGAAAATTCAAGGTCTCAACATATTTTTCTGTCCTAAGAAACGTTCGCGCGGACGCAATTCATTTGTTGCATGGTAATCGATTCTGGCGAGCGACCGTACTCATTCCGGTACTCAAATTCCAGACCATCGCGAGCGAACGGAATAGAGGGCTTCATTCTTCGAAGCGTGGAAATGGGAAGCAGATAGATAAACGGCTGGCTCGTCCAGCGACCGGGGGACATAGTCCGCCGCATGAGATAGAAGGTGAAAGACAAGAGGGCAATGTGCACAGAAACGGCAGAGAGCCAGAGGACTTGATCGTCGTAGTTGCCATGGGCGTTTCATGGCCACTATACACATGAAAATAAACGTGTATATATGTGTGTATCTATATACCTACGACAAGCATTTACCGCGCAGCAAGGGCAAAGCGGAAGCATTGCCGCCAGAGATAAATAATATGTCCGTCTCAGCCACCGGGTAGGGTAATTAATTCGCATAATATGCCGCAGTTAAGCCGGCCATCTGTAACACCGCGCGGGGCTATCCCCGCGTAATATAGATATACGTAAACGTACGTATATACACGCATACATCCCCTACAAGAGTAGAGGCTAGGTCTAGGGTATAGTACAACGTAGGATATCTCGCGCCACCCCCTTTCTCCTTCGGTGTGGCGGTGCTGCTGCTGGTGATGCTGCTTCCACCGAGTAAAGCAGTGAGACGCGAGCGGGAGGGTGGCAGCAACCCCCGCGATACAACACCGCCAACCCTATATTATCGGTATTAAGTACCGAAGTAATTTCGAAACTCCGGGATTCGAGGGAGGGAGCGACTGAGCGAGAGAACGGAGATGAACTCTCGGAGAATTTCCGAACGAGAATGAGCGAGGGAATATGCATTGCGAGAGAGGGTGAGTTGGCTTTTCCCATACAATCTATACCGGAACGCGTAATCTGCATGCAATTTAATTTACGACTGAGAACGTGAATACACGTGATCGCAAGTAAAAACGATGATACTTCACACATGCATCTTACTCCCTGTGATTTTGTCTTGTTCCTACGACTCGGAATTCCGTGTATAGGTAACCATGTTTTGGTTCTGATTCGAAGTTGTTTGATTCTGCCTTCAACGGAAAAACACGATGATAGCGGGAATTGTTCGGATATTTATCTTTTGAACCTAATTCGTCCAATTTTCATTTTCGATTATTATGGTTACGAGGCACTGCAAATTTATTTACAAAAAAACTTAAACAGACAGAGAAACGTTGCATATCTTTTATCAAATAGGACCGCGGCAATATTCAATTTAAAGTCCAAGGTCCGGTGTTATCGCGGAAAATATTTTCGAGGTCCGTATTTCCCATTGTCGTCCAGTGAGGCTTCCTAAAAGCGATAACCGTTGTACATGCCACGGGATAAATCTTCAAAAACGGTCGTCTCGAGCTTTTCCCCTCAGCCAAGGGAAAAACTACTGTATAACCTACCGTGCGAAAGGTCATAATTCAGACCCTATCTGAAAATACAAACGTAACTTGGCGCTTTAAACGTATTCTGTTTACAGCGTGTTACCCAGGAGAGAAATAGGAAAGCGAGAAGGGGCAGTTTGGCCGTCACGACATCGCGCGCCTTTTTCCCCCAACATTTTCTCCATCTCCTGGACCGACCAAACCGACTCGCGCTCTTTTCGCGCGGGCGCCAAAGGGTGAATTCCGTGAGACTGGATTCGAACGCGCCGGGGCAAGAAGAAAAGCAAAAGCTGGGGGTTGACTCGGGCTGGCTTCGCGAAAACAGGGCATGGTTAAGAGACGCGCGACGCGTTATCTAAATGCGGGCCCGCGTTGAGTTTTCGTCGGTGCGAGTAGTGAACGTCGGGGCAAAAGGGAATGGGAAAAGCAATGTTGAAGGGGTAAGAATCGGGTCGGAGAAAAAAGAAGAAAGAGCGAGCGGCTTCGCGGTACAATTGTGCGTTTATTATGAAGAATCTATCAACGTTGATGCGGAATGCAAATCGGTCTTTCGAACACACATTTAGGGTATAAGGTCAGGAGAAAATACTATTGCTGGTTAGCGGCCGATGTTGTAATATTATATTTTTTCAAATGAATGTAGATATATAAGTAGAAAAAAATTGCTTTCTTAGTCCGGTGATTTACAGAAGTCAAGATTAGCATCTTTCAATGCGTGTAGTGAATGAAAAAATTCAGTCTCATCATTCAGACATTCGATTGTGAAAAAAAATATTTTCCGCCGAAAATAAACCATTCTATTCATAAGTCATCGGATATAACTTGGCATTAATCGGTCTGTTGAACACTTGATGTGTTCAGAGACGAAAAGGCGGGCGACAGCGCTATAACCGGATGGAAAAACACCGAGAAGTGAATGACCCCGAAAATGTCGTGGATAGGATCAAGATATAACCACGAAGAGAATTTCTCGCACAGAATCGCTGTGAGCTAGCTGGTCGCGTTATATCTATTCATACAGCTTGGGTTGAGCCCGAGGTGGACCGAGAAGAGCGGTGGAGGGTGAAGAGAAAGATGTGGTGATATAGCTTTCAAAAGCGTCGAGAAGGGAAGACTCTGGAGGGGTAGAAGAAAAAGGCCGTTGTGGGGGTGTGCTGGTTGGCGTTCAAATGGGAGGGAGAGGGGAGGGCTGCAAGTGAGACCGACCAAGCCAGAGAACGGTATCGGGGGTGGTAAGAATAGCACCGAGGAGAGCGGCTCTTTAATGGCCGGATCTCGGAAATTGTGCGCACATATATCTGCTGGCAGATTTATGAAAGTGCTTTTCTTCTGAAGTGGGGAAAGCTGCCGCTGTGCTTCTGTTGCTGCCGTAGCTACTACCGCTGCGCTGTGCTGCATTGGTGCTGCTACTCCTAGACCCGCTACGGCTGGTTCTGCCGTTACTCCGTACTCCGTTCCGATACAGAACCGACGATGTCAGAAGGGGCTTGTGGGAGGTGGTGGGTGCGACTACCGCCGATCTCGGCTAGAGGGGATGGCGGATGAAAACGGTGGAGGAGAAAGGGTGACTGGCAAGCGAACGAAGGAACGGAGGGAGAAAATATACGTGCTACCCCACCGAGCGATCTCTCACAACCTCCTGTACCTCAATCCACCATCCCTCCCACCGTTTCTCCCTTCTCGCTTCTCAACTTCTTCTCCTTCTTCCGTTCCTTTCCGCGTCCTTCGTAGCTACCACGAATATCCGACCGGCCTTCTCCGCTTCTTCCCCGTTTCGACTCCCTTTCCCGCTTGGCTTTCTCCACCGGGAACGCCACTCGCGAAAACCCATCCCTCCCGGGTTTTCCCTTCTCACTCGTTCACTCTTCTATCTTGCATTGGTGTAATTTTCCAGTTGAAGATTTATGCGACATTAAGGTGCGTTGTGTACCTTAGCATCATGCCGCGCCTCGCTCTGCCCTACCGCCTGGCACGGTGATTTATCGAAATATTTGCTTCGAGCGAGCAAAAGTACGTCGCAAGCTATGCAAACAGAGCTTACGAAACGATCTTGGAAGATTTAGGGCGATGAAAAAAATGTCGCTGAATGGGACGATACAGCTTTTCTTATTACAAGTCGAGCCAATGTTCTTGACGTGCTTTTTCGAAGAGTTGTTTCTGCATGTTCGTGATTATTCTTTGGACGGAAAGTTACATCATTTGAAGGCACAGGTTTTTGCAGGAGCGAGTGGTAGCCAATAAAATCGAGTCGGGGTTCGTTACATCTTCACCTTCGTAGCTGTCCTGTTTGGCAAGCTTCCTAGTAGCTTGAACTTGAACTTGGATATCACAGAGATAGGGTATCTAGAATTCCCAGGAGTTGCGTGAGATCCTTGCAAGCCTTTCGGTTATAACTTTTAACGCTGGACCGAAATATACGAGCGATTTCGATCACATTTATCAACTGAATTTTTTTATCCAATATGGATAATTTTTTTAACAGCACCGTCAGTGATCGAATCTTCAAGTGTTGGACATTTTTTGTAGGCATCCGAATGGTAAATTAGACCGAATTTAGTCCGATGCTAAACCTTGATTCTTTCGTTCATTGGTCGTTCGATTACGGGAATATTTTTCCCATTTTAACTCGGCCGTTGGACGGTTAACATCTTAAAACAGATATATGTGTAGAACTTTATCTAAAATAACTGTTTCGACATCAAAATTTAATCTAGTAAAAACACCTTGGAACATTTATCGTACAAAACTATTTGGAAACAAAATCTCATCAAATTTCAGTACTCGGCCACTCGTAGTCCATAGTAACTCCAACAAATCGCCCCAACCTTTTGCGAAATCAGTTTTCACTGGCACTAATTTCGCGAAATAAACGCTCCAACGAGTTACCACCGAGCGAGGAAAACGCAACATGCGCGTACATTTGAACGCCTCGTCGTCTATCACTTTTTTCCGTATCAGAAGAGCGTGAATGGAGAGCCGGAGGGTCGAATGCCTGCTACGCTCCGCATGGATTGAAATCGAAGAGCGGCGCAGCGCCGTTTGTGAAAAGATAAAAAAATAAAAAAACCGCGAAAGCGTCGCGCATAGGAAATAAAAATGGCAATTGCAGTTTCATTCGTGTGCCCTTCGTTTTTCCGTGATCGCGCGCGAGCAGAACGCGGGAGGTCTGCGTTTTCGCCCGAACCGAACCGCAGGCAACCCACCATCCACCGACCCTCTTGCGATTCTCCGTTTTACCTATATATCCGCACGACCCTCTACACGTTCCCGCCGTGAACCAGCGACCCTTCCCACACTTTCCCCATTCCCGTACTCTTCGCGTCTCTCTGCCCTACCATCGACAATCAGCCGCCACCGCGTATCTCCTCCGCTGAATACATCACGAGCTCGGCAAAAGTATAAATATAAAACAAAAGCCTAGCTTATATAAACAGAGGGAGTGAGAAAGAATGAACGGATGGGGAAAGGTAACGCCGGGGAAAAGCGAGAAAGAAGACGGCCATCGGTTTTTCCGTGAGGGGTACGTTTGCCTCTGGCACCCCTGTTATTTGATTTCCAACGACGCGCTACCCAACGTCTCGCCGCACACAGGGTATATAAATTGATATGCCGGCGTTTCGCGCGTGAAAAACCGTCGTGAACGGTTGATGCTCGACGGTATCTTTCTCCTCTTCCTAACATTTCTTTTATTTCTATTCCGCATATACCCCCGCATGGATATACGGTATAGCTTTGCGGAATAGTTGAACGCTCCCACGGGGGTGCGACGGTTCGGATATGCGCTTTCCTCCATAGGATCAAATTTTTTCTATTTTTTTTCTGTGTTCGCATCACGTTCCTGATTCGTCGCACGCGAGATTGAGGTAACTGCGATAAATTTAGATTTTACAATCTATAACGATCCTCCGGACCAATATGCATCGGTGTTTGAAGGTCATGAACGTTCGACACATTTACACAGGATATCATAATGAAATAAGCATTTCTATGAAATTAACCATATTTCAGACGGCTCTTCGTTTCTTTCATTTATGCCCCAGCAGTTGAAACATTCGTCATGTTACTTCTCGACCCACATATGAACTTAGGCAAGATTTTACTCGATCATCCGTTCAACTAATACTTTATCACGCTGTAAAAACGTGGAAAGTTGTGGAATCGACCAAATGTGACATTCCCACTACTGCTTCTGCTGTTGTTCCACGGAACCGTGAATAACAGCGTAAAGTAGTGAGGGAACATGTGATTCGAGTGAGGAAGGAAGAAGGACAGCCGTTGCCAGGGTAAGAAACGAAGTAAAATAAAGGACTGGTACGTTTGCCAACGTATTACAAGCCGCTCTCGCCCACTTGCAAGCAGATGTATAAAAGACGCGCGGAAGGATGCGAGATCATCCGGCGAGTGAGTACAGAACTTACCGGAGCAGAAGTAACGGGTACTGCGTGGATGTGACAGCTCCGCTTGCTACCCTTGTCCCGCTTGCCGTTGTCTCGTCTCAGCCACCTTACTCTTTGCAGCAGCCGCAACGTTTCTACCGCAACCCGTCCGGAGCTCAATCCCACCGTGCCCTCCGAAGCTCCTCGCCCACCTGGGATGAATTGTCTCGAACGATGGGCTGCGTCTGACGTTCGCAATTTTCCGACCTCGCCGTAGAAAATTATAATCAGGCTCAACAATTTCTCTTCCTTTGTCTGCTCTCACCGTGATTGAGAAAATATTCATCTTTTTTTCTACCTTGACAATGAAATCACTTGATAGACCAACGAAGATGCATTTACGATGCATCTGTTGAGGACAAAATTGGAATTATAGCTGACTGAAGAAGATACAAATTATCTACAGTTGGCATTTTAGGGCTGGGCTTGATAAAAATATAAAAAACCTTCCCTAATATTTTTCTCTGCGTCTATCTTTTGCTCATTTTCCTGCGTTGGCAATCAAGCGCTAATAATGTTGATGAATTGCGTCTTTTATTTGTCATATTTATACCACAATTGCATTGAAGGAACTGACTCACGGGGAAATGGGATGAATCGAATTAAAAAAAAAAAATCGAATATAATACAATTATTCTATGTTCACAGTTGTACGCAAATTCTCATAACTCTGTCATTTTTTAAAATTGCGACCTAAAATTTGGTGCGTTGTAGTCAATAGTATGAAGATTTGGGTTTTTCAAACGTTTTTTTTAGAGAAACGTGGTTGAGTCTAAATTCTTCAATAGCTGCAAGTTAAAACTTGTAATTTGCTTCCTCCGCACTTGAGCCAAAGAACGAAGTCTTTTATGAGGATTCCTGTGAGTACCTTTTCTTTATTAATTCGGGCTTCTTCATAAAGGATTTCGTCCATTGGTTCAAGTGCGGAAGAAGCAAATTGCAAGTTTCAACTTGCAGCTAGTTTAGGAAAATTCAAACTCCTGGAAAATTCAAAATCTTATCGAACTCGATCCCTTCGACCGATCTTTACCAAATTCGATACAACGTACGGTTGAATAATGTTCCTGATATGTACCGAGTTCGGGTTCGATCGTTCGAAGCTGACGTGAGTTGGAACAAAACGTAAATTCTTCAAACAATTCAAAATCTTATAAAATCAAGTTCGATACCAAATGTCCGTGAGCATTATTGTCTTCGTAAAGAACTATTAAGACCGATAACTCAAAAATTCCGGGCGCTAGAGAGGACACAGACATTTTTTGGAAAATTTAAAACGCTGTCAAATCCGGGCGGCTTCGCCAATCATCGCAAAAATTACAAATTACATAGACACTATAAGGCTGCGTATGTATGCAAAGTTTGATTGCTGTAGCTTAAGCCGTTATTGAGTTATAGACATTCAACATTTGGGAGGGCGTTACGCTCGCGCACGCGCGCACACACGGACACAGAAATTTCCGTAACCTGAATATTCATTAATTATTTTCCTGATTTTTTTTCTTTTTTCAAATAAAAATGTTCTTTTCCTCGTTTTCAGATAATTTTTTCTCCAAGTATGGAAAAAAATATCTCACATTATCAACTGAAACGAGAAATGAGAAAACTTATCGTGAATACGTTGAAGAAGCGAATTTCTCGGATCTTTACTTTTGTTATTTGTTTCTCGACAGCACATTTTTCTTCACTTGTCATAGCTTTTGAGCCGAAGATCTGAACGGATCTTGGATTCCGACATCCTATTTTGTTCGTAACGGACTACAATCCGATGTGAATGTGGTACTTCAGGACGCAAGGTAAAATACAGTTATCGTTACCTATTATTTAACTATTTTTCCACAAAACTTGTTTATCTTCGCGTTATAGGTTGCCACAATGTTTGGGGAGCATATAAATAGCAAATCCCACATCCCCACCGTAATAAGCTGTGTTACGAGAAAATGAGACATTAGGATCGAAGATCCGTTGAGTCGTATGGTACGAGAGCTGCGATAATTATAAAGTGTTGTTATTGATCTCACAGCGTTCAGCTGCTGTATATGGCTTATAAAAAATAAAAAATAATAGTAAAGTGTAGTTATGTCATAACGACGAAAGAGAGTCAAAATATAGACCGATTATGTCACAGCATTTTTTTTTTAACTTTCCAGGTGACTTTATTCTTTCAAGTAAGATGCAAAAAATACGGTGAATAAATGGTTGACATCTTATGTTGGCGATTGTGCAAGAGGCCATTATGTCGTGCAATATTGTAGGGCGGTGGAGTATTTTAGCCGGATAGAACGTCGCGATAGACTTAGGACGAGAGATATCGATCGCTCCTTCACGTATTCGTGGTTATGCTTTGTCCTGGTGATGTGGGCGCGACGAGCGAAACTGTACACCCGCGTTTATCATGTCTCGCGTTATGATACCGCGAAAAGTCACCCGATTGGTTCAATCTGTTCCCGTGGTCTGCCACTGCAGGTTATTCGAGCTACCCTGTGTATGGCATCCCTCGTTGCTTTCTGGATATCATATCTTTCGTAAGGTACGCCCCCGCGAAGCAACCCTCGCTCCACCCCGGACAATAATAATTCAGCTTGGATCGCGAGGGGTTGCTATCCCTGCCTGCAGCCACACCGTCGCCATGCTTTGCCGAGGAATGTAAAAAAATGAAGACCATCCATTTTTCCGGACATCGCAGGTTTGCTGTATTCGCTTTGAGTTCTTTGTCGAAGAAGAAAATAATATTTTTTGCAGAGAATACGAAACTACTAACTGCTAGGCTATTATTGACGACCGCCATAAGAATTTTGTCACAAATGATTATTGCAAATGTGGATATTTAAATTTGTGGTTTCACGAATGTTTAATTTCATGGAAGAAATCGAGTGTATGAAATAGAGAGTGCCAGAAAGTCTGCACACGAGGGTCGAGATTGTGTGTGGTGATACGATGGATACGGGGACGGGAATTGGTCTAAGAAAATAGCCAGCCAGCCGTGTGACGTGACGAAAGAGGAATCCTTGGGCGTCTCGAAGGCCGCCAAGAATGCCAAACCTCCAGCCTCATTAACATCTTACGCCTTTCCTACCGTGGAAGCAGCTTTCGCTAGTGTTCATCCCCCTCCTTGTATCCGACGTCCATGGTTTCCTCGGAAGTGATAAATGCAGAAGAGGTGGCTCGATTTGTGATCAGCGGGGCTGGAAAACGTCAGAGATTGGCACAACATCGATGTGAATGTTGCAGGGATGTAAACGAAAATTGTGATATCATTATAAAAATTCGATAACGACATAATGTGTATCCGTTATACTCCTCCAAACCTTGAAAATCGAATATCAGCAAGTTTTTCCTCGGATTTAAGACAAAATTGTCCGGTACTTGATTATATCTTTCGGTTGAAGGAGCAGGTTAATTCATATTTGTTAACATTTGGGCGACTCAAAATAGAACTATTTAATACTTTTTGAAGCAACATCTCTGTCGGTAAATTCCTGCGGCACTTAACTAAACTTTTGGCAGAATTGTAACAAAGAAAACTTCACCCTTCTCGAAAGCCCGTCAAATCACGAATAACCCGACAAACTTTGCTCGTGACAATCGGAAGATTTCCAAGACATATCGTAAGACATCTAATTTTCTGTTCGAATGTGCAAAAATGATGATAATTCGGTTTGCTGCGATGTGAATCTATGAAGGATAAGAGCATCAAGTTGATCGTCAGCAAGTACCGGAATCGATGAGTAGCTGATCTCATTACTTTTTAAAACGAGGAGGATTAGCCCTGCTGTGGCAGAGTGAGCAGGGTTCTCGGGGAATAAGACAAGGTATTTCGTGCCAGGCATGGGGCAAAGAATCGCGAAGGGGATGAGCCTCTCGTCCGGATTGAATAGCTTATTATGCGGTGGAGCTGGAAGAAGGCCTGCTTCCTTTCCCGCTCTCAAGGACGGGGGTTACTCGAGTATTTTTATGAAATAAGGGTGAAGAGTGGCTCCACTTCGTTCCAATTGGTGATTCTGTCGGTTGACATTAAGCCCGTCTCTCATACCTAATCATAGCGGCCCGAGATATTCTAAAGATTCATTAAAAAAATTCATTGCGATTAGATTAATTGAAAAAATATATAAAAGGACTGCAGCTTCTTGAAATGTAATTATGAATTCATTGTTATTAATATAAAATATTTGGTATTGTAACATCACAAATACAATGCTGTTAGATTTTTACAATAGTCGAGTACTTAGAGAATAACGCAAATGCGCGTTTAATATAATTCAATGAATAAATCGTTGAATAATTCTCTCAAGGAATCGATCAGAAGCGCATTTTCCCGATGATTCCAAGTGCGAAATACCCTCAGGGTCGTTGAGTAACAAGATCGCTTCGAAGCGTGGCCGGCTAGCTTCGCCGGTCACGAGACTGAGGGATGTAATTCAACAGTTTTGCGTAGCCGTTGACCTCGACTGCGGTCCGACACGCAAAGTAGAGAGTGCTCGTTCGTTCGAACGTAAAGAAGGTTCGGTACTTCGGAGTCGTAGTGGTCGTCGGTGAATTGAGTGGAGAGTGAAGAGAGAAACCAAGCAAGACCGAAGTGAGTACGGAAAGTGGAGTGGAGCGAAGCGCGGCCGTCCACTGACGGGATGTTTACGTTGGGGAAATCTTACTAAAGAATGGAACAAGGACAAGAATGACGGAGACAGGAGTCGAGAAAAAGTCGGGAAAGGGACGAGGATGGAGGAGGCAAAGAGAGGAGCTTGGCTAAAGAAAACCGGCTCGCATCTCATATCGTGGGATTGCTTCTCCGCGAGATTGGTGGGCGGACCCAAGTCGTCGTCGTCCGCTTTTCCGCTGCTAGCGGGGCTGGTAATTATGCTACCACTGTCCCCGGATAATATAGTACGGTAACACTGTCCCATCGCCACCCTCGTTCGCAGTTTTTTTTTTTTTTAACTCCTCACTTCCCTCCTTTCTGCCAGAGGAGTGATGCGGAACCTCTTTCTCGCTAGCGCCCTTTTCATCCCTCTCGCCGATCCCCGCTACCCAACTCACCTTGGTAATCTTGCATAATTTATTTCTCGCTATTGTTCACCCTCGTCGAATTATGCATTATTCTGAAAAAAGGGACAAGGACTCTCGTGGCCTTTCTTGCTGCTGGTCGTCGTTCTCCCAACGCAGCCAGCGTTCTTAATTCGTCAAAGAAAATTCGGTCCAGCGAGGTTGGGCGAGTGACGGAAGAGCGAGTGAGAAAGGGATGTGAATGATGAAGAAACGAACGACGAGGAAGCAGAAGAATTTTCTCCGTCCCTCGAGAAGCTCGACGTTGGTAGAACCAGGTTTCGTTGGCATGGAACGAGGGCTTATATTCGCACTTCCTTTTATTCTCGTATTTACATACTTCTTATTCATGCTCAGCTTTTATTTCAACCATTTTTGCGAGGAAATCTACAAGAATGTATTGGCGGCAGAAAGTGGTTGACCATGATCGTATGATGAAACTCAAGAACCAAAATAAATTAATTTCAGTCTCGGTCTCCGTTTTTTCTTTCTACACTGTATTCAACTTTCCTAATATCCATTCTTCCCACGACAATTGCAATGACTTTGCATGTGTACCACATGCCTAGTGAACTGCGATATACGTTGAATGACAGCGATGCTCTATTCACCTTCCCAATGATTGCAAAATTCTAGAGGCCAAAATAGCCACGCACTGCTACGTTGAATCCGGTTTACCTTGAAGCTGGCAGATTGCCACTTGCGGAAAACTCGTTACACGATTAACCATTGTCGCAAATTCATTGTGGCTTTCTGTTCTATTACACACCAATTGAAGGAATCCCGATCAAAGTCTTCGTGGATCCCGGTGAGTCTTTATGTCTTTAAAATTGGATTCATTTTCTAAAAACTACCCATTGAAAATTGTATTCATACCGAACACCATTTCTGTTCTAGGTTTATTTTTTATTGAAAGATGGAAAAAAACTCCAACTCGACTTCAATTTCAATTAAAAGTTAAACAGGATGCAGGGTTCAATTTTTCGGCGACATATACACACCGCGAAGACGACTTCCTGGTACTCCTCTCCAACCGTATGACACGGAAAGTGCCCGTCTCTTTTCAACAATCTTTCACTCCACCGTTACTACAGCATCAACAAGAACAACAGTGGTAACCCAACGTAGAATCCTGGACGCGGTGAATGTCGATATACCGGGTGGAAAATGTCGAAAGTGGGAGGTTTGTATACAGAATGAGCCAGTAGAGCCGAAAATACCTACACAACAAGAGATAGAGACAGAGTTTAGAGCGAGTGAGTGAGCGAGTGGTTCGCTATCCGCCTATTTGATGTTAGTACAACAGCAGCGCCGTGTTTGCGTTGAGGCCCATATTGATTGCCACCCCTGTCGCCACCCCTTACTAGTGGCACAGCCACTCCATATCGTACGATACCATGCGGTACCCCCTTCGTATGCTATACACTAGCTCTCTGCAAGCTTCTCTCTAACTGCCTGCCTCTCACTCTCGCTTTCCCGCCTCTCTCTCTTCCTCTCTCGCTTTCTCTCGCTCTCTCTTTTGCTCTCTCTTGCTCTCACTCGTCCGTTTCCTGTCTATCTTCATACCTGCATACATATACGGCATAGCACTGCTGCCGGTGTTCGCCGGAGCTGCAGCAAGTAGTGTAGGCCGACCAGTGCCAGGCGCTATCTACTAGCGACTAGTTACCACTACGTCACCCAGCGATATTAACAGCGGCAGCTTCGTTGTCAGCCACAGAGCCGACGCTCGGGATTAACATAAAGCTAACGTACCTGCCCTCCGCATCCTCTTCCGCCATCATCGTAAACCAACTTCCATCAACCGCCTAACCAGTCCCCTTTTCATGCTGTCCTGTTGGCATTTCACGTTCGAATGATTTCAGCTGACTTCTTCGCGCGTTCGTTGCGTTAACGATGCGCATATGATAGTGAAGTTCTTATTCTAGTTTTATGCGGAAGAGATTGTCTCAGCTTCTGACCTTGTATGTTTGAGTTTGCAATTTTCAGGTTCAACTTACGAGGAAACATTTCAAAAATTATAGTGGTGACAGTCTAAAACTGAATTTTGGAATTATAAGTTTTTGATTCTCAGTCCTACGACAGAGAAAATTTACTCCTACGAACGCAGCCCATTGGATCCCACAGAATTCTACTAGAGTACCTCAGTTGGTGCCAGCCAATGTCCAAGCAAAAAATTCATTGCAGCCGACAATTTTTGACAAATTGACTTCCTTTTTTGTGTTCCAATTTGGAAGTAAATGTGTAATCTCGTGGGGAAACCAATGTGACTCACGGAGGTGGACGACTGCGGTAGGAGCGTGATCGTTAACGCTTGCGTGAGG
This sequence comes from Sussaba pulchella, assembly GCA_963971145.1. Taxonomy (NCBI): domain Eukaryota; kingdom Metazoa; phylum Arthropoda; class Insecta; order Hymenoptera; family Ichneumonidae; genus Sussaba; species Sussaba pulchella. Next base: position 10,378,529 of record OZ020165.1, read on the forward strand.
GCGAGTCGCGAAGGGCGTGCCATCGCCTCGTATGGTTTTATTATTTTGCTAAACGATGGTCGCTGGCATCTCCGCACCAGGTCTGAGTTTTTAGCATTGCTTTAGTTATAAATATGATGTTTTCCGCATACTCTAGCAGAATTGAGATATATGACCCTAAACTCGGCAAACTTCGTTTGTTCTTTCATTGAGCGCATAAAATATAATGGGATTAAACTTTTTTTATATTCCGTGGCGCATTATATTCCACCAATCAGGTTCCATTGGCATCCCAGAGCTACGGTAGCACCTGATACTATTCTCGACTATTGGATTACCAGATCCTCAAAGCCATCCTTAAATATACCACTTATTCGTCTTATAAGTCTTCACCGTTCAAAATTAGAGAAGTTTTATTAATTCAATCAAGCCTTGCTGAAAATAATCGTTATACGTCCATGTGACACCTATATCCTTCAGTACATCGAAGCTAATGCAAATATAATCAGTGCATTTATAGCGTCGGTTGTCTCCGCCCGCGTTATGTACCGGAAACGGTATATCCGTACCGACTTGGAATATCATACTCTATTTGTACCGTGCTATAACGTGTAACGTTGTGGTGGTGCCGTTTCGCCTGGCACTCGTCATATACGCGAAGGCGAGTGAGCGAACGAGATGGCAAAGCAGAGAAGCCAAGTGAGATAAAGGCATATGGAGAGTCAGAGAGAGCACTGAGAGTGTTCGAATTGGGGATGCGAAGGGGGTCGCTGGATGGGTAGCATCGGATTCTATCTTCACGTATTGATCAACGCCTCTCCACCCTCTACAGCGGCCAGAGGCTGCCAGGATAGCAGGGAGCCCGATCGCCACCCCCGCAGCTGCTGGCCACAGCTGAGGCCACTGGACCGACCACCGTCCAACGCGTACGTTCCGTAGTGGTGCTGCTGCTGCTGCTGCTGGACTCTCTCCTCTGGTTTGCGAGGATACGTGTGCGTGTGCCGTGGCCGTATGAATACGACTGATCTCTTCGCAACGTTCCTGATTGTAACGAGCGTCCATCTGCATGGATGGACAAACACACGTGGACAGCAGGATAACCTTCTGCTCGTGTTCATGTTATATACGTATGTAGTCCTGTCGGATAGTATTTGTACTGTTGGAAAACAGACGCAGCGACACTCAACGCTTTTGGTAAAAAAAAAAAAGTCAATATATACGTGTCCAAGTTTCCCAAAGCGGCCACATCACTTTACGTACTACCGGAGGATGTTCATCTTGAAACGATGGATTTTTTAACGAATACGTAGCGACGAAATTTTTCTGAAATACGTTGTTGTCGAGATAAAAATTGAGCGGATGAAAATCAAGCTTCATTCATATTTACAAAGATTTATGGAAGGCGAGTTTTTAAAAGTTGATTCTCTTTCGAAATATTGCATGTCGATTTATTGAAAAAAAGCTTCTTATTCTTGTTTCGAGACGGTTTTGGGGGAAAAAAGTCTGAAATAATCCCACTTTGAATGTCGATTGATAGCTTCGGTTGGAAAGAAATAAGCGTACAGATTACGCTTATGCATAGTATGGTATATGTCGTATGTATTAATGACACAAGCTACAAAAAATCTATATAATTATAAAATTTCGTAGCTTGTGTCATTAACACATACGACATATACCATACTATGTACATCGCGCACGTTCTCTTCTTAATCTCCCTTCATACAATCCCGAAACGCAGTTTCAGCTCACGGTCTCGAGGTCTCAGTTCGTAAACTTTGAAACTAATCTAATTTACGAGGTGCAAAATGGCCGCTCTGCCGGGGGTTGCACCGCCACCACGGCCGTCGCCACCCCCGTCGATTGAACGTTATATATACTCTCCTGTAGCTATGTATGTAACCGATACGTCCGTGTCTATCTCATCAGGTCCGTTGAACAGACGCTTTCATCTTGGATATCGAACGCTTCTTTCGAGCCGAACGTATTCATTTTTCCTTAACCTAAAACTCAAGGTAGATGAATAAAACCAGAAACGTTGGACAATGGAAATCAACAAAATGTAGTTATTTCCTCATTGACCATAATAAATCATAATTGAACATAATTTGATTCATAATAAAAAGATGCTCCAATTATCCGTTCCACTGATTTTCCTTAACCTTTTCCTCTTCGATGACGGCAGAATTTTTATTGTTTCGAGCAACAGCCAGTTAATTAATTTTTTTCTCGATAAACTACAATCTATTTCGGTTATGCACGTGAGGTTTTACGATTGGCAAATAATAGGGCACTATCATCAACATCAAATGTCTAAGGACCAAAACTTCTTTGTTTCTCTCTGCACCCACAGTTGTCTTCTCATTTCTTGAAAACTACCCCCAACAACTTGGCTCTTCAAGAAGAAACCGTGAGAGAAGTATGGTTTAGTCGGTTGGTCCAGGGGTCGAAGGAAGCCGCGAGGGTGGCTTGCAAGGAGGTCCGGTTTGTCGGTGCGGGTTATTGGATGGCCGCCTTGCACTTGTCACGAGCGGGTGGCCGTTTTGAGAGAGAAGGCGGGTGAGCCATCGAGGAGAGGCAGAAGCGGTATATAGAACTGGGATAGGGAAGCAAAGTGGCGACGAGCGAGAGATGCGCGGAGCGGAGAGGGTGGCGAGGGGGTTTTGCTTACGTGGTGCGGAACCCGCCGACGTTCTACAAGCTCCTACAATCCGCACGCTCGGCTGCTCGTTCCATCGGAGACAGTGGGAGCTAGACGGATGCGAGAAGAGGGGCTCGGAGGAAGGCATCATAGGCATTCTGTAAGACGTGGCCTTCCTTCTCCCCACTGGACGCCTTGCTTCATACCGAAGACCAAAACTGAGCGGGTAGGTAGCACCACTGGCGGATACTACTAGCCGCGCGCAGGATGTTCCTAGTCACGTTGGTAGTCGTGTCAGTGGTTGTAGTGGTGGTGGTAGTGGTGCTGCCACCACCGCTTCGGCTACTACGGCTGCTGGTCAGTTGGTACGAGAGTTCCAGCAGTTCTCTGTTAGTGACCAGCACCGCGTCAATACATGGGGGTGGGTGGAAAAAGGGGTTGCGCAGACGCAATACACACCCCACGTACATCGGTATATATTATTAAACGGGCATGAACACTCGAGTCTCCATACAGAGGTGGTTGTGATCTCTGGTGCCTGGATGGGACTTATGGTTTAGAAGTGCGTGCCAATTCTAATGAATCATCATTAAAGAATTGTGCAAGCTACCGAACCAAGTCTTGTTAGTAATGTGTTCTAAACCACAACTGCATTTATACACAAACGCTAAAATGATATCACTGATTGCTTGGTTACGACAGTTCGTGTAAGATTGTTACTCCGATGAATTGTTTTCGTTTTAACCATTCATTTAGATTTCGTAGTTTAGATTTGATCATAACTGACAAGGTTATTTTAATGCCAGTTGCCTTCCGTGAAGCACCTAAATTTCTCACCTGACATACAGATTAGGTTATTCTTCATAGAATAATGTTCACTGCGCGACAAAAAATGATGAATCAATTACTTTACCTGAAAGTATGAAATCTATTGTTAAGGTTTTCGAATAAAGTAATCGAACTGAAGTCAAGTTCACTGCAACGATTTGATCATAATTAAAAGGTTTGGTGATTTATTGAAAACGTAATGGATGTGGCAAGGAAAATTTTCGATTAAAACAGGCAATAAAGTGTAGCACTTGGCCATGAGATATTTAAAGAAGAATTATGCGTTCGGGGACTCAGCTCTAGTATCGTCGAATCGATGGATGGCGTTTCATCCAAACGGGCTCGCCGAAGTAGCAAGCGGAGCAATATCGTGGCAGTAATGTTTCTTCATTAGAGGGAGGCAATCTCCTTTATGGCAACAAATCTTAAGACCGACGTCGGGCTTTCGACGTGGCGACTCCAAGGCGGCCATCTTGCACGTGCAAAATGGATGATTCCTTCGGTGTGCTGACGCCTCTTGCAGTTTTTTCTATTCTTTTTTCTCGTTTCGTTCTCCTCTCTATTTTTGTATACTGTTTGCTCTGAGGATATGTGAGGTTCGCCGAAACTGCCGCTTCTCGTCTCGGATCACGCCATTCGTTTTCAAACTTTCCCGGTTATTTTGTTTCCTCGCACTCTTTGTTCGGTCGACGAACGGCCATTACGGAATTTAACGCTCTCGAAAGCAAGTACGATATTACATGCCAGGGCAACGAACGGAATGGAGCCAAATTATTCTGAGCACATATATATCGGTTCTGCATATGTACACAAGGGGTTATGTACATATAGCGGCGAACGTGATTGAGGGTGTACCAGAATTCGTGAAGAGGGGTTGGCAATTAAGCCGATACACCGTAATTGCCTTTGTGTTCATTCGGATAACTGCGCTTCTCCTGATCTCTCTATACTCAACCTCCTCCACTACCATCTTATTTTTGTCGAACGAAGATTCTGATTTTCGCCTTGCGTCGTTTATGACATTTCGCCCGTCGGATTTAAATAAGTGAACTGACACCAGCTAGATGTGAGTTAGTTTGTTGATTGTAATACTATGCAATGTAGATAATATAGTCTCTACATTGTGATAGTAAAGGTTGTCGAGTGGCTTCAAAAATGTAAAGTGACTAAATACTATACCTAATCCAAATTCTTATTTGACCACGTCGAAATCGAATCATATCCAATATAACCCTTCCTACATATTTTCTATGCTACGTATTTTCTTGAATGTTATCTCGGATATCCTGGCAACAAAATCCCTCTTGGGCATAGGAACTCCTCCTTTCAGAACTCAGCCAGAGATATTAAAACGACACGAAATTATAGTTTTCTCTGCTGCAGCATCGAGAATGTCTCGTACGAAGTTTGGTATAATCAGACTCAGCTCGGAGATCGTGTTCAGCTCCTCTCCGGTCATCTTACGTCCATTTAACTCCCTCAATTTAGCGGAGGAAACCGTTAGGTCAGTTACCACCAACGCTAATGCCCGGCGACCCAGTCTGTCCGAAGTAACATAATGAAGGTTCATGGGAGTTTCTTCCTCGGTTGCGAGCTTCGCGGGGACTTCGGGTGTATATACTGTACTATAGTTAGCCCGTGTGGCATACGCCGCTCTTTTCCTGTTACGGGGGCATACCTTCGCTACCAGACTAACGTCTAATCGAATTATACGTACTAGCCGCACATTCAACCCCAGCTTGAGTTCCCTATCCCCTATGCTATCGTCTTAACTACCGTCCACCGCGAAATAACCGGTCGTGTCAGTAACGAAGATCAGCTTCCACCGTTCCAACAGTGTCCGGCACATTCTGTTCTTGTTCGCCACGTTTTACCTCGTCATTCTCGGTTAAATTGCGTTCTGCAGCTTTTGTTTTGCTGATGGTTCCGTTGGATTTCCGGACTTAGTTTCAAAATTAAATTAATAGTCGAATTTTTGAGAGAGTATAATGGCGAGCGATACGACGAATGACGGGACTGAAATTCATTCGTATAACGTGGATTCGGCAAGGTTGTTAATAAGCGTGCAGGGACAGATGTGGAATACACTAGGCAGTGAGTCTTTCGATTCGGGTATAGCGCACTAGGATAAGTATTCGGAGGGGTAGGTACCCAGCTGTACGAGTATGCGTGTTGGCTGACTGGTTCGCTGGTGACACGGACTATACATGAAACACATCGGGGCTAGCCTCCCCCAATCGAATCTTTTTCCCCCTCATATCCGATATTAACTACATTTATTCGCGTTGTCTCAAATTAACCCCTGACTCCCGGCCATTTATCCGTCCGTATGTCTGCTCGTCTCCGCTCTACCCTGCGCTGCCAAATCGTCGCACCCTTAGCTATAATATGGACTGCACGGATATTACCATTATAATACTGAAACGCATAAGAGGGAGACTCTCCCGATCGTACGGATTCTCCAGTACAGCAAATATGGCACATAACTTGCTGTAACTAATTGGCACTTCATCCCTTCTGCCCTTGTACGACTGAAATACGATATATTTTGCTTTGACACGTGAATCAAAGTCTACTTGAACCTCCTCGAATTTAAGTCCAAATTGAAAAAAAAAGACATAGCAAAAAATGCATCCTGATAAACGAGATCTCTAAGGAAGTCAGGTTCATAGCGCATGGAATTTTTATTGAGTAGAATTTGTTGGCTTCCCAAAAGTCGTTGGCTCATTGCACGAGGGAACAAGTACGAAGAATTCATCTTGGTTCAGGATTATAAGAGCAAGGTTGGCTGTGTGGAAACGAGCAGAATCCATTATTTTGCGTTATGCTGGGCGTGGCGAGGAACCGAGGGAGATCGTGGAGAGTGGGTTTTTGGTACACCAGAATCTCAGACAGATAATGTATTCAAATATTATACCTCGTTCCTATTTCCCGCTGTACGCCTGTTCTGCGCGCAGCGTCAATGTATTAAATGGAAAGATTGCAAATTTCCCGACATAAAGTGCTTGACGGAAGACTAATGATGCAACATGCGTGGAACGCTGTGATGGTGCCAAAAACTAGGGTCGGGTGCGTCGAGGCTCGTAGGCACCAGAAACACCGGTGAGATGTGCAAGTTACGAAGGAGGGACTGCCGGTCGTTGATCGGGGTCGCGGCGGCGGTGAAGTTGGGGCGAGGAATATCGGGGTACACGCGGGGTCGGGAGACGGACATAAAAAGAAGCCACGCGAGTGATTAGACCCCGCATGGTGTATAAAGTAACAGGCTAGCGTATGGGGTCAATCTGAGGCTAATCAAATCATGCAGGATCCATCGAGCCCTGCGGGGTTCCTTATTCGAAGCGATGTGCTCCTTTTCAACGCTCTTCTCTCTCATATTCCACCCTGCTGTACGTTACTTCGCTATATTGCACCCACCACTCTTTGTATACTGGCAGATTGGTGTGCTTGCGCTTTATTAATTCCATCACCCTGCCTCAAATCGCCCCAGGCTTATGCCCTTTACTGGGCAGCCAAAATCTGGACCATCACTATTCGAATGACTAATCGGATGGGTCTGGTTCAAGTGTGATCCTCGTCCTCCCTCTTTCTCGCTTCTCTCTCTCTTTCTCTCTCTCTCTGTCGTGAAATCGTTTGTTATGATCCTTCATTCCCATTCCGTTTTCCCGGTAGCTATACCAGGCTGGCTATAAATTAAATGGATTCACATATTATTCTGGAAATGATCGAATTCGTGATAAATCCGGCAAATTACAATCCCCCAACAGAATCGGATTTTGCAGTTTTCCGTTTAAGACTTAGGCATAAGAAATAAGCAAGCGAGATCCTGTCGAGAAATAATTCACTCGTGCTTCCTCCGAGGCAGAGTGTATTAGAATCCGGAAGGCATCGGAGGCAATGCTAGGCGCCGGAGAAGCTTGGGAAGATAAGCAAAGCCTGGTGTGGTGTTGCATATTGATTGACGAAGCTCTAGTCGTCTCACTCGCGATGTCAAGCCTGACGTTGTACGCGTGTGGATGCTGGTGGTGCGAATACGGTGACTCGACGACGAATAAGGGTGCAATCCTAGCCCGGCATGGGGATCTCCGTGGTATAAAGGTGGATGCGAGGACGCGCGTCTCACAACCCTCTCTATCTCACTTCCGTCGTGAAACCAGCGCGAGAGTCGAGGAGGGTGTAATGAAGCACCGCGCGCAGACACGCCGGCATGAATATTCATAATCTAATACCTGAGCTGAACTGAACTGAGGCGGGGCGAAGTCTTCTCATCATCTAGGCCTTCTGCTATATTAGACATCACGCTCTACCCGGCTTTATACCATAGTCATCTCAGTGCTTCAGCCCCTGCTGCTGTGCTTGGAGTGTGGGAAAGAGACTGGGATGAGTTAAACTACGATCCTTGCAGGTCTTTATCTTCCTTCAGGAGACGCCGAGAGTTTCCATTTTCCGACATCAGCGCAATGGCGCTCTCAAGAGGGTTCACTTCTGAGCCCTTCGGGCACAGTTGAGAAGTATTCATATCGATACTTTCGGAAGTTCATCAATTGTTTGTTGATGGTGAAAATGTGAACTCGGAAAAAGTTTGTAATGATAGTGAGATATCATGAACAACTTTTATCGATGCGAATAATAGACCTAATAACAATAGTCGCCCGAAAAAAAATCTTGATCTTTAATCGAATTCGTGAAAGAGTGCACCCTTCGCTACGACGTGTTTCGGCACTCGAACAATTAACCGTACATTGCCGACGTTCCATTGTCCTGGACGAGTTCTTCGTTTATCCTCGCAGCTGTGATTGAAACAAACTTTGTTATCTCCATATGGTTATCCTAAAAAGACAAGTAGATTGGTCTAGAGGATGGTAAGAAGTCCGGTGAGCAAATTTAGCTAGATGATTACGCCAAATTTGCGCTTTTCATCTGCAGGTCAATTTTTTTAAACCATGTGATTATAACACGAGGAACCAGGAGTTAATGAATCTTGAGGGATTGTCGATAATCTTTGTCGATAAATTTGCATATGAAAGCTCCAGTTTCTGAGTTTCGCGATACTACAATCGTAACTTTACCCTCTAACTGTGAGCTACATCCCCCGATCGAAACACCTCCCATCTCCGTCTCGACGGTTATAGCAGAAGGCCGATCACCGAAACGATATAGTAGCTGCATGTACTTAAAACGATCCAGCTTAGCATGGCGGCGAATGTATATACTGTGGGATAGTGTAAGCGATGCTGCCGTGATATCACTTGGTGAACGCGGGTGCGGACGGGCGCGTGATATTGCCGTTTTATGATAATGTTATCAGCCCCGAAACGCTGGCGATGAGCTGATGCGATACGCGTCCGAAGCGAGAGGGAAGAACGAATGAAAACGCACATTTACTCACCCGTCAACATTGTCACCAGATTCCGCTGTATACACACACTAATATAGTATATCTGCGAACACGCATACGCATAAAGCTACGTAGATGAATACAGCGGGACTCACAACCCAGCAGCAGTTCTGTCAAAGCCTGGATTTAGTAATCTACCGAGATTTATGAACGCTGGATCATCCCTCTGCTCTCTTCTCCGGACTCCACCTTCCCCCCTTCGTTTGCCCCAACACGCGTTGCTACTTCGGCTGCTGATTGTCCTACCTTTGGTTTTCTCTCTTTGTCACTTCGATCTTCTCCATTCCTGACTGGTCCCACCCTCACCGTTTCACTATGTAATGAAACTTCCCAGTCGGCGGAGCGATCCATTTTCTTGGGTGTCGGACACGCTTGCACGTTTGCACGTATATGGATCTTTCGCTTGGTCTTCCATGGCTGTGACCATGACTGAGGGGTTATGGTCGACACTGTAAGAAGTTTGAATGGTTGCAATCTATGTCGATCTGCGTATAACTATCATCTAGATGATTCTGAATGCCGCGGCGCATTATCCGTAACGTCCAGTCACATGAAATACTGTATGAATATTTGGAGTGATGAAATTGTGCGGAAAAAAACCGAACGGATTATAGATATTGTCATGTCCATGAAAGATATTAAGGATCGCAATGTTCCTCACTACGATTGTAATTACCAACATCGGGAAAGTTAATCATCAGAGTTTTCAGAAATGTTCATCGGTAGCTCAGGGATCTTTCGGGAGATCCGGTTAAAGTTGTGTTATTATTCCGCCTGGTTCGAAATTTTTTTTCTAAAAATTTGAGGGGATTTTACGTCATCGTGCGTACGTTGTCCACGTTTTCAATAATAAGTTTAAAAAAAAAAGCATTTACGAGTTCTTCGCTGATTAAGCATGGTATCCACGATTTTATCCAACTTTCATAAATATATGCAAGCGAGACTTGCACCCAACAGTAGTTTCACGAATCTTCGCGATCAGAGTGCTCACCGAGCGATGGAGAATAAGAGGTTAGAAGGGTTGCTGTTATAGCGGAGGCAGAGAGGCATGGCCGGAAGGGTTCAACCGCGACAAGTGCGACCGAAGAGGTTTCCGCTCTCGAACGCTCGTTTCCCTCACTCTTACTTCGGCTTGAGAGTAAACATAAATAGTGAATAAAGTTGGACGTGGCATTGAGCCGACATCTCTTGGTCCTATAAAGTATTCGTAAAGGAGCGAGAAGGCGACGACGAATCCGCGAAGGCGGAGGGCAAAGGGGTTGAGTCCCGGGACGAAACGCCATACGCCTCGCCAAGAAGAAGGAAAGGGCAGAGGGGGAGGAAAGGGTTGCGGGGGTCGCCTTTCGGGCTGGCATAGGGCAGTACAGGAGTGCGAAACGGAGGACGTGCCGATAGCGGTACGGGTTACGTAAAGAACAACGTTTCGCTTCTCGTAGCCGGATATACGGAGGATAGAGCGAACGATGGACGGAGATGGAAGCACAAGGGGGATTTTAGTTTGTTCAAGTAAATTATATTCAGGATGGTGGCTCTGACAGCGGTCGTAACGCAAATTACAGCCTTCCGCCAGGCTGGGCTGTCTGCTAGCTTCGTCCCCGCGTAGTACAGTTACATCTATACCATATACTTTCATACCCCCGGTGGCCTTGGTAGTGGTACCAATCCGCTCTTTCGTTCACTCGCTCGCTCGCGCTCCATCCATCTGGCAAATTCTCCTTGCCTATCATGAATTATTAATTAATTGTTTCAACTAACGTTGCAATTTATTATTCAAGTCTCGTACAGTGGTGTAGAGGGATGGAGGGGTCGGGGTTCCATATTCTCCAATGTTTGTCTCGAAGGAATGACAGAACTCGACGCTCTATGTTTCTATTTGATCTCCCGCAGCAGCTGCAGTTACCGTTGGAAAATGGAAGCGTCGTTTTTAAATGTTTTTCAGCTTTTTTAGTATTTCAACAGCCGTATGACCTCCTGCAACGCTCAACTTTTATTTCTACAGTGACTGTAGATATTACCGATGTTCGAAGATTATCATTTTTTTTTCAGTACCAGTTTTAACATAATATGAACATTTACATTTTTATGTTTTTCTGCTCCGCAAGGGGATGAACTTTAGTCATTCGAGTGGGTAAGTGTGACTGGCAATTGGAAAAGTTTCGTACCACCCTCCCCTGATACATGTAAACATAAAACTACCCTGTGGCATCAAAGGGGTGAGTGTTTTGAATGTGAAGTAGTCATCAAGCAATGAGCAGAGAGCGGCCATGCTCGCACGCGTTTCCCTCCTTCCACCTGTTTCCCTATCAAGCATTGCGGGTGCGAGCTGCGCTGCCTCCAGCTAGTTCGTGCCGACAGCCCGAGCAAATTAATATTTACCTTCCTCACCGAGCGCTCGCTCCGCGCAACCCGCAAGCCCCTAAACCCCTTCCCGTTGCCCCTTCACCTCAGCATCGTCGGCGACGAGGTCTCGCTCGCGTATTAATGGATATCCACCCCCGCGCTTCTCGTCTCTTCACCCCTTAGTCAACCTCCCGGCCTTCACCCCTTCCCGTACCCAACAGACACGCAAGCCGCAAACTTTGATAACCAAGCAGCCAATTTCCGGTTGCGGTTCGGCGGTCGGTCGCTCACTCGCTCGCTTGCTCGTTCGCTTCGTCCGTCTCCTCGACTCATCGTCGTATTAAAGCTGAATCGACGTGGATAGCTATATACATATATGTAGTATAAGCTAATTCCCTTCACCTGATGGACATACCGCATCGGTCGACTCGTCACGTTAGCCCGACTCTACTACTTCACGAATATCCTAATTGATTATACATCGGTCAACGAGATTCTCAAGTGACGTGATTCTCGCTCGGCAAGCTTTGCCAGCTGAGATTAATGACTCGGAAACGATCGGCTAACTCCTTTGAGCCATTCATTGATTCCATTCGAATTAAATTCTACACGACGCAACTCTATCACGGAATGTCTTTATAACGGTGGTCAGGCGGGGCGAGTATTTCGGGATGCCTCAGTAGAAACGCTTACTCATCAACTTAATGACCTCTAAAATGGAAATTATAATAAGCGAAATGTGTTCCTGCAACGCTTGATGTATTACAGTGGCTAACGTGATCCGGTGATCCCCAAGCGTGTGTTGTATCTTGCAGGAAGTTTCCTGCTCAGAAACATAAATGTTGTTGAAACGAAATATTTTCAGTAATTTAGTTGAAAAAAATGCATTGTGCGTAATTTTTATGAGCCGAAGTATTGGATTACAGTTATGTAAAAAATACTAACATTTTAGGTTTTTTTGCATGTTAGTGTAACATTTTTATTTTATTTATGTGTATGCTCTTTCTTCGAACTTTATTTAAAAAATGAATTAACTAATATTATTCATCGTTATTCGTTTTTCTAGGTTCAGTATTTCCTCTCCTCAACGAACATCTGTTTGGGGACTGAGCACACAAACCCTTAGGACGAAATGGCCATGGAGCTATAACCAGCAGGTGTAAGATTCCTAAGTGTGGTTTTTCAGTGACGGTTTTATATTCTGATACATTTATCATTGATTGTACTTTATTGCATCCCATATAAGAGCGCGTAGTTTCATCAAATATACACGTCACAAATATGGTCGTCTTCATAATGATATTTAATAATCATTAAGTCAAATTCATTATCTATTTTTATTCGTTGCATTCATGATCGATTTTAGAAAATCCTTTACGTCCATGAATACCAGCGATCGTGCATTGGTGCACCAGCTAACAATGATGGCATTTGCGTGACGCTCTTCTATTCTCTCGACAGGTATCGGCAAGCTGTCACGGCGAATACTCGAAATGTGTATCGGGTGGGCAGCATACTAATTGATTATGCGAGGAAATTGAAACGGGAATGCAGGCTGACGGTTATGTTACCATTACTGACTGAATTGCAAGCAATTTCTCGTATAAATATACAAACATAAAAGTCTCCGAGTTATTTTTTCGATTTGCATTGCAACAATAAGGTTGAGTCTACAACGATCAATCGTGGGAAGTTGGATAAAATCGTTAAAGTATCCGAATATTCGACTTCTTCCGTCATCGCTTTATGGCTAGTTCATTGCTAAATCCTGTGTCAGCTCAGCTCATTATTACGATGAGGTGTAAGACGTCTAATGTAAATTGTTCATCGCCCCCGCCCCACACCTTATTTGGATCGACATTTGGCACAATAATATGAGGACACTTTGCAATTAGACAAAAGAAGTGTCTACTGATTCAAATACGGGAACCCTATTAACATTTGATAGCTCAACTTGTTGGAAAATTATTTTAATTCTTCCAAATTGGAACAATACGACAACAAGGGTGCAAAGTCGAACCTTGCACATTGTTTCCTCAAAATGTTACACTTTTCTCAGAGCTTCCTGTATGTCTCGATCGATTTTGGCTTTTTCATAGAATACCCTTCGGCAAATGTTTTGAATTATGAGGAAACAATGTGCAAGGTTCGGCTTTGCACTCTTGTTTTCACATGAAATCTTCGGTAAATTTATCCAGTCCGGAACAAATATATTGGGAGTTCCATGTCGAATCTAAACATTCAAAATCGCATTAAATCTGAACGTCTGTCTGTCGATTTTTCCCAAATTCAATACGAAACGTCTTTCGGTAATAGTGCAACTTTATACCAAATATTAGTCCGATATCTCGAAAATTGCGCAAGCTAGAGAGCGCACGACGATTTTTAAAAAATTTCAAAATTCTCTAAAAACAAAAGCACTACATGGATTTTGCTCAAATTCATTACCCAGCATCTCCCTGTAATACGGCAACATTCTACCAAACTTGAGCTCGATATCTCAAAAATTGTGCGAGCTAGAGAGCGCAAATCGATTTTTGAAGAATTTCAAAATCACGTAGAAACGAAAGAATTGCATGGATTTTTCGAAAAATTAAATCAAGCAAGGTGCGGTGAACCCTTTCCATGTGTTATAAATTTCAGCTTGAGATCTCAACCTGTTTTCAAGTTGTGAACGTTAAACGAATGTTACATACATACATACACACATACATCCATCCTGGCATTTTCTCTAAATGTGATTTCTCGGCGTTTTTGGACATTCTGAACACAGCTACATGAAAATCCTGACAAAAACATTTTTCACGCAAACAGAGTTTTTTTTATGAGAGAGCAAAATATATTTCATGATATTCCATCAACTTTTTGATGTATCGAGTAGAATAATATTCAATCGCGGGGATAAGAATCGCTAAGCTGCAGTCGAGAGGAAGTGAGAGAATGAGTGGTTAGGTGAAGTGCGAGTACAAGGGTTCATCGCGTGACGACCACCATCGGGACGCTGATTGTTCGAACCAACGAAGAACGCGAGAGGGACAGAAAGCTCGCTCAGCTCCGCAAAACGATCCAACGCTGCAGCTCACACCGTGCACCGCGCACTGTTACAACCACTTGACGTGACGCCAACCATTACGATAGAACCACTTAATTATAATATCGCCCTGGAATTAAACTGTGCTTGGCGCGAGCTCGTACTTGTACCGCAATTATGCCCGACTCTCCCGTTATTGCTGGCAAAACGAGAGACCGGATTCCTATCGTAGCAACGCCGAAGCCTAGCCAGGACGACGGCTGTGCCGCTGCGCTCTGTGCTTTCGCGCGCGCTACCTGTCTCTCCTTATTTTCTTCCTGCGTGGTCTTTGACTGGATAGCACGCACTATACTCACTCACGGTAGTCTCGATCTTTCGCTCCTTGTCGAATCTCGTTTACATTAACGAGTTAAAAAAAAGAAACACTTTCACTTCGATCACCTCATTGAGATTCCATAGATAAGTACGGAGACGGCTGCACGCGCTTTTACATTATTTCCTCGCCTTTGGCAACGTTATTGAGCACGAGAAGCACGTTTATTTCTTGATAAATTGATTTCGTACTGAAATTCAAACGTCGTGGAACTGATTTTAGAGAAATAGTGGTCGTCGATAATTAATCACCTAAGCTGTGAATAATGAGCATAAAAACGTTGAAATGTACTTTCCAGAACTAATCAGACTATAAATAACGCTCCAAACGTCATCTGGCATCCGATGATCGACTCTTATCAACGCAATGTTGGTCCTTGACACAAAATTGTAATCAATAGAGAGGCAGAGATGAAACACCAATTGTCGATGCAGTGACAAAATATAGTTTCTCAGAAATGATCATAAGTAACATGTAAAAAGAGAAAGGTTCTTGTTGAACGATGTCGAATATCAGTTCCTCCGCTGAAGTCCGGATTACACGGAGATAATGGCCGGGTCATAGGGTGCATCAAGGGTGGTGCAGCAGGGAGGGTGAGGCAAGACATGAAAAAAAAAGAAAATGAGTAACGTATACCTACGTCTGTAATCTCATCGTAGCCGACATATAAAACGTACAAGCTACGCACGTTCCGTCAACTGTTTGTTACACGCGACAGGATGCGTGTCGAGAATTACACGCGTCATCCCTGACTGAATCCCGGCAATGGATCATTAAGGGTGTATTATGACAAGACACCCGAACGCCGCCGCACGTCAGACAATAGGACGCTGATCTCTTTTACCAAGGGACTCGTTCGGCTAATATGACCCCGCTGCTCTTCGTTGCGATATATTTTTACACGAAAATCCCTCGTGTACATAATCCATGTTAGTATTATACGCTCAGTCACACTGAGTGCATAAATCTTACACGAGTTAACCATGTACTTCTCAAGAGTGACATCGGAAATGTAACGATTCCCACGTACCTCATTCCCCGCGTTTTTCTTGGTATGTTCCGTACAATGGTTATAGAAGTCTACTCCATGTATCTATTAGTAAAATGTGGCAGCAAAGTACAAATGGAATCGCAAGAAGGATGAAAGAAAATTTTTTCATTTCCTCCTATTTTTTCGCGAAGCTTTTGAGCAATTTTACAAGAATTCCTCACAACTGTCATTGTTTCATTTGTAAGATCCTCCGTTCTTTTCTACGCTATCTTTTATGACACTTTTAACAGAAAACGTTCCGAATGATCTTTAAAGGCTGAATAAGGAGGTTCAAGATTTTATGGAAATATTAATGGTCATGGTAATTTCTAACGATTACTAATATCCACAACTGGTAAGAGTTGTGTTTTGTCGACAAATTTTTCGATGAGATTTTTGGCTTCGCCCCTCGCGGCAGGTCGCAGAGAATAGGGGTCGGGCGTTCGGGGGTTGGTATCTAAACGGGGAGACGGTACGATGACCACGCGTTTGCGTAACCGTATAATATGTAGATTAAGGGTGTCGGAGATCGGCTATCCGGGGCATTTAATAATACTGTTCCTGTCAAAACACACATTGGAACCAACTGAGGGTATAATATAGATAAATTGCCCCATAGAGAACTTGCGAGATGAGCATGTAGGTGAATAAGGGCGAAAGAGAGGGTGACGTTGCGTCGGGAAACGCGTGTGCATCCCGTGCTCTGTTACGCCTCCCCTGTCCATTATTTGTTACTATGTAGACCTAAGACGCGTACGGCACATGTACACCCCGTAGTCGTATTGCGCTTAGGTACCGCACCGAGGTTCCAATATTAAACGTGAACGAGAGTGCGAAAGATCTACGCGTAACTGTGTAAACAGCGTTAATCCACAAAAGAGGGGCGAAGGGGGGCGGGGCGTTAAAAAGCGTGTGAAACTACACAAAAGGGATGCAGCGGAAAGATCTCATGAGAGATAACATCGGTGAAAGTGCAGGTCTGACATTCGTCGCAACCCCTCCACATGTGCGACGACGCACTTAGACCGAACGAAATGATTTTTAACGTTTTCGGCAGCTTGCGCAGGGCAAATGATTTTTGAAAATCGACACGGACTTAAGAAAAGTACTTTCTAATCGATCCAAAGCAATATCGTTTTGTTGCCATTCAAGAAAGTCGGCGATAATCACTCGTCACATCGGCAATACCGGGCAAAAGTCTGCAGGTAAAGAGTCAAAATAGTACATTGTGTATCAAGGGCGGAAAGTAGGCGATTCCGCCGGGTGTGAAGTTGCCACCTGAGCGAAGCGAGGGTGGTGCCACACGAGGGGAAATCGCCTTCCGCCCGTGGTGCACACCGTACTTTTTGTCCTACCCTCGTTGAAAACAAGGGGTTTCAGGGGGGTTAAACCCCCCCTTGACTGGACCAAATGCAACTTTTGGTTTTGTATAAACAAGAAGGAAAGCAAACATGGAATTTGTTATTTTCTCAGAAAATTTATTTAGTATTCTCTTCTGAAATAAAATAAAAGAATTTTTGACACCGGTGACGTAAATTTTAATTACGATTATACACTTGGAACTTTTCCGCCCGCTACCGGAGTGCGCTGGAAACGGCCACTTTCCGCCCGTAGCACATGCATGAAACGGCGCGTTTTCGACGGGGGTCGGACAAAAATAAGTTTTTATAGTCACACCACGCAGCATAATCCATGTAGGTCCTTATCTATACAGTAAGTAGTGATGTCGAGATTTTTATAATTTGAAACGTTTAATGTGGACAGATGGACAAATCCAACTCATATCTACAACCAGTGACAGGAATTAATTTGATGAAAATATATTTACAATACTTTTATTGCTAAATGATTGCCAATTATAACCTCTATACGATATCAGGATAAATTTGTTGCATTTAAATTGTTGCATGCCAATGAATTATATTTAGTTGTTGGGAAAATTATTCAAAATACATTCCCATTGAACGAATGCCCATCATTGTGTGAAAGCCACTTTTACCTAGCCGATGAAAACAAAAAAGTGCTCACGACGATCGCAGCAACATCGGATAGCAAATCATAGTTTTTTTTGAATCCCGTAAGACCTGAAGTGCTAGGGATGGTGCTGCCTATTGTTCCGCGGGTTTACAGGCGGAGAAAATCCCAAGAGCATGGAAAACTACAACAAACCGACAAAGCCGGCAACGAGTCGAGGCTACGGTCTTTTCACGCTGTGTTACAAGGTAACCCGAGAAGGACAGGATTTTCGGTAACAGCAGAAGGAGGGACGCAAGATCGGGAGACGAGGGCAAACGAGTTGGTGGGGTACTGTTTAGTTGAGCGCGTCGAGCATGACTAGAGTGCGGCATGAATAACTGAGTAGCTCAATTCTGGTCTGTCTGGTCGGTATTCCCTGGTATTTCGGCGCCCAGCCAGTATGCAGAAGGGGTAGAATGAGAATAACTTTGCCACCTTCGTGCTCGTTCTCTCGCTCACTCGCTCGTCCTCGGAGCCTCTGTGCCCGCTTGGCGTACACTGAAAACGCGTTCTCCTACTTTCCATCCCTTATTACTTCCTTTCTCGGCGGCCCCTCACCCTCCCATCTCCTCATCCACCCGACGAGACACTATAATATTATCAGAGCATTGTGCACGGCTAATTAGCCGTACTAATGCAATCCCAGCTGATTACACATTCCACTCACCAATCCTCACCTCCCCCAGTTCGCCTCGCAGCTTTCCGCGCTATACTCTGCCACCGGTTTCTTCTATCCGACTCGTTCGTTCGTTCGTTCGTCGACATGGATGTCAGTCTCGCTAGCTTCTTTATGTTTTCTATCAAGCGCGAATTGCATAAGGGTAAAACTACTGCGGAAATTATGTGGAAAAAAAGTTCTAAAGGCATCCGATCTGTCTGTCGTAGCTCTCTTCCTGTAAAGTTCAGAAGCCGGAGAAATATTATTTTTGTTATTAGCTTCTGTGAATAGAGGAGGACTCAGAGGAAGCGATAACATTTTTTTTTTTTAATAAAGTTTTGCCTTTTAAGCTTTTAAAAATCGATTATAATTTAAAAAAATCAAATGCAACGTTAGTGGTTTCTCTTTGGCGACGTTGCCACACCTGCACCGAGTTTCCCCACTTTCCCACGAGATCCTGCGCCCACGCGCTACAGGAGTCGAGTGACATGGCAACGCTACCGACTGGAAAGCATTGCGGAATTCGCCTCGTGTGATGACCAAAGTCGTTGGGTCGCTTATGGTGTCCAATCCAGGGTTAACACTCTCATACGCATTCAAACTCTCCGACAACTGCGATTATGTTTGTACATATTATTTGCATTTTTCTATCAATCTCGCGGTATCGATAGGATATCATTGCGTGGCTAGATATGCTCAACGTTGTCCAATTCCGATGATACTGATGGTAGTTATTGAGTACATCGGTTACTCTCTAGATAACAAAAGTTTCGTTTCTGATATATACAAGGAACTATCCATAGCTTCACTTAGCTTCTCTCATTTTTCATATACTTGCTTTTTTAGTTTCACATAGGACCAGTGTCATTATTTTCTTGCTTTTTATTTTCCTTTTACTTTTTCCAATAGTGCTAGTCGTCTTGCACATAAGTATTTGACGACAGCCTTAGTCGCTAGCGTCGAATGGGTTTTCTTTCTTCTTCTTATTCTTTTCCTTATGTACGGCACACATCTTAAAACGAAGGGCAGAGTAGAGAGGGAAAGAGAGAGAGAGGGCGAAAGAGGGGGGGGGGGAGAGAGAGAGAAAGAGAGAAAGAGAGAGAGAGAGAGAGAGAGAGAGAGAGAGAGAGAGAGAGAGAGAGAGAGAGAGAGAGAGAGAGAGAGAGAGAGAGAGAGAGAGAGAGAGAGAGAGAGAGAGAGAGAGAGAGAGAGAGAGAGAGAGAGAGAGAGAGAGAGAGAGAGAGAGAGAGAGAGAGAGAGAGAGAGAGAGAGAGAGAGAAAGAAAGAAAGAGAGGAGAGAGAGAAAGAGGATGAGATAGAAAAGGGGGGGAGAGAGAGAAAGAGAGAGAGAGAAAGAGAGAGAGAGAGCAAGAGAGGGAGAGAGCGAGTGAGAGAAGGGGTCGGTCAGCTCGGCACAGCGGAGATGGACCCCAGAGTTCGATTGGTCAGATGGGGTGCGCATGAGCCGGGGGTGACGGCCGAGGGTGGAGGAGGGTGACCGAGGCCGAGGGTGGATGAGAAACGACGGCAACCGGCAATATAACCTGAAGAAAGACTCGATCGGAGTCGAGTCACGTAATGTTCCTCCACCTCCTCAGGTTCTACTTTATAACTTCTATTAATCCTTTATCAGGACTCTGCGCTGCTCCCTGCTACCGGCAACTTCGTGCCCAGGACTCCGGGGCTTGTTGTAATGAAAAATCTCACGTTCACTGTTGGACCTTCGACCTCCGTCTGTACACTTAGCCTTTCTCTGCCTTCAACTTTTTTATTATATTTTTTTTTCATCTTTATTTCTTACTGAAAATCTCTTACCTCACCATTGAACCGTTTACCAGCTCGGCGTGTTGAGAAATAGTCATCCTGAAACGTAAATGTCTAAATCTCACATGATACGACACTACTCCGATGGTAAGTAGATTTACGGGGCATTACGTAGAATTAACAAATTACATTGCAGTTCTTTCGGCGAAAACGGCTAAATGGATTTCGATAAGACTTACGGAATCGATGTAGAATCATCTTTTGATCAACAACCAGTTTTTTTTAAGGCACCGAAAAATTCGAATTTTAGTTTATGAATTTTTGAAAATTCGAAATTTTCGAAGTAATAAGAAAAAAATGAAGATAATATGAACCAAAGAATAATAGACGGATGAACGTGCCAGTCATTATTGTTTGATTAATATTTTTTATACTAGTACTAAAATATTATCAATATTTGGGTAACTGGATGATAGAAAAATAATGTCTTTTTCTACCAACAATTGGATATCAATGATAGTTTTTCCTTCTTATTTAGTATCAAATATAAGATCAAATTAAAGACAGGCAGAAGAATAAGAAAATGTTTTGTTAGTCGGAATGGATGTACCGGAGGATGTCGCTCGTCGAATGGACGTTAAACTGTTCTGATATTAAAAACCAAGTAATGAAAATAATGTAGATTAATTAGGTCATAGAGCGTTCGGTACCGCGGGGAATCACAAAATTCAGACGGGCAAAGATAGTACAGCGTGTGGCTTGCTGTCTGCTTCTGCTTGTGGCTGTGTCGCACGGGAACATCACGCTGCAGGGAACAGAAGCACTGCACAGGAACGGGTGTCGTCCTTACCCCTCTTCCCGATCCAATCTCCTGGAAAATGAACAGAGAAGCTGTACCACGGGCCGTCACCGCGACATCTGCGCTAATTTCACACCGTGCTGACTGCGTCCAGCTCCGTCCGGCAACCCGGAGTGCCAGCCAGCCACCCCTGTTCTGATCGCTACCGTGCGCTGCACTACGGCTGCCACCACGGGCCACTCCGCAGAAGAGCGACAGTAGGAGCGACCGATATACACGCTATCGAACACATCGTGTCACTAAAACTGCGCATAGGGCGGATGGATCGCACGGGGTAATTATCCTGAAATTTTCCATAACGATCATGGATTAGGATTATAAGTCTTGGCGGACAAAAATCAGTCAAAATTTTAATCTGAAGGTCTGTCGAGGTCTTACGCCCATTGTTATTGTCAGTCAGATAATGGTACATACTTTAGTGAATTATTCACTAAAATAATATTCCAGTCTGTAGGTGGGTCCGTTGAGGTGTTGTCCCGATTGTTATTTTTGAATAAGCAGTAGGCATATAGCTTAGTAAATCATTTTGATTGCAATATGTATCCTCTAAATGAAAAAAATCTATAAATAAACAATCTCAGTTGACAAAGATTATTGTTCGGTGCATGCACTCTTCCTAAATATCATTATCAAGCACTCATGCCTACCTATGTATCATGTTCATCATGCTTCGAGTGGTCAATAGGGATCGCTGGGAGATAACACAATGTCATGGCACCTCCCTACTAAATAAAAGCGAGAACCGGATGTATCGTTGGAGGCCACGAAGAACAACCGCGTCAACGAAAATGGAGACTCGGAGTCTTCCGTTTGTTGTAAGAAACTACTCACAACTCACACGCCCAAGCTGCTTTTCTTTTTCCGTTGGATATAAGGTCGCTCGGCCACCCCGAATATATCGCGGCTCGGCCACTCCGCAGCCCAACGAACATATAATATAAAGAATCGACAAGCTATATGCTTTCTTCTCGAGCTGCGACGGTGGGTATTTCGTTCAAGGCGCGCCGTTCGTGGACCAACCTCCCTCTCACCCACTTGTCGTCGTTGGAGGGACGAGAGGGTGACTTCGGCAAGCTACTGCTGGCAATGCTTTTTCTCCCCTCTCCCCGACGCACCCGCGAACCTCATCCACCCCCTTTTCCATCCGCGACGATGCTCACCCCGACTCCTCGTCCTCGACTGCCTCCTCCTCTCACCCCTGGATTCGCTCGTGCCGCGCACAGCAGAGCACAATATCGCGGCAACATAACTCTTCTCCCCTCGTTCATCCCCCGCAACTCTGGTGTGCCACTGCTGGTTCCGATGCTGGTCCTGGTGGTCCTGTTATACCCCGTATATACATCGTCCCGAACGGCAGAAACATCAACCCTCCGCCGTCTTTTCCTCTCGCTTTCGCCAATATTCCGTCCCCTGTCATTGTCTTTCTCCCTTTTATCTTCGTCGATTTCTCTCGTTAACCAAAACGCGTTTTCTCCCTTTCTCCCTCTGCGTTTGGGCAACGTATATCCAGGCTTGCAGTACAGTGTAGCTGATACTGTGCTATGCCATACTGCCGCTTCGTTCGAACTCACTCTGTCTATATCCTCACCCTCGGCCCCACCCTCCACACCTTCATTCCAGACTACCCGCTTTGTTTCAATAATACTGTTTATATTGGAACGCGGAGCATTGATCTGTTTGCGCGCGGCGACGGCACCGTCGGCCTCCGCTGCCTATACCTCACCCACGCCTGCCCGAAGATGGACATATTGGGTTTGCTCCTAGCCGCTATGCTACAATGCAACAACGCACATTTCCGGGGTTCGCACACGCGTTCTCTACCACTGTTCTGTATACACGTTATGGTAACTGCGCCCTCTGTGCTGTACTCTCGTATACGAATTTTCCGAAATGAGAAACGCGGAGCGAAAGAGGGATACAAAAGGGGTGGGAAAAAATGCAAATGACATCTACGTGTCCGACTTTGAACGATGTGCACGAAGTGCTGAGCAATGGGAAATATGTGGACGGGCAGAAGGAAAAAAGATGAAACGAGGGGAAAAGTGACGTGGCAGAAGCGTCGAAGAACAAATTTGTACAACATAAAAGTTTCTCACCCGGTAAGTCAGTCTGTGGGGAAACGCGTTGTCGGGAACGAGACAGTTGTCTTGAGTTATTAGTATTTTCGAAGCACTCGAATATCGATAATAATAATCTTGTCGTTCACGTTGAGTGAGCAAGGGTTGAGAAAAAGATTCGACGGACAGGCAAATATTAATCTGAGGGGCTGTACATTGGTATGTCTTCGTGGCTCTGTCAATATTAAAAGTGTTTTTCTTAGTTCAGCAAGGATATTCTCGTGAGGATAGAAAAACATTCTCACGCAAGATTATTGACCGTTCGACACAAGTTATTATTATTATTTCGAGAATAAACAAGAATATATGGTTGCGACGATAATTCTTGTATTCTGATTTATCATACGTCATTCTATTGCGTGCAATAAAATCATACATGTATTGATTGAGAGCAAATTAATTCCAAGTTTCATTTATTGCAGGGAAATGTTGCATAGTTTGTAATTTTACATGTTATAATTTTGACCTTAAACCGTCTAAGCTTGGATAATATATGAAACTTTATAGAATAGATAAAATGAATTTATTTTTTCAATCAAACTATTCTATTTTACGTTGACCGAATGAAAAATTGAAGATTCGATACAGGGACCATTCCGGCGCGCCGAGATAAGCACCCCGTGGAGGCCGACCTCGGGGGCTGTTTGGGCCAATTTTTTGGATTGATTGTCCATAATAGCGGGTGTTTTGGAGGGCGAACGCGTCTCGGTTGCGGGACGACGCAGACGATCGAGTCACGGAGCGAGGCGGAGCCGGAAAGATGTGAGAGTCAGCATCAACGAGGGTTGAACCCTCGGTCGATCTCTCGCGTCCCTTGTTCTTCTCCTATTCCTTCGAAATGCCGCTGCTCCTATACAGAACTGATGCTTCTCGCACCCCTCTGAAAATGCAGGACCCTCAGATACCAGAACGGGTCTTTACTACATCCACTATACCGATATAGCTTTCGCTCTGACGCAGTGACGGCGATCAAGAAAAATGATATTACCGTCGTCCAAGGAACGAGATGGCTTTCCACTGGCCAATGGCAGTGCGGTATTTCACATCCATGTGACGATAAATCCGTAAAAAGGGGCGTAAAAATGCCTCCATTTCGCGGAAATAACCATCCCTAGACATCCTACATTGGAGTCTCCGAACTGTCGTTTTCACAAAAAAATTTTGCAACAGAAAATAAATAAATGCATATAATAATTATCCTAATAAAGAGCGGCATGAAACAACATGATATGAATATAAAATAACGTTCGGAGTAGAGCCGGGAGAGAGAAATCTGTATTTTCCTGGAGGGCCAGAGATGACCGGATTATTCAAGACGCGTTTGAAACAACATGGTAAGGCCTTCTGATGGGACAATCTCCATCCACCGCCCGGCGGAAGCATCGCAGAGCAGTGAACGAAATAGCAAGAAGAAGAATCGCGAAAGATAGAAAGAGAAATAGCAAATGCGAATGCTCGGCCCCGAGTCCTGGCGGAAGCCAACAATCCGCGTCGATAAATAAAGGATTGGCTGTTCCTCGGTCAATATTGATTTTTAAATTGACCGGCGAGCGAATCCACGAACGTATATAGAGATACGAGGCAGGCTATCTCTCTCGAGCTCCGAGACTCAGGGGTGGAGATGGTCGTGGTGATGTTGGGTGGTGCAAGGTGGAGGGCTGAAAATCCCTCGAACGTGGAGCCCCTCGACCCCCTGGTATACGTGAGCGCTAGGTTACGTCCAGGATAGAAATTCAAGCCAACTCTCGCTCGCTACTCACTCTTCAGACCCGCTACACACACACCTGCACACATACGTGTAGATATATATCATATGTATGTATATTCACTGCCTCGGTATACACGGAATTTGATTATAAATAAATGCGGGGAGGGGCTACCTGCCAAGCTGAATCGAGCGAGTGAGCATGCGAGCATGGGACCATGAGCGCAGGGCCATTTCTCGTATGGGAGTATAGTCAATGCATATAGAAACAGAGTACGAGAGTGCCGGGGCCGCTATATACAGCGTGGGCGAACGCGAAACGAGCGGTTCCTGGTGCTGCTCGTTCTGGCGATACCAAGGGGGGTAGAGGGTGCACCGAGCTTCTCTCCGGTGCATTCATAATGCAGCGTTTCGTTGTGTTTGCGTTGCCGTAAACATCACCTTCCTTCGTCGTGTTCTCCACTTCCCTCGTTTCATCGGCCTCTGTCTTTCACTTTTGCCGATTTCTCGATCCTCCACTAACATCCTTACCGTCCATCGTCCGATGCACTGCCGAGCCGAGTTTGAATTGTCCGCAAGAGCTCTGCGAAAATCGGCGCACGCCGGTTTTTTCGCGTCGCAAACTCCTTTTTTGCATTCCACGTGGGGGTTTCTTTTGGGTATTGTGGAAGTATACACTTCGTGACTCAAATCCCTCGTTGTCGGTTTCTTCGATTGCCCGTGCTCTCTGGGGGCATACTGCGAGCGAGTACGCTGATCGTGAATGTTTCAGGCATGTACTCTCGCTTCACCGTTACTCGGGATGTTGATATTTACAATTTTCGGTCGAGCAATGGTAAAATATCTAAATCCAATGTGCCTATGTTATTTATATGAGCTTGGATATTGTCATGCTGGATCGTTATAACAAAACTGATATTTTTATACTGACTTCGTTGTCAAGAGTCAAACGATTGAAGGGTAGTACAAAAATCCGAAATTTTCAGTTGCTTTTAGAGAGGCTGTAACTTGGCCAAAAATAAATGTGGAGCAATGATAAAAAAAAGCAAATTGAAGCGCACAGTTTCTTGTTCCAAGACCCTAAGTTTAAATATTCTTATCGTTGACCGCTTCTGAGTAATCATACGAAGACCGGAGAATTTTTTTTTTTCAAATTTTCGATTGCCTTTTTAAAGGTTGCGGATTTTGATAATTTTTGTTCCAGTGAATTTATCTAAAGGCTTTTTTAGATTGATTCTTTTGCTCTAATTCGAATGACTGAACATCTCTGAACAATCTTTTGTTACCGAGTTATCAGATGTCAAAGCCAAAAAGACATTTTTGACTTTGATGACTCATAACTTGGGTATCAATCGTTGCACGAAAATCTAAGCAAGGTTCTGAAAACTCAGTTTTCAGAATTTTCTAGAAGATGTGTGCATCGTTTCTGGGTTAAAATTTTTCATTCGATGCAAGAAACTTCATTCGAGGAAGGGTAAAAAATGTCGTTTTGAGGACTTTTCGTTTGACTTAAGATTACTTTGCAAATAATAAATAAATGAAGGATGTTCTTCATTTCATTTTAACCCCAAAGTATCCCAAAAGGACCCTTAGGGTTCGAATAGCTGCGATTTGTTTACATTGTGAGTGGAACGATTGAAGTGTAATTTTTTCTTTTTTTTATTCCGTTTTTGAGAATAAAACTTTTTTCGGCAACATTTCACATTGGTTCGATCGAATAATGCCACAGAGAAAGACGCAGTGCACGGATATTCTAGAAAATTCTTTTGAATTTTCTAGAACCTGGCTTAGATTTTTCGTACAACGATTAATAACCGAGTTGTGAATCATCAAAGTAAAAGATATCTTTTTTGCTTTGACAGCTGATAACTCGGTAACCAAAAATTAGTGAGATCAGTTGAGCCATTTGAATTGAATCGAAATAGTTAATCTTAAAAAAGCTTTGCGATGGATTCTTTGAAAAGAAATGATTAAAGTCTGTGACCTTTGGAAAAACGAGTAAAAATTGGGAAAACATTTTTCTCTGGACTTCTCACGATTACTCAGAGACGATCAACGATGTAAATATTTGAGCTCAGAATCTTAAAATAAGTAATGGTGAATTTCAATTTCTTTTCTTTAACATTACTTAACGACCATTTTTAGCCTGCTCATAGCCTCCCAAAAAACACCGAAAAATTTCGGAATTTCCGATTATTTCTCAATTGCTGCGCCTAGTATGTAACCAAACAAAACCGAGGTTTTCCAGTAATTGGGAATCGTCGGGTACCTGAGATCTTCATCGATACATCTACCAGCGCCGTCTCGACGTTTTTTCCCTATATTCCGAAATAACGAGTCAAAATACGGCCTAAGAGGGGGGGATTGAGCATTATCGGAAATAGTAAGAAGAAGTCTGGCGCAATTAGCGATAATCAAAGCTCAAGGGCATAAGCTTCTACAGACGGGAAAAATATAATTATCCCGGTGCAGATAGCTCGTATCGGCTATCCCACGGGCTCCTTTCTCGTTGCCCTGGAGCGGCTAACCAGATTATTGTGGTCTCCCTCAGAAAGATCGGTCGCATCCGTCTCTTTCTAGCTTCACTCTATTTCGCTCGCTCGACGCAAACTTCGATACCTCCGTTGAGCACAGAAACGAGAGGATCTGACCTAGCTCCCGGGATTCTTTGATGTTTCCTAAAACGTTTCTCGATGAAAGGCTAACGCGATCCCCGAGCGATTTCTGCAGGTGAAGGAGCCATGGAAACATCAGCATCGCGTTCAACGTCATGCAGCGTTCGTCCTCATTCTCGTGGGGTCTTGGCTGGCTCACGCTTCATTTAACCGTGGGAATCTGTCCGGAGTCGGTGGAAGAAGAATTCTCAACCAGCAAATAATTTGGGTAAACCTCGTGTTGGGATGTACCTTTGCCTCAACGTTTTCGATTGAAATTTCAACTTAAACATTTTCTCGTGCTACGGAACGTGTATAGAAGGAAAACAAGACAATAACGTTATTTCAAGTTGTATCTCTTTAATATTCCTGGAATATTGGAAATTACACCTAAAGAGCGCCTTGCATGCCATCGTTGTACATTTTATCGAGTTAGAATGACGATAAAAAATTGAATTTTCTCAGTGTCACGTAATTAGTAATTACTCGATTGCCAAAAAATGCTGGAACGGCAATATTGATCCTAGTTTCGATAAATAGAGAATTTAACACGCAACTTCTTAATTCTACCCAAGGTGAGTAAAATCAGCAAGCCCAAATGGAGACGTATTTTGTACAGAATAATTGATACAATTTTTTGACCTAGGAAAAATTGGTCCTAAATTGGTCAAACCACTCGCCTAAAACGATAAGGTGATTTCTCACAAGGTCGAAGTGGAAAAAATACGCATGGGAGAGCTTTTTTCATTCCATTTCAAATCGAAACGAAGAGTCACAACGTTGAGAAGAATACGGGTCTCCGTCACACGGATCAAAGACGTTTTATTATCTTTGGAATAGGGTAGAGAAGCCTCATCGCCAGGACACAGCAAAGTGACAGCGAGGACATCACGTTACGTTCTCGCTCGCGGCCGCAACGTCTGAAAGCATTCTCTCGTTGGCCATGTGTAATTTCGAAATTGCATTGTCAATTTGAAAGTCCGCGTAGTGGCGACGACGTCGGTGGTGTTGGCGATATACACCCAGTAAAGTGTCATCCATAGTCGGTAGAAGTTCACTACGCGAACGTGGACAATGTACCATTGTTGCGGATCTCTGTGTCCGCAAGAACCGTGTACACGCGTGTGAGTGCGTGAACAGGGAGCGAGTGCGAACCTTTCGCTTCCCCTTGCTTCATCCACGTGGGGGTTGAGAGAACGGCGAAATAGGTGCGTATATATATATGTATATATATATAGTAAAATGGAAGCGAGCTAACGTGTAGCCGGTGGAGGTATGAAACTGCGAGAAGACGAAGAGGAAGAGACCGACGGAGGTATGAGGATGTTGGTTGTGGAGGTGGCGACGAGGGAGAGACGAGGAACAGCGAAAGCCCGAACCAAAGCTACGGTGACTGAGAGGTCGTGGCTCGTCCTCATCCGTGGAGGCGGAGGAGAAGAGAAGAGCGAGAGGGTTCAGCGGCAGCACATCGAGCAATGGACGAGGAATAGAGAGGCGGATGTGGGGAGGCCGTGCGGTGTTGTGCGGTGCGCTGAAGGTGGGTGGATGGTTCTCAGCGCGGAGAATGGGTGAGAATCGTACAGTACACGTACATATACGCAAGCACAGAGAAATTCATCGCCGAGTTCGGTCAGTGTGCTGTGTCCAGCGGTGGCAGCGGCAGCAGAAGCAGTAATAGCCGCAGAGCCAGAGGCAGCACTAGTATGGCGGCTGGGACTAGTCGGGACGCTGGCCTGGCCGCTCGATGCCCCTCTACTCACAGAGAACTCGCGTCCTCCTCTTCCTCCGCGCGTTCTCCGCACCCTCCACCGCCCTCGGAGCTCTCGCCCGGTGCTGACCGACGCCGGGCGTCGCGGCGGCGGCGGCGGCGGTGGTGGCGGCGGCAGACCGTCCGGCCGGCCAGCCCCTACACGCCCGTTGCCATAGAAACTCGCTGTCATTAAAGCATCGCCTTATCATAACCGACGCGGGGGCTTTCGCCGCCATCTTTACACCCCCGTCGCCCGGCGGTCCGGCAGGGACCTCTCTCTTCTCTGCTTCTGGCACACGATTCTCGTCTCACTTACGCCTCCACCAACGTACAGTACGCGCCCGTGTTTTGCTGGCATCCGGTGTTGGGTTCCCTCACTACTCTCGCCCTCTCTCTCTTTCTCCGTGCCACCCTCGCGTTTTCCCTCGCTTCCGCGTCCCTCTCGCGACCAGCGTACTAGCCTCCACGCTCGCCGTTTCTATCTCCTACCCCTCACGGTCACTCGGCCTCCCTCCGATATCCAACCCACTCGTATATACGAATAGTCTGTAGTATAGCTGAGCGAGCTAGAGGGCTATGCTATATGAACGCTACGTTCCCCTCAGCGTCCTCCGGACCACCCTTTAGCCATCCTCTTCGCCTTCCCTCGTTGGCCCGTGCTCGTGTGTGTCCGTGCTTGCGGCCAACGGGCACGTGCTTTCCTGCGATGACGAAGAGGACAGCGGACGCGGTTTCCTACTGTCCCTACAGACCACCCGCACCTGCCACCCTTACTCTATACACATACCCTCCTCTGAGAGCGCACGATGTAGATAATACTGTACCGTGTACTATGTAGATCGACGTTGCGATACGTGCGTCGTTTCGATTAACGATAAAGTCAGCTTTACGATTCTTTGATGGCGTTTTGTAAGAGAGATTTTGGAATTGTATTGTCATGTATACTGTCAAGCGGATTCTGGGGGATGAAAACGTTTAAAAATATATGATCGCCCTACATTCCGTTGACGTATTGTAGATATCAACCATTCCATTATTTACGGAAGAGCGAAGGTAACACCGAACTTAATTTCTTTTGCTTATGGTTCGATGCATCAATGATACAGAAATTTATAAGAAATATGTTTAGACAAATAATAGCGATGTGTAGTCGGAGGAATAAATAAATTTTCGCGCTTAACAAGATTATCCATTTCTAACATCGGGAACCAATCTATGTCAAGCGTTACGCAAATAGTACATTCGGTGTAATACGCCGGGTGAAATATATTTCACTCGAGCTCACATATCAAAGGGAGATCATTCTGCCGGAACTATATGCGAGGGGTGAGCTAGCGGTGTCGTACGGGGCT
Organism: Sussaba pulchella; assembly: GCA_963971145.1. Taxonomy (NCBI): domain Eukaryota; kingdom Metazoa; phylum Arthropoda; class Insecta; order Hymenoptera; family Ichneumonidae; genus Sussaba; species Sussaba pulchella. The sequence goes on from OZ020165.1 coordinate 10,409,024, forward strand.
TGCCGGAAGTCGAGTGAATTTCTGTGTATCTCATTAATTTCATTCGATATAATAGCGACCGAGAGAAAGGAAGAGAGACCGACGGAGAGAGGAAGTGGAGGAGAGAGAGAAAGAGAGAGAGAGAGAGAGAGAGGGAGGGAAAACCCCAGCTCGTGGGCCCTTGACGAACGACGGTCTGCGATTCGCCGCTGATTAATGAATCTGCACGTTTTGACTTCGAAAAGTCGGCGGAACGCGAGGGAGGCACTGCGTGACGTTTCAGTCGGCCTCAATTTATTACTTCTATAAGGCGAACGCGTTCGGTTGCTACTCAATAATTTACTTTAGATAACTTTACTCTCCCATCTCGGGAGACCTTGAATTTTTGTCATAATTAATCTCCACCGAGCCACGAAGCTGAATCCGTTAAAGGAAATGAATGGGTTTTTTTTTGCAATCATAGCATATACAATCAATGTAAATTACATTTCTCAATGCAACCGATGAAATATTGTTATCACGCTTATCAGTTCGTTAATCTCGCATCGGAAAATACGTCTATCTTACTTGGACTCGTAACAGCGTTACCAGAAAATGAAAAACTCACGAAACCCGACCTCAACGCCGGTGATATAGATAATTCCGTTCGCGTCTTTCCGGTCGAGTATTTCACCATGGGTGATCACGCGTCACGTGCCTTAATGGGTGTCAAAAGAAGAAGAAGAATCTTGGCCAGCTAGTCGCGGAAGGCAATGTCACGACGATCTCGAGCTGTCGGGTGAATCGATGTTCGTTGCTTTTCTAATGCGGATAGATCGGTACCTCGAAAGATATATATACCATTATGGACGAAAAAAAACGAGAAGTTAACGATAGACAAGGACAACGGGAGAAGCACGGATGTCCCAAGAGTGTACTGCGAGGATGGGACGACCTTATAAGCGACGCCCGAGCTCGAACGAACGCCCCGGTAACGCGCGAATGCATAAAAGTAGATACAAGTGGATATGGCAGGTAACTGGACGGACACGTGCATGGAAGCGGGCGCGTGGCGGCGTCGTCGATAGCACGAGGACTGTTAGAACCGAGACTCATCGCAAACCCGGCAAAGGTTGCACCTGGCCCCCGTGCTATTCGCGTGTGTTCGCTCGTCCGAGACGCTTGCAGAAGAGTACGTTTGTGATCGCTTCCCCGAATCCTACGTGCCACAACCATATATAATACTATATGCCTCGCGTTCAATTACTTTCTGCGAGTCTTCGGATTGCCTTTAGAGACGACAGGTATAAAGTAACGTATCACGTCTCGGGTGGTTTATCATAGCGGGCACACCGGACGTCTCTGAGAAATCTTTTCTCATTATGGGATAACAGACGTAGCACCAGGTGGAAACGTTCGTAATCATTGAAATTATATTGCCGATGCGTTGAAAGGTCGAAGATGTTTCGTCGAATAATTTCTCGCTGCCATATTGAAACGGACGGTAACTTTTCTATTGAATACTTATTGGGAATAAATTGGAGGAGATTTGACAAATTTTTATGTGCGGTATTGATATTTTTTGTGACAAGGTGATAACTTTTCGAAATGTTGATGTTGCAATGCAAATTTGATTAGAAAGGTGATGAAGAATGATTTTTTTTTTTTTCGATGTATTGATCGATTTTTGTGGTGACAGTAGGTTACTTTCTTGGAATATTATTCGAAACGATTGAAAAAATGTTCATGTTGTACGTAAAAGGGAGGGCGGGGGCTTCTTAACGAAAACGTTTTATTTTCAAATGATATTTATTCGATCAATGATATTTTTATTTCAAGCATTGCAACAATATAATAGTATCGAATGTAAAATAGTCATATTATCATAAAAAGTTATAAATATATAAGACAAATACGAGATCCTTCTCTAACTTGGCAGCACTGATGACACATAGGGCCGACAATGTCTCCATGCGCAGACCGCTAACATACGTTACGAAAAGTCGCGTTGTAATTTGCCTCAAAATAAAGGTCCATTGGCTTCTATTCCGAAAAAAAAATCTCAACATAGAATCACACGAGCCTGTATTCTCACGGGCCTCTTATAAAAAAAATCCGCACATAAGATTCCATTAATCCACGACAAATGTTAATACGAATGTACGATAACATTTTTTCCTTCCAAACAAAACAAGGTCTATATTCGATTCTCCCGTGTGACGAATCATCGACCCGTCCGGAATCCGAGCTGGAGAACTCTGGTATTACTGAAACATTGTGAGTGTACGCGGAAAATTACGTCGCCACAAGAGCGTGTTTGTTTCGCGCGAGAAAAAGAGTCGCCGTGAATTTCATGTCTGTGTGCGCGTTTAATCTCAGCCGAGTTGGACGTATTCGTCCACGCGACGTTCTTACCCCTTGGCCCGCCCGCGCCACGACCTACTCAATCGCGACCCTTTTGTCTCCGTGTTACTGTGTGCTATGCACGGCTCGCTATATACAACCGTAGTTCTACTTCTAGAACGCAAGAGACGAGTAGAAACCCGACTTCGGGGTCTCGCGAATCGTCCTTTCTCTCTCGGAATAACGAGTCTCATTAATCCAATTAACCAGTAAATAATGGGATAGCATTTTCGTATTTACGAGAGAATACCAGTGCCCCCGGGCTGTAATGGAGTTTTGAGCTGACTATCAATATATTCTTGCCCCCGGGCGAGCGAACAAAGTACGGGTCACTCTCTCACTTAGTTACCGGGTGAGAGAGCGTGTGTGTGTGCGCGCTCGCGAGCGCGCGGCCAACCAAACCGGCTACTACGGACCCTCAAACGAGGGGATGGCACCGAGTTGGAGACATAAATTTTCCACTTCCGTTTCCCCTTCCCTCTCTTCAATCTTCGGAGAAACAACCGAATTTCCGGAATATTTCTCCCAGCTCGGTCTTTTTTCTCCCAAATGATCTTATCGGGCTCCGGGAGGTCGAACTGTTTTCCTTTTGAATGACGCAAGTTTTCGTAGATTTTTCGGGGAAACGAAAAATTACTCGTGATTGCTCATCGTCGTTCATAGCTACGCAGGCGTAGTACGGCTTACTGATTTATTGGTCGGTATACGCCTGATAGTCGATAATCTTAATGAATATTTTATCCTCATGTTCGATTATTTACGCTGACTTGAAATATTCTTGCACGTATTTTTTCGATACGATGCGGAAGAGTTTAGAAAAGGGATTTGTAGGAATGTTATCAAAACACACCCGTCGGAATCAAAATAATCTTTATTAAAGTTATCCTTATAGCGCGAGAATAAAACACTTCTTCGGAAAAATACAGAATTGAGAATAATTTTTCATGCGAAATTTGAATCAATCGATATAATGATTCCAAATAATGTATGGGTCGATAATGTCAATCGAAGATGTCATCGTTGGACGACAAAATCTCTTCTTGCCTATTTATCATACAGAAATCTAACTCATGCGGGTAAAATAACACATTTATGCTGTTGGGAAAACGTTTCTGCGACATCCGTAATCGTATACGCTCGTATTTCTGTGTGTGGGGGGTTCACTCGCTGATGAAAGAATCGGTTTCGACAATCGTAAAGGGTTCAAGTTCGTGAGCCAACTAAATAAATCGAGAGAAGTTCGCGTCACCGCCCCACTCGTAGATCTGGACTCATGGCTGGCGGAGGGTCCATTCAACGGCAGTTGACACCGCATTCAGACCCGACTTTTGCAACTTCCTCAATCGATCTTGCCATCGGTGCGAAGATATCTTGAAATAGCGAACTCCTTACCAGCGTGAACCCGAAAGTTCTCACCATCCAGCTCGAAGTCATCAATTGCCACTTAAAACGATGTCATTCATGCCACTTTCTAAATTTGTTGCTACTGAAAAAATGGTTGAAGCTTATGAGTCCTTTATTTCCAAAAAAATTGCCGTACGTTCAAAATCACGGTATGTCGATAAAAATATTTCTCTGGTCTGCAGGCGCCCTTCGAACCGCTCATGGCTTGGTTTTCGGAATTTCGATCCAACTGGACAAAACTTGTACTGCAATATATTTTTTTTCAAATTCAATTTTATTTTCTATGATTTCTCCGTTGTATCTTAATTTTGACAAATATTGACACATCATTCAGACACCGTTATAATATTTTGTATGGCAATTTTTGATCCTTGTATTCTCTTAAATTTAATTGAGCCACGATCATAGAAATTATTATTATGTATTTTCTATTTTTTTATTCAAACACCAGTTCGCCTTTCGCACAATATAAGGATACAATACAATCAAAATAGAAAATATCCGATAATATTCGGATATTTAAAAAACTATAAATGTTTGTGTACTCAGCTTCTGAGTCGCTCGGTCCAAAGCGTTCGTTCTCTCGTCGCCGTCTCGTTCGTTATATTTCACCACTTTTGGTATTGACCACTTTTGGTCTCGTCTAAATGTGTGTGTCTTTGACGATGGTTCGGAATCGACTCTCTCTCTCTCGGCCCGTGCCGGCGAACCGCAAGCCGTATTTCCGCACGTTTTCGGAATATTTCGTAGATTATCGTGTTTGTGATAGCGGCTAGTGCTCCTCTCTAGCGGCTCGTCGATAAAGCAAAAGACTCGTTACACGTTCCATTACAGTACAGGCACCAATAGGACACCTGAAAGACTATAATATGCTCGATACCAAGACTAGATAAAAGTATAAGTAGGTAAAAGAGCTTTTTCCCGACGATGTTATGCCGTTTCGGAACATTACCGAGTCGATGTCATGGACTGTCATGACATCGGCGGCCGGAACATTGCATTTTCGGAATTCTGCACCGTCGAAAGCCGGAACGTTCGAAACTTTGATCCACATCCATCCTCCGAATAAACGAAACAAACGATCACACCGCGACTATTTTATGAAAGACAGATCCCACGAATGTTTTCCTTGAACCCATTTCACAGAGCCTGGATTATCATTTGTTTGGAGAAACTTCGGGAGCTGTACGTATTCGCATCCCGGTATTTTTTTTTGTAGAAGGGTGTTCGGAGCTTATGAGTATAATGTGAATAACACTCAAGCACTCGACTCGGAGGTAGTCTCGTGGAATTATAATATTTGTTTTGCTCCGGCTAAGTCCATGGAAAAGCACGAATGTTTTTCTTGACCCTCCGCTATCCGGAGACGGACATTTGAGCTTCCCAAAGGGCACTCCAGGAATAGAGCGCTAAAACCGTTACATTTCGACTGAAACACAGATAACTTAAATTTATTCATCTTTGTAATTGCAGCAAAATTTATTTCCAGCATTGGAACTTTATTTTTTTTTTTCGGGTACGGGAACTGAGAGTATCTTGAAAGCATTAATATAAATTCGCTTAGGCCGTACAAAGCTAATTAATATTTACGCTTCTCCGGTGACAAACGGAATTCTATATTGCCCTTCCCCAACATTCTCGCTTTCGTGGCTCTTAATCCTTTAATGAATTCAATTTCTCTCGTACACCCTCAGGTCCTGCCGAGGATTCGAATCAAGTACTCAATTTCTCTTCGATTACTCCGCTTAATTCCGTCGTCCTCGAGGCTACGCAAGTGAAAAATGTTCCATCAGCCAAGAGTCAGTGTCTTTTTTTCTTCTTTATCCTCCCAAACGGCTCCTTCACAATTTTATCTTCAACAGCGCATTCGAGCGTACCTCATGAAGCTCATTGACTTTAATATTCCGTTCTGCACGCATAGTCCTGGGTTCAATATTCTCCGTCTCCGATAAGCTGATCTCGGTTGAAATTGAGGCGAATGCTGCGATAATTGAAGATATATTCGAAGCACGTTTCCCGTCAGATCTAAGGCCCATGTCGGCAACCTCTTACAGCGCTTTTGTCAGTATGTGTGTCTGTTTCATTAAAAGTATATCTGCGTGTGCATTTCCTTGACCGAATAACTAAAATAAATGACAGATGGGTTTCGATCCGAATTATATATTCGATGCGGGAGCATTCGATTCATTGATACACATGCAGTGCATAATTACGTATCGCATTATCCATTTAAATTATTAATATCTCTATCACCTGTCCGATTCAAGTTGAACTTTGAAAACTCCGCTACAATATCGTCAGGACAATTCTTTGTTCAGAGAATTTTTGAGAAGTACACATTAATTTGCTTTGAGGCGAATCGTGCGATGTTTGCCATCAATGGTAGACGATAAACCAATTTCAAGACGGAAATTATTCCAGATAATGTTACAAGCTTAGTCGATATTGCAACGATTCATAAAAATTATAACGAATCTATCAAGTATCAGGCTCAATGAACTAACTTGACTTTAGTTTGATAACACCATTCGATATTACCACACCGCGCCATATTCATCGCCAGTACCTTGACTATTTGGTGAAATGCGTCACTTCACACGTTTCCGTCTTTCCCTCTCTTCCTCTGCCTTCTCTCTCTCTCTCTCTCTGCTCTTTCATGATTTGCATATTCGTTTGAAACAATATCCAGGCATTCGTGAGAAGCGCTCCGGGTTGCTCAGTGTTTTAATAGCGTCAAGGGGGTGGCAAGCACGAGGGGCTGCCTGAAGTGGCGCGAAGTAGTCGAAGAGGATGAGACCTGCTAAGAGAGGGCATTCGACTGTTTCAATTAAAATAAGCATACGCTACTGGTTTGTCAGTGTAGTGCCTCAGGCGCTCATCTACCAACAACTGTACATACAAACACGAACGCACACACGCACACCCACACGCACACCCACACAAATATATATGCATATACATGTAAACATACATGTATACCAGTGCGACTTCTATTATCCTCGTGGCACAACACCAGCGCGCATCGCCACCTTTATTCTTACGAGGCGTCGCAGCGTTCCGTGAATACTCGGGTAGAACAGGAGCCCGCAGCCGGCAGTCCACCCCGTCCCGCTATATTACCTAAGCCAGACGAGTCCTGAATTCGAAAGCAGTCATAAAACTCTTGCCAATGTTAATTTTTTTTTTCTCAACATCTCCGCCTACACGTTACCACCCCTCCGCCCCGACCTCTCTATTGCTATCTTGCTCTGTTTTTTTTCGCCTTTTTCGTTTTACCTCGGATCGCCCTTTTCCACTTTTATCGAAGTTTGACGACTCGTCGAGATCGACGTGCGGGAAAGAACGTCGCCGTACGTATAGACCAAAAGTCATATTATTTAGTACGTGGCCAGCAACGGGGTTAAAAATATTCTCAAGTTTTTCTCCTCTCCTGGCAGCTCGCTCGATACCACTGGTAGCGCTTGATTCTTATAGAGAGAAATAAAAAGCTATTAATTCCGAACGTTGGGATTTATGTCATGCGAGATAAGAAAATGAAACGGGAAAATGCGTCGCGTATTTATCTTCTCGTTCTTTAACTTTGGGATAGAGAGAGAGAGAGAGTAGTTGGTTTTGATAAAAATGCGTACGACACGTCGAGAAAGGTACGAGCGAGGCGCCACTCCGGGTTCTCGGTCGGGGAATGATGGGGTTTCTCGAGTAGGTGGGGATGTTGAAGGCGTTCGAGAGTGAAGGCACGTATAACCTGGTATCCACGTTGGCATATAGCGGCAAGAAAGGAGAATAGGTTCAAGAAGGATATGCGAAAGAGTGAGAGAGATAGCAAGACAGCTAATATTTTCAGACAGCCTTCGCAACCCCTACAATGCTCACCTCGGCATCGTCAACCCCCCCCCCCCCCCAACTTGCGGCACGACTCGTACGCCTGCTCACTGCCGTGTATATATAAGATCCGTTAAATGGGAAATCGAAACGTTTGGGAGATAACTCTCCGCCGGGGTGAGAATATATTCAAAATGGCGGATACCCGAATGGGGAGAGGAGAAATAGGAGGAGAATGAGGGAGCGAGCGAGCCGCGGAGAAAGCGCGTTATTGGAAGATGGGTGGAAAAGAGATGGCGGGTGCTGTAACCTCCCTATGATGATACGAAACATATTCCACCCTTAAGAGCGTCGGGGGAGGCTGGCTCGCTTCGAGCACCCCAGCGTCTGCTCGCCCCCTCGTCCAACTATAAAATAAAATTCATCGTCTTCTTGCTCCTTTCGAGCTAGCGTATGTACTATACATCCCTTTGGGGCTGAACGAGTGATACCGAATAGAAGCGACCGCCCGAGCTACCCCCCTCTGGCCGCCTAATATATATAAGAAGTTACTTCCCTCTGGGAGAAAATGAGAAAGGCATTTTTTATCTAATCTACCGAGTCTCGATCGACTCCGAATTTGACTCATCTTTCTCTCTTTTATCGGCTCTACTTTCAGTCGTTAATTCTAACAATAAGACACTTGGTAAACCGATTTTCTCAGAAACGTTAATTCACTGTATTTCTTAGAGAATTGGCGATGCATATTTATCGAACATTCTATCAAATATCGGCTGCAAGTATTTCTTGAAATTCATGTTTAAAATAAATAATCTTTACCGTAAGCCATTCAAATCAAATGAACAATTTCACACACGACTCAGTTTCCATTATCTCAGTGTCATCTGCATATGACTGGGTTGATACATCTCTTTTAATAATAATGATTAGGACTCATGAAAGAAACTCTTATGCAATAAAATAATATCACATTGTGTCCGAGTGGCCTCAAAACAATTTCTTCTGAGTCGTTTTTTTTATGGGAAAATAACATACGTGCCAATGTTTTACCGGCTTTTTGCTTAGATCCAAAGTAATGCTGAATTCTTTTATGTGGAATTTCTCCCCTTCGGAATATGCGTGCCGAAGAGGGAAAGCTCTTTTTAGCGAACGAGACACTCCGAGGTATATCAAAGAATATCATCGTGTGAATCACAGACGAACTTGCTCCTCTTCCGTCGTGCATACTGCGAATAGGGCGTACTGGGGATTCTGGAGAATGCGCGAGCTCTTCCCCATACATCATACTGACACCCGTCTAAGTATGTCTCGCCAGATTTATCGCGTTTACGGTGAGCCCGATATCGCGACCGAGGAATTTTTTTTCCACGCCCCGCGGTGTACTCTTCGAGGGGAGATGTGAATTCGTATCCTCGTGAGCGCTCGCATGATCCGAAATCGATAACGTTAACGGGGCCTCGTTGTAATACAACCTGTCATAATCCTCGTTTGTTTTCGTATTACCACTTTTTCCTAGAAATACGACATCGATATCGATGTAGGATGAGAAAAAATCTTCTGTTGCGGATTATAATGTTAATGAGAAAAAAATTAAAAGAGAAAGTTGATTTGCCAGTAATAGAATAGTAAATGTGGCCGAGTTAACCCAGAGAAATATCAACTCGAATTACAATTTTATCCCATAAATATTTGGACGTTACAGAAATCGATTATTCCCCCACAAAAAAGTATTGTTATGTACATTGAACGTTAATATTGTATAAAATATATGTACAATTAATAACAGTTGTAGCTAAAGTCATTTTTTTGACAATACAGTACATTTCGGTTTTTTTCTGGGTGTTTCTAGTATTTATGTCATATTGTTTATTAAATATTTCATAATGCTAGAGGGCCATGAATTGGAGGCATTCGGCTCGATAATTGATATTTTTCGCGACATTGGAAGATTTCTATACTCAAATTTATTTTATAACGAAGTCAATTAATTCAAAAAAATCCTTAACCTTCGAATCAATACACTCGATCAACAATTGCTGTAAGAAAAAATGAAAAAGTAATGTACCAAACTTCGGAAATTCATGCTAAATTATGTTCAGCCAAAGTCGTCAAGAACTCGTTGATAAAACGATCAAGATTTTTTTTTCATAAACCTTATTACCCTCGTCATCGTATAATTTATTTCATATTTTTTCGTGAATCCGTGTGGGAGCTGTTCACCCTGATATTCCCGATGTCGCTACATCGATGCACGAGCATAAAATACGTGTGTCTTCCATCGTGCGAAATGAAATTTTGCTTACGCGCTAAGCCATATTAAGTACTTTCGAAGAGGGTTGACGGGGTTGACGGTTGTGGGGGACGACCCGGAAATCTCGTACGACGTAGCACAGTGGCTCGTATTAGCGACCTAGCGAGAAGCGAGGTGCGGTAAAACGCATAGACGAGCATCCATTTATCCAGAAAATAATCCGCAGATAGCATCGGCAGGCGGGTCCGGCCACTCCGCGATTTCCGTACACGTAACTTCCATAACCAGGACCAAGAACGTAGTGCCCACGGTACCATTGTCGCTGCTGGCCCGAACGCAGTCCGTATAGCCCCGGTCGAACCAGAAGGGGTCGCGAGGACCGATCCAGAGACGCAAAGGGATGAAGGCGTGAGGCAAACGCCTAGAGAGGGGGATGGAGATTAAAGATTATTTACGAGATGGCGATAACGTTTTTATCTCGCGGTGGTAATCAATCTTGAAAAAGGGGTTGCTCATACATACATATATCCGTTGAGACACCCTCTTTGCTCAGGCATTTTCACGGTAGGGCGAGCGGGAAATGCTGCATGTCACGACATATTCATTTTTCCTGTTACGACGACAGATACACTTTGTAACACCCGTATCCGTGCGCCCTTGGCGAACGGACAGTATTAACAGTTTCTGTCACTGCTCGACTCGGCGATATTGAAGTGTCACGTGATACTAGTATTATATTGTGGGATAAAAAACCTTCGTCGCTGCTTATCGTGGAAGTCAATGCCTTCATGAAAAGGCGCTCGATCAAAAATGACGGAACGACAACGAAATAATAAATTTAACGCACTATTTTATTTATGTGGAGACTGTTAACTTTATTATTATCATCATTTTTCAGTTTCTGCTTCTGCATCCATTTTCAACTGCGAAGATGAATAACGTTACGATTGTCAAAATGTTGACAACTATATTTATTACGCATTCGACAGACACAGTTGCAAGTTCTGGGCCATTTGTTGATGAGAGAAATTCATAAAATTCGTAACGAAGACGACATTATGTTTAAAACAAAATCCTCGATGGAATCTCGCGTTACGAGAAATGTTTCCGGAGTAGGTGTGAGCGAGAGCACTGGGCATCGGGCTAGTGCAAGAGAGGGTTGCATTAACGCCTCGCGAGGGCGCAAGGGGAGAGTAAAAGGGATATAGCTGCTGCTGCTGCTGCTGCTGCTACTACCACGTACCAAAGTCCGGGGGCAGCAGCAGAGGCAACAGCAGCATGTTGTTATTTACGGTATTTAGATAACCGGCTTACGTAGGTCCCTGACACCCCCATTGGCTGTGATCCCGCACTCGAGATAACGGCGGTGCGCTGTTGCCCTGGCGCCACACCACGGTAGGCAACAACCTGCCCTCCTGGATGCCCCTCGTACCCCTGTCCCACCGTCGCAGCCTTGTTCCGCTATGGCCCGATCCCTCCTGTATATATATATATATATATCTATATATTCGTCGTACTTACACATACCCGTACGAGGCCCGTGCGCATTCAGCTTGCAGATTATTATAACGAGCATCACGTTGGCATTAGCATACGTATCTGTTCTCCCGGGAAACCGACGGCGTGCCGAGCAGTTGCAGGAGCCAACCAGGCAGTTGCAGTTGCACCCGCGCGGCTGCAGTATCCCGGCGCACTGTATCTTCACCCGTCGCCATCGTAACGCGAACCTTTTACCGCATTATACTTAAGCATTGTTGTCCCGGCTAGGCTCACGGCACAGGTGAGAATTACGGTTTTTGGACCTTCCAAATCGTGAATGCCGGGCGGTTGCAGTAGAGAAAAAAATGAATTTTATATGTTGACAAATTAATTGCGATGTACTGGAGCATTGTTGTTCCGGCTAGGGTCATGATAAGGTTAGAATTACACTTTGGGATTGGACTTTTCTAAACGACGATGGGGTTTGTTGAAAGGCTCACGTACGTTTAAGGGCTCCGCCGTTGTAAGTAAACTGAGTAAATTTCGAAAATTATTATGAAGGTTATTGGTGAAAAAACTTCAATTGTTAATTTAACATTCTTTATTCACTTTTCTACTGTAACAAAGAAACATTTTAAAAAAATATTAATATTGTCTTGTACGGGTGTTAATCGACTACCGTTGAGACCCATGGCACGATAACTCCACCATGGACTATATTATAGTCCATTAATACCCGTAAAAAACAATGTTTATATATTTTTTTAATGTTTCTTTCTTATAGTTGATAAGTGAATAAAGAATGTAAAATCAACAGTTCAATTATTCTTTACTATATAACCTTCATGAAATTTTTTTTTATTTACTCGGTTTTTAGCGCGTCCAGGGACCCTTGAATGAAAGAAAAATCGATTTTATAATTTGGCAAATTCGTTGCTGAATTCGTGAGACGAAAATAGCAGAACTCAATTCGATGTAGATTTTTTCCCGTTCACGAACTTGGTAGCGATATTAATGCAAATTATGCTCATTGTATTATAAAAGAACTCGAAGCGTAGTTTTATTAACATTTTTCGTATTTTTTTCAAAATTTATTCGAATCTCCATCAAAAATTTGTTCACCTTTTCAACCAACAGAAAATTATCGATCCAAATACAAAACACGTAACACGAAATATCTGTGTGCGTGATACCAGTAATCTTGGAAATCTTGTTTGCCACATAACAAACCTTCGGAAACGAAATTGATACTCGTGAGAACATCGGCGGTTGTTCAACGCGGATTACTTTTCGAAAATCATAGTCGCCCCGCAGCTCATATGAATTTCGACAAATTCTTGTCTGACTCAACAGCAAAAGATAAGAAAAAAAAACAGAACATCATTCAAACGCGAAGCCTCGAGCATCGTTGATCCTAACGGATCAAGCGACATCGGACCATTAGTCACGTCACAAACGTCGGATCATAGAAGCCACCCGGATCGACTATTAGTATATCGAAGAGGGCGCGTTTCATGCACCGATTGTTCATGTAACCGTGTAACTTTTTTGTGTTATGAGTCGGTGTAGGAGGCACGAAGACTCGGCTCTGCATAGGTTGTGAAAACATTTCCGATAAGGGGAGGCTTGGTATTGACGACGAAAATGTGTTTTATGGTACTCGAGCTCTGTGGGGGTCACGTGTCCGACCGAGAGTCAGAGCCCATTCGCAAGCACCGAGTCTGCCACCGGAGATGCTTTGATCCCCTTTATGCATCCGTTCATCCCTCGGTTACCGAGCGAAATCCACCAACGGTACGCATTTACTCGTGGGATTGTCGTTGCAACGCCCAAAAAGTCCATCTCGACGATCGCGTATTTTTGCGGCTGTGCTTTTCGGCGCATTTATCTTATACATCCCCTGGGAACACTTTTGCTCACAGCCCAATTCTTGTCTCCGTCGATATATCGGCTGCCTGGTGAAAAGAATGAGAAGAAGAAAATTCTTGGTTCGTTATTTTGTAGATGTGGGCCATTGACTACCGGACCAATAATGGAAGTAATCAGAATTCCAATTTTTATGTTACCTTGTTTCGACTCAGCCAACTCGGAACGCTTTTGTTGACGGCCCAATCCTGTTCTCGTCGATATGTCGACGGTCCAGTGATAAGAATGAGAAGAGGAAAAATATTGGTTCGAGATTTTGTAGATATAAATCATGGACGACCGGACCAATATTCAAAATAATCAAAATTCCAATTTTTATGTCACCTTCGTTTGACTCATCCAATTTGGACACAAACACTAGTTACTTGTACACAATGCTGTGACGACCGCAATCGAAGCGTCAGAAAGTTATGATCGACAGAGAACATTGTTATATCAATAAAAACAGTACTTAGTAACGTGTAACGTAGCCTCTGTGCCCTGATACCGACGTTAAAAACTGAGGAGTCTTCCAGAAGAGTCCCCACTCAAAGATCGAAACGAGAAAAATGGGTTCTTTCTTGACTTCCTCCAACTTACGTCTACCAACAAAATGTAATTGGCCCAGATGTAGCCGAGCAGGTCTCATCCTACGTGGTTAATCACTATTGGCCGCTTATTACCTCGTCCGAGAAACGGAAGTTGTTGCATTTTGGCAAACGGCTGGCGTTTGTTATGCCCATTCTATCTGCCTGACTACTCGACTAACTGCGTGATATCATCTAATTGAGGTAGCGTGGGACGGCTATACCTGATGCGACCTGGTGCTCGGTCTGGACGTCAGGGCCCTGGCTTTATGCTTGGTCGGGCGTTTCTTCCGGTTCGGTGTGCGAAAAGACAAGGCCAGAATATATATATAACGTATATACATGTGGAGAATCAACGAGCGCACCGGCATACAACGTTTTCGCTAGGTTTCTGGTTGTCTTCTGTGCCTCACTAACTGCCACACTACACGGCTATTATAGTAGGTATACAGTATAATGTACTCGAGAGCGTAATTAGCTCCGAATGCCGATAAGTGCGAGCATTCGCGAGCATCGCGTGTTCCCAGCGAGGTAGAGCATGCATCGGTACACAATGTACGTACATCTTTCCGCTGCTTCGAGACTCGTACAGTATTCGCCAGAATCCTCCTCACCTGACTCTGAAACAACCCGAATGATAACGGTTCTACGTTAGTGCTTATTGTTGAAAATCAACAATACCTAGTACTTCAAGATAACTCTTGCTTATCCCAGCATTACCATTTTTTCCGCAGTCTACGGACTTCTCTATTACATTTTGAATTTGAATATCCATTGTTATATAGAATAATATCGGTGAATCAATTGATGTAATTCGGATACGAATACAAATGCGGTTTAATTGATAAAATGGAAACCGACAAGATAAACAGAAGTTTTGAGGAAGTTATGAGCAAGGTTATCTTCACACACGTTTTCTCGTTGTGTGAATCTTGGGGTCGTAACATCATTTTTTTAAATATAATATATCATAAAAAAGTCAGGGTCTAGCAAGCCACGTCCGCAGAGCAACCGCGACCACCACAATACGATTCACGTCTATTTCTTCGATCCATTCTGCGCGGTTTTCAATGCACCTCGTGAGATGGCGGTACCGTGGCGTAGGAAGCGGTGATAACACAGCTCCGGAGAACGCAGCGCCGCGTGCGTTCACATTGGCAGACAACTGGATTTTAACCGTCGGTGTTCGTAACGCGCACGCTTGCTCGTCCGTCCGTTTCGTTCCGCGACTTTACAAACGCCCGGGAATCGGATTGTCGTGCACGATCGTGAGCGTTGCGGCCGATGGTGATCGGATAAACGGATAGATATCCCGGTAACCGGGAGACAGACGGCAACGATAGATCGAGACAAGTTAAAAAAAGAAGAAAAAAAAAGCAGAGGGGCTCTCGATACACCCGCCTCGGCTCGATTCCCACTATAATTAACGCTGACCTCATCCCGACCTCCCGGCAATTTGAGTAAAACGACGTGAGAGGGCTCGAACGCGAACGTACCTCGTTTCCCGCTCTCGACGATCATAATAATCGCGGGTAAATCTTTCTGCTTGTCAATCAGGCGACTGACGTGCCAGTCGGTGAGTTTCGCGCCAACAAACAATCGCGACTGCCCGGTGGGCCGAGAGTATAGGTTATGAGATAATTCGCACAGTGATTGGCAGTTCACGACCGAGCCAATCGCTGGCTCTTCGGTATTCATGCATCTGGTTTCATCCAATGGGTACTATGGACCAATCACTGTCGCGAGATAGCCGGGTGGGAGATGTACAATAATTGTGGTGTTCGATGCATTACGGATTGTACGTGTACCGTGTGCTGTGCGACCTCTCGACTGGGCTTGGATCGCGCCTTGGATATGCCGACTGTGCTGAGACTTCGGTTTATCCAGCCTACCTGTACGATCGTCCGGGACGAGAGAGCGAGATTGGATGGCGATGAATGTGACTGTGTGGGACTGCAAAATGACTAGTTCTCGAATGATGACAAATCGTGAAATTTTTTAATGAACGCGGCCAGAATAGGTACGAGGATTTCGGTCGACGCCATATTGGATTTGGAATTGTCGATATATGTCCACCGCACTTAAGCCACTTAATGGGTAAAGACAAGAAGAGAGTGGCACAGGTTCCCACAGAGGGACGAGCCAATACTAGGCTAAAAAAAAAATTTTTTTAAATGGGTGAAGACACGATCAGTATTCGCCCGACGAGGTAACTCAAGAGCTCATAAATTTATTTATTGTCAAATCACGTCTGCATAGCAATGTAAGCTGATAGAATCCCGTCTCGTCCTGCAGAAAACGTAAGTTCACGAATAGGGTGCTCATATTTCTTGAAGTTTCGTCATTAAATTACAAAGCCATAGCCAATAACTTTATCGATATTGCCGACAAAAAAATCCGCTCATGGCTGTAAAATAAGAATTCAACGTTTTATCGTGTCATGGCTAGCTGACCCATGATACCCCACACCCCTTGTATAGAATCGTGAGCCCGCAAGTGAACATTACAAAAGTACCCCATGTCACACATACACGGTGCTGTATTGCTCGGCACAGCTTGCGTGCTGACGAGAAACACGCTATCTCTACTACATAACAATACAAATATATGTAGATATTTACACGTACATGTGTGACGGTAGTATATATATATTTCACCAATGGTTCACCCATTAGGAGCGAGAACTCCGGTTCGTAGTGTGCCATACCTTCCTTCATTCTTTCACTTCCTTACCCGCTCCGCTCGTTCGCATTCTCATCGATGAACTCCAATGGGTACTTACGTGCGGGGGAGAGGCGAACGAACGAGCGGAGTGACGAGAAGAAGCAAAGAAGGTGGAGCGCAGGTAAATCCAGGCCCCTAAAGCAAAAGTGCAGAAAACCTCGTGCTCCACCACACCACCGTGAAGTTCCGGGACAAGGACGATGCCACAGTCAGAATGGCGAAGGGATGGAACGAATGAAACGACCGAGAAGCGTGCCTGCGAGCAGCTTTGCAGTACTTGCACTCTTTCTTTCTCTCTCGCTCGCTCCAATTATTCTTTCCGTTCTTTTTCTCTTTCGCAGCTCACCGGCACCTTCGCTCAACAGGCACGGAATCGAATCGCCTTTTTCACGAGATCGGCCAGCAAGGGAGACAGCGGGGGAGGGGATGATAGTGTGAGTATGTATATACCCCGGTACTTATCTTTGCCAACTGCACACCAGCCGGATGTGAGACTCCTCTGGCTTTTTTTATCCGAGGTAGGCTACAAAAAATTTGTTCGTGAAACCATCGGACGGTCGTCAATTAAATGCCTGGAGCCTTGACCACGGGTTTGATGCATGTTGATTTCTTTTTATTTATCAATTGTTTTTAAATGCGTTGTTTCGGCCTTTCATTGTGACGAAGGTAACGATAAGTACCGCGAGTACTGTGGTAACACGTGATTTTTAACGAAGTACTTGGAAAATAACGTACTCAGGGTTTCTATTAATGGAATCGAAATATAAAATTAAATGAAGTGAAATTGAGGGGTCGCATATGTTTCTGTGTGTTATAAAAATCGGTGCAAATAGTGCGAAGGATTGCGAGAGAAATATTGGGCAGATCGTTCCAATTTTTTTTTTTTTTGCTTCAATGGGCAACTAGCAACCGCATGCAATAGCATAGCATATAATTTTTCACGTAGTGGGGGATTGAGGTTCCATAGTTGATCGAAAACTACATTCTTTTAAAATTACTTTTCAGTATCCTGTTTATCGTATTGTGAAAAATTTTCTTGATAACACCAACTGTTTTTAGATAATAGTGAAATATCTATTGTTTTTCAGATAAAAGTTACAACAACTTCTTTTGACTTGTGAGATGTGATTCCAATTTTTTTCTCCAAAAATTCCTCTTATCTATCATCATTATTGTGGATAGGAATCGAAATCTTGATTTGTTCATTTGAGATCAACTCTGTGACCTAAATGACTCGCAACGCGCGACATACATGCCGACGCCACTGCGTGCAGCCACCGTATTTATTAATATTTTTGGTTGTGAAACTTGGTTCTTTTTTTACGAGAGTTGTCTTTCAAAGTAAATACACTTCTTCGAAATTCAGCCCGATAGTTCTCTTCCGATACTTTACGAATTTCATGCCGATTTTCAGAACGGAAAAACACATTTGACCTAGGGGGTCCTTATATGAGGCTTGGGCAAATATTAGCCACGAAACTCCACAGTTTGGCTTCGAATAGTTCAATTACGTGGGTTGCTTATTGAGTCTTGGTTTAATTATTGCAGCTAAAATGTCAATAAATGAACAAATTTGAACATGTTTTTCTCGTCAGGAAAATAGGGTGGACTTTTTCTTCAAATTTTTGAATCCTTCAAAGCAAAATGGCAATTGAAAATGGTCGCTTGAAAATTACAGGTTTCCCATTTGTAAGCCGCCAGATCAGTTCCACAATTACAATTTTGGAGATTAAGGATTTGAAAAAAAAAGTACGTCTTTCTGATGAAGAAAGAATGTAGACAAAATTTATTATCCGTTGCTATAGAAGCTATGATAAATGAACCGAAATTCGATAAACATCCCATGTTATTCAACAAGGGGAATTCGCAATCATTTAGAGAAATGTATTCGTAATCAATCTGGTGTGGGGGCGACCTGTTCGAAATCAGGCCAAAACCTCATATAAAGCCCACCTCAATATAACCCCTCAACAAAAGAAATCCAGGACGTAAAATTTAAATTTCAGCAAATCGTTTTTACGTGGTTTTTAACAATATTATATGCAAATTAATTGGCAACGCGTTTCGTTCGTTCTCAATCGTCAAATTTGATTTAACACAATTTCACACAATTCCGCGTTTACAGACGCGAAATAATGCGAGCCTACGTATATACGAGTAAGTAGGAAAACCCGTCGAGCGTAGAAGATTGCGCGCCCTCGTGAAACAAAACGTCGGGCGTCTAATCTGACACGCGGATCATAGTCGTCAGGCGTGATGTCGGTTTCGGGTGTTCTTTCTCCCTCTTTCTCATTTACCGCTTCTATAACTCCGTCTCGTTATTTCTCATCGGCTGATACACGTTACGACCATACCGTGTACGTCCTATTGCCGTATAATAACGCTTTACAAAGGTGCATGCTCGAGACCGCGTGCGCTTCCTGCTTTTATATAACTTCTTTCGGATAACAATCTCGACGGTTTAGCTCATAGCCTGCTGGGCTGCATATTCTCGACGCAGTGGAATATCCATGGCCGTGTTCGCGCCCAAGCCACGTGTGAAACCCACGACTTATTATACGGGCCGCACGGTGATGAGTAAGTTGGTATGGAAATGAATAGAAGTGGGAGAATCAGCAGATGAGAGCAGAGATCGGGGGAGGGGTTGGAGTGTCTCGCGGAAAAAAATGGCCAGTTCTTCAATTCGAATTGTATAATATTAGAAAGTATCTGGCCAAATCTGAGCCTAATCAGACAATTTGAAGAGGTTTTACATTCATTGTATCGATTTAGCATTGAATTTACACGTGAAAAAAACTTATTTAAACGATTGCGATCGATTTTTTTAGTATATATAAACAGTCGGGAATCGAAACGGATTGTGAGTGAGAAACATGATATTAGGCTCCGCCACAGGAGAGAATCATGGGCTCCTCAATACATATTTTTCCAACGACAATTAATCAAAACTTACAAAAATGTTTTCAAGTAAAAAGAACAATCATGTAATGAATTGACAATTTCCAGTTGGATCCAATGGGAGAAGATAAGTAGAAAAAAAAATAGTGTACAAATATATGAATAGGGTGATTAGGGTGATATATAGTGGAAACATCGATTCCAACTGATCAAACGATATTCATCACGTCTTAATCGAATTTAAAATCGATATAATAATTTCGGAAATTCTTAAAATGGTCAACATTGGCTCAAATTTCGCCATATCTTTTCTGATGTATTATACTTCTAATCTAAGAGCTGTCGAATTTTTTTCCCATGAGACACCTATGTGTGCCCCTACGTAAAGTAGGATTTCCTATAATTTATGATATCCCGTTTTGTGTGACTCGAGTTTGTTCGTCCGTGTGACTTTTCTCGCTCGTCCCGGTTGCGCAGGAGATTTGAATGATTGAACCACGCCTCATTATTTAACGTTACTTCGCGATAAATATGCAGCGAGCGAGGGCGTAGCTCGAAAGCCGATGTGAGCCGTACGGTTACGTTCAGTTCGATTGTATGCCAGATCTTAAGTGCCTTTTGGGGGTGGGTCGAATATCACCAGGAGGGAACGCGACGTGGGTTCACACAGTGATTCGGATAATACTTTAAATCCTTAGAATAAGTTCGATGCATACACGTGTGTCACACGGCTGCAAAATATGTGTGAAGCATATTATACTAAGGGTGGGAGAGTAAATCGCGAAAAGAGACAGGTTGGACGAGATTGATCAAGGGGGTTTCTACTCGTGCGATTCGGACATTTGGTGCCATGCAAATATTGTAGTCATTACTTTTCCCAGCGTTGTAAATACATCAGCTAGCGCAGTAAATTCTAATTTTTTGATATTCTTGCTGGATAATTACGTACATTCCTGAGTCACAATTAAATTCGATTTCGGGATTGATACATTATTTTATTGATTATTTCGTGGTTTCATCTGGTGAACTTACCTGGAGTCCGATTTATTATTGACTGTGTCTGTTGATGTTTGCGGCGCATATGGCTAATAATTCCGTACAAAAAGTTCCGTCATTTTTCGAATATCAATGCAAAGCGTATTCAATGGTACGATTCATACAAACTGAACAGAACAGCAATTCTCTCAAAGTATTCCAAGTCAACGTAACAAATTGCCAATCAACCTAGATTTCTTATCAAACTTCTTACAAAACTATCCCAACAGAGGCAGTCCAAATATTTTAATAATACTTTCCATTTTCTTTAACTTTCTCAACCCATTCTCCGTCCCCACAATTTTTATAACCGTTACCACCATCAAGTTCCGTCGGATAATTTGATTATTCCGGTGCGTCAGGAGTTTCCCTTTCGAGCTCAGAGCTCGACCGACGCAGGATGAAACAACAAACGGGCAATGCACTCGCTGACGTTGATCCAGCACATTGAGTGCGCCGGTCAATCGAAATGACGACGAGAACGACGACGTTAATGCCACGATGGTGATGACGACGACCGCTGGGTATACTGCAACTGTGGCATCAACCGTAGCTGGGTCAGCAGATGGACAAAGCTGACCGGCGCCCTGACCATCGGCGTCGAGGGACACAATAATAGCCTTTACGTTCGTTGTATCTACTGTCAGGGTCTCTATTGTCCATAGTATATGACGCGCGTCCTCCAACTGTACTATCTCAATCCAATCGGCAATCGATTCATTCCCGTTTGAACAATTTCGTAGAAGCGTGTTTCATTGCTTCTCCCAGTCTGCTTAGAATTACCCGAAAACATTTTCGTGCGCAAACCGGAGACAACAATGGATGAGGCTGATCGACGATGGCCTGCCAAAATTAAATCGGTACATTTTTGTTTAGGAACTATTTTAGAACGACGGCCCTGAGAATCGACGAAGTTCATACATTTTTTTAATTGAATAAGATTAATTCATCTTATTCAATTAATTAATTGAATGAGATTTTTTTTTTGCGATTATAACATTTCATTGATTGTTCCAGGATGATGTTTCAGAAAGATGTGCTGGTGGTGAAAAATTCTATTCCGTTCAAAATTGTCTGAACCGAAAAAAACATACGCATACGGATTATCAATCAGTATGAAAAACTGTAGAGTGGTATGGAATTTTTTCTAAGATGAAAATTAACGAATTGGTGACCGTTACGAAATAATGTACAAACTTCGGCTTCTTTTACCCGCAGTTCTCTGTCTGAATATATTCGAAAATGGCTAAATAGAAAAAAGCTTACGTACCGCTCTATGCAATGGAGTAAAAAATCATTTAGCCAATTAAAAAAATATGGGCTCGAAAACTCTTTTTTTGGGAGCTTCAACCATTTCAAAAAAGGCGGTCGAGGAAAAACGCCTTCAAGCTTCGGCCAGAAGCTTCGGGATTTTTATAAGAAACATTTTCCTAGAATCAATCAGCGATGGAAGCTTCATACAATACTCTTTCGGTTTTGTCTAATTGTTTATTTCCAGCCGAAATTTTACTTGACCTAATTTCCACGAGAATAGTAATTCAATGCTGAAGTAATTTATCTCATGACATCAGCGCTCAAAGACACCTTTATACGTTAAAACGAAACAAGAATGTCAAAGTATATTGTTGAAAAGCCCGTCCGAAAAGTCGATAAGGTCAATTTTTCTCCACGATTCTTCAATTATTCTAAAAATAAGTCCGCAACTGACGACGTTCGCTCACTCCGATCATGTGAATCGTAACGAAATCAGCGAGAAATTCGAAGTCAATTAGCCTCAGGGGAACGGGGATTATCAAATTTCAAATGTAAATCCGCAAGTCCCGTTCCGAGGGTAGGTTTAGTTCGCAGGGTGGCAAAACGAGGGTCGAAGTGCGGGCAAGTGGGCGCTAATACGCAGGACGATCCATTAATCATAACCCGAGGGATTGTGCCGCTTCGCGATTCGTTGCCAGCCAGGAGTAAGGGAACGAAACGTGTGCAACGTTGCTCCAATGCCAGACAACTACGGTGGAAAGGTGAATGGTTGGCGCGAGTTAAAAGGGGTTACTTTCGGTTGTCAGATGAATCCGCGCTTTACTCCTACTCCTTCACGTCCTGTGAATATACTGCACGGTATTCGTTGGATGCACTCGAAATAAAGCCGAAACAGGTTTACGTCCAAGTCCGTTTTCACCCTGAAAAGACCCACCCGCGTTGCTCGTACGTACTGCGGGGGATTGAATGTTACCGCTGCAGTATTGTTCCGGATGCGATGCTCCCCTAAATATTAACAACATAGGGTGAAACGAGGGGATCACGGCTTCACGAATTCTTCAATCCTGCAGTGTCCGATAGTTTCCATCGCTCTTGCTGCACTGCTGATTTCCCACCGTGTTACAAAGCTCGCCAAACACTGCCATATGTGGAAAACTTCCCGGTAACGGACTCAGGTTTTAAATATCTGTGTAGAATTAAGAATAGTATCTCTTGTAAAATGAAAAATTGATAAACGTAAAATGATAGAGTACGTAATTATTCAAATATTTATTTATCTTCACAAAGTAGTTGACACATGCTTGCAATCAGTATTCGTTCTTATCCCACGCATAGATGAATGAAATAAATTGTCTAATCGTATTTAACGACCCGCATGAGTTGTTTTTTTTTTTCACCCGACAAATTAATCAATTGATATGCGTCGACTTCTGTGAAAACATGGCAACATGCTTCGCGCACATTCGTAGTAAGACTCATTATCAGTGTACAAGACTCAGCAGGGACGGTACATTTTTTTCCGAACCACACTGTATTCGTAATGTCTAACTCTATCGAGCTGACTTACATCTCCGTACACGTGGGGCCAAATTGTTATCGATTTCGATAAATTATCCTTACGTATGGCAAAGTCGATTTAGCTTTGTTTGACTTTTGTTCACGCACGCATGCCAACGCGCACACGCACATCCACACGCGGTTGACAACACTTGCGTGTATCCTTATGGGGAGTCTGATACATGTGTCCTGGACACAGTTGTGCATGGATGCTCACTTCTCGGGTTTCTCGATGCCGGTCTGGCACGCACGCGAGACAGTCGTACTTCCTTTTCCAGTCGGTCCGAGCTGCCGCAGCAGTTCGCGTCTAGTTCGATTCCTTATTTGAGTCATCGCCGTTGCTTCCATGACGATGGCCAGTTTCTTCGGTACCGCCTTATACAATAAAATACTCAAACCACGAACGCGCGCTGCACACTGCCCCGTTGATTGAATGTGACTCGCTCGATGGTCATCCAACACACGCATCGCGCATTACGAATTATGAATTTGTCGATGATATCTATTATATATTACTAAAGCGGATGTTCTGGCTGCATATTTGTTTTGTATGTACATTGAAGTAACTTTTAGGTTGATGTTGCAAGCTGCGTGAAGAAAAATGTAGTTGATAGGACATGAAGAGAGAACGTTAATTACAGGTATATAGCGCAGTAAACCGGTTAAATCATGGCTCGTATAAAATATAATTTTTTTAATAGTTTTATATAAATATAATAAAAGTATATAATTAATCACCGAAGTTAAGATAAATAAATAACTTTTTGGTTATATGCCAGCGATTTTTTTTTAAATATCGTGATTGATGTAACGTCTAGAGAGAATATAATTAACGGTTAGTCCGGCCAACCGAGTGGGTCACGTCTGGTGTAAAATATAGTTTATTCTCCCCGTATCGAAGAAACATTGACTCCGGTATGTTTCCACGACTTCCATATGGAAAGTCTTTGTGCTTTGATACCGAAGCTTGGAACAAGAGTGTTGAGTACAAATCTGAGACAACTGCCAGCCAGAATGATCCACTAGTGGGAGATGCGTGATGATTAAGTGACACAGATTCGTAGTATCAAGGGACCCAAGAGCGACACCGTGTATTAGCATCGAAACAGAGACACTTGTTCGTTCCCGTCTGTTGGGAATAAACGTGATATTTACATTATAATACAACCGGGGTCAGGGTGAAACACACAATGGTGTTCACGAGGGTCCATTATACAGTCTTTCTTCTGCACTCTCCGTGTCGGATTATGTGTGCAGAGACACCCATATACTAGACTCGGTATAACACCGAGTCCATGGAGACGCCATGTTCCCGTCCGCTATTCCACTCCGCGAATTCGTTGGCTCGACCAAACGGTCATTGCCTCGAGCTATTCAGACGCTGCACGTACACCCGGACTATTGAATAAGCCCGTGCAGTTGAAATTAGAGAAATTCGACGGTGGTAATTAGATCGCATCGAACGTAGAAGAGAATCAGCGAATTGATGTAATTCGACTGAGAAAATTTCCATCGCGACGAGGATTTTGGTTTTGACTCGAAAATTTTGTATCATTCGAAACGATTTCGAGATAAATCTATTGTTACGCGAAAGCTGTGACCTTTTGTTACTTATTTTATTTTATTACTTATACACATGAAAATTTACACATTTATTTTATTTTATTATTAATTATATTACTACTTTATATTACTATTAATTCGGATAAATTGAATGAATGAATATCGTAGTAAAATTGCTCCGTGAAAATTATAGTTACTTCCATATGGAAGAGATTCCCTTGCCTATTACGACCCAATCGCACTTTCCTGAAACTGTCGGTTATATATAGATATACCGGAGAAAGGATGGTACATCGAGTTTATCGTCACTGGCCGGTGGAGCAGCTGTCCACGGTACGACGAAATAATCGAAATAGAATTGTCAAAATGTATTCGCTCGCTAGCACGTTATTTTACGAGGGTGAATATAGGCGCGAAGTGAGAGGCGTGCGAGGGTCGTTGAAGAACGGGGGTCGCGACCGAAATGAAACCCTTCTTTACGCAGAGCGAGAGGAGGCCATGGATCCGTGGAGAATCGCGTTTCCCTCGGGAATTACAGTCGGGTATTATATATCGAACTCGAATGTTACCAACAAAAAAAAACGTTTCCCTAATACTGAAGAGACTTACCCAATAACAAATATGTGTAGTAAAATCCATGCAGCGTTAAATTGTAAAAAAAAAAACAAACAAACAAAAAAACAATTATAACGTCGTTTTTCAACATAACTGCAGGACCTTTGACTTATCGTAAGCCTATCATCGTTTGGTAAAATCGAATAAACAATAGCCAGGAATGACGGGCACGTTGGTATGATTGAATAAAAAACATACTTCAACGAGTTCATGACTGTCAGACAAGATTTCGAATTATAAACCAGTGAATGTACCTTGTAGTCAAATCAACGAAGTATTCCTGTGTTTGAACCGACCATTCTATCCTACCCTTGTTGGTTCGAGCAGTTTGTACTGGACTGAAAAACAGGGAGCTTCAACGAGTGGCAGTATTGCGGTTCTCATATCAATTCCACAATTTGCAACACGCTTTGCATTTGTCTTCGAGAATGATTGAGTATCAGTGGTGGTGAAAGGCATTTATTGCCAATATGGTACAATTATTTTTCCTCCCGTTTCTGATCCTGCAGGAGAATCAATTATTTATTATCTCTAAAATTTCATTCCACCATGTATAATGTTTTCCCAAGATAGAAAAAATTCTCGTGCGACGCCGGATTCCCCACCATTCGCCGTACTATTCCAATCTCTATCGTCGAAATACGAATGGCATTCGAAGTATGAGGTGCAATCCTCGGTACTACGCGAACCGCACGAGGGTAACCAGACCGGGTGTGGTTCAGCTTTACCTGTCTAGCTTTTCCATTCTCATCTTGCTTCGACGCAGCCGCAACGGCATTGACGCACGGGAGGGTAACTCCCGTCGCACGTTATATTATTCAATTATGGCACTGTCGTTATACGCACCAGTAGCGAACGACCGAAGTGAACGAACCATTTCCGCAGACACCATCAGAATGGCGCCGCAGCCCTCGTTCAGCCCTTTTGCAGATCTCGCCGCGTCGTTTCGTTATCGTTTGTCTTCTCTCCCTCATCTCTCCACACGGACGCCGTCTATACGGAATCCCGAAGAATTTACTATGGGAACCCCCGCGGGATTTGAACGCTTCCAGACCCATTATGAAATTGCACCTACTCGATTAATTCGAGCTTGACGCTCGTGGATTATCATAAGATAATACCGCGATCGATCTAACGTGCCAACCCCCGGACGGCCCACCGAGTCCAGAACCCGATTCGCCATGTTGTAACTCCGATAACTCTGATATTCTCTCACAGTCGCGGCTGTGCCCCGCTCGAATTATTCGAGACCTGCGAGGCGAATGTCTGCCTGCTGCTTCTGCACCCCCCCCCCCCCCCCCCGCCATCGCCCTCTCCGACGCCTTTCGTACCGTGGGCGTGAAATTAAATTCAATTATTTTAGTCGAGCGCTCGCTAAATTCTGATTCACTTGTTGGAAGACCGGATCCCAACCGTACGCTCGATGGGGTGAGCACGCAATATAATCGCAGAACTGGGTTTACGAAGTTTAATGTTATACGATGTTTAATTAATTTCCGAAAGAGCATTCGATCTTACATTATTTACGTGTAGTTTGAAAATTAATTAATGATTTAACTGTTTCGAGTTTGAAAACAGTATTCTTCATTCGTCTGTGATTTTAACGAGCTGATACCCTATTCATTTGACGGCAGCGGAACGAGGCTATTTTTGTAGATTAATTGATAGATATTTAGCTACCCATTTTATTCTACATTGCGTAAGGTGTGTTTTTGAAAAGAAATTTTTTTGGCAGCTCTTAGATTTTGAGTATATACTATCAGAAAACATCTGGCTAAATCTGAGCTCATGGGATTATTTCGAGTGGTTCCGCTATCATTGTATATATTTTGCATTTGATTAGTAGGTGAGAGAAATTTTTCGACCCGTTGAAATCGATTTGTCTGGTAAATGTCGATATCTGCGGGCTAGAACTGATTGTAATCCATGATATTACGCTACGAAGAAATAAGGAACCATGGGTTTTATGTCGAAATTTTTCTTAGCAACAACAATTATTAAGATGCGTTTAATTCAAAAGAACGATGACGTTATGAACTAATAATTTTTAGTCAGCTTCAATGCAAAGAAACGAGTAGAAAAAGCGATGAATATGTCAAAAGGGTAATTATAATATTTATATTCACCGATACATCGATTTAAACTGGTCAAACAATTTTTCTCACGTGTCAATCAAATAAAAAAAATGTACATCATGACTGCAAACCTTTCAAAACAGTCCGCTCGAACTGAAATTTGTCCAGATCGTCTGACAGTACATACGTATATACCTCAAGTCCGAGAGCTGCCGAAAAATTTCATTTTCCTAGAACACCCTCCAGAGTCCTTGGATTATTGACATTTGAAATCAATGCTCGTCAATAAATGTTCAATCAGAGTTTCAATCTCGATTTATAACCCGAATGAATTTTGAACCCAAACTAGAATAAAATAAAGAATGACATTTAATAACGCCGGAATCGTAAACAATGATATTTTCCGAACAATACCACCGAGCTTAATGTTCGATCACCACCCGTGTGGGTCATTTAAAATCGTGGACGAAGAGTTTCCAAGCATCGTTGTGTACACACGCGCGCGCACACATGGATCATAAATCAGTACAGATATTCCAGCGATGACAAACACAATAAGTCCCAATTTCGGTCATTTATATACGCTACGCCCGGTATAATATGACGGTGGATCCTTTGTGCACACAAGGGGTGCGTTTGCGGATCCTCGTGTCGCGTCAGCAATACATACACATATATATATATATCCACACCGAGCCCCGACGTTACCGAAGAGTGACGTCATTTATAAGGACATAAATCAAAGCTAAGGACAAGCGGCAGCGTGCCTCGTGATCCTCCCGGATGCGACGCGCACCGATGCTCCCCGGGGACACTGATTTCCTTCTGACGTTACTTCTGCAGCAATGGCGAAGGATACACAGTCCTGACTTTCGATCCTGCGTCTCGGCAATCGGCTTTGATTTTTCGGCTCGAGAATCCCGGGCGGACGAAACGCGACGTGCGCGTGTGCGGGAAACGCATTCGTACTCAATCTTGCGTGTAAGTATGAGTGTCTCGATATTGCGTTGATGCGCAGTATCAATAGGTAGGGTACAGCGGGTACCGGAGGGATGAGCTGGTCACGGCTGGACGTATTACACGTCTCGCGGGGATTCGTCATGATCTGGAAATAGGTTGAAAAACATTTTACTCATCTAATTGAAAAGAATTCCTATTTTTCCATCTTCTATTGGTCTTGGAGACAGTTAGATTGTAATGTAACCAGATTTTTATTCCGATTAAATCGATGGAGCTGATAAAGTTCTGTTGATGTTTTTCCGTCTAGAAGCATCGGTTAAATCTGACGAGAGTCTGGAATGCTTTTTAGCCGTTCTACTTTCTGTTTCAATCATTTTTTTGATAGTAATTTATCGGAAATAAATTTTATTGTAAACATTTGAATTGAACAAAATCGACCAATAAGTCGATATTTCATCTTCTTTATAGAATTCCGTTAACGGACGGAGGGTTAAGTTAAGGGAATTGATTTCTTCCAGAACTCACAAGACACAAACAAAATTGTCCTCATGCTCACTCAAAATTGACAAGTCAAAGGCCAATTTCCTATTTAAATATCACAATTAAAAATTGAACATGTTCCCGTTCTCGAAGCAAACGAAATTGAATTCAAATACGACGAAAAAAATTAACTAACATTCAAATCTTCGAGACAAATACTGTATAAATATTTGACCTCGGGATTTCGTTACGCTACACAAACGGAATGCAATTAGTATTATAATCTGTGGCCAACGAGGTTTTTTTTAATCCGTTCCCGTTCGTGAACCCCCGCGGGTATCTAACTTCAACGGGGTGTGTGCTACCGTTACGATACACCGATGCAGAAGGGTGAAGCGCCGCATTATAACGCAGCGGTGAGAACGATAGTCGCTGATAGGGATCGGAGGGCCTTAAGTGAATTGTCAGATCGCGCCTATCCCGTGTGTATATAAGCTGCACCGCTCGCGGTCCCGTGTATGGTCACATGTATCACATGCTGTGCAAACTGCAGACCCCGGTGGACAACAAGGACGCCATTGGTTCGATCGGGAAGAGCAGCGAGGAAGGATTGTGCGTTCCATGCGTACTCCCTCCCTGCCCCATCACAGGCGATTCCTACAATTTCCATCCTTCTTTCTATGGTCGAAGGCGCGGGCATAAGCTCCACCATCTCGTTCTCTCTTACTCCTCGATGGGAGGGGGTCCACATCCCGTTCCAAATGTCTCCTCAGTCCCACTCACGAATTTCGACTCAGCCAGCCGATAATTCAGTCACCGCTCTCTGTTTATCCAGCTGCCGTATTTAAATTGTCAATCCAACGCGCCGTAAAATTATATGCATCTTTCCCCATAAAATATGCAAGCTCCACTCGCCAGTCCCCTTATTTCTACTTGGGAATTACGTCGTCGTCCTTTCCTAACCCCCTCCTTTCCCGTGTGCTTCTAATGCACCGAGAAATTGTCGCGTTACGGTTTCAACGTCTTTCTCTTTTTATCACGCGCTTATTTCAATCCCCCCGCGAATTCGTGGACGAAGCGGGTGCACCTCGGGGCTCCGGGGCGTATTCCCTGAGCGCAGGGGGGTTCGCGTTATGAACTGAGATATATCGTTCGAAATTTAACTCGTCGACCCTTCGACACGCAGCTATTCGAATTATGCGTTCTTCGTAAGGGATTTAATAAACCATGATGGGAACGATTAAATTTGATGAATTTTTTTTATTCTATGATTAATTCTGGGTTAAAAGGACGAAATATTTGATGGGATTTTATATGACGATTACGATATTAACCTTGGGTGTGGGCACCTCTGAAAAATTACGCATTGTGCACCCCTGCAAGTTCAAACTTATGTTACAGGCACATTATCCGTTATTTTAACTTTTTTAAAGTATTGGGTAGCCTTTGAAGCTTTTCGAATAAGGTCCGACAGATGTCATTGATTTTTTCGAATATTATCGAAGTGAAAAAAAAAGAAATTATTTTTTAGAAGAATCTTTATGAGAAAATCTCGCTCGAAAACTCGTTGGGGTATGCCATACCCCCCAGTGCAGAACGGAGGTTAATTGCAACGGAAATATTTCACATAGGCATAAATACTCGGTTAGAAAAATTGGAACACGGTTAATACTTTAAGACAACGTTTGGTGATGTAGATATTTAAAAAACGTCCATATCGGGATATTGTTAATCTAACAGACGAGAACTGTTAGCTCGAATCATTGTCTCATTATTTCGACAGAAATTCTGTGAAAATTTAATCCACTCGAAGTGAAAAACAGTCTTGAGCTGCTTAAACTTTTTCGATTCCTCAATTATTTTACCACTATAGGAATGAAATCGATAATCACAGCTGGAAAAAGTTTTCTTCATCCAAATCAGTAATACGAAACTTACTGCAGTTAATTAACGAATCAAGAAAGCCCAAGTTTGTACAATAATCTGCATTAAGTTCGGACATTTTAAAGACGATAAAATAAATTCCTCACCACCAAACAGGAAACATCTCTTATAAGTGATTCGGTTAACTTCGATGGATATTCAACAGGGTAATCTTCTGTCTGTGTTGTTTCTCACCTAACCTTTCTTCCGCACTAAACCTCGTAAAATGTTCTTTGGCAAATGATTTTCTTTTTTATTTGATAATATTCGAAAAAGTTAATAACACCTAGTATCAAGCCTTATTTGAGAAGTTTCAAAGAGCACCCCATATTTTTTGAAAGTCAAAATAACCAATAGTGTGTCCGTAACAGACGTTTAAACTTGCTGGAGTACTCCAAACCCCATAAGCCCAAACACATAATTTTTCACAGGTGTGCACATCAAATATTCATATTACGATGAACGATCTGTAACTTTTCGCCCTAAAAACATCGGATGTCGCACAAAAAATTACAATTAAACTAAAATATTCTTCAAATTATATACTTTTTTTTTTACAGTCGGCAAACATCCCCAACGACTCTTCAATCTCACAAACGACACTTGAACGAGGTTGGTTTCCGTTCGGGCCTAAAACCTTGATTAATAAATAAATTAATCGTCCGATCGAAAACGATCGGCCTTGCGTGCCCGTGCGTGCGTTGGTGAATGAGCGAGAGAGACGAAAATACATATTTCGTGGAAGAGAGTGAATGCCGAAGTGTTTTTTCGTCGGGCGAAGCTCCGTCGATACATCATAGAATGTAGCTTCTGGAATTCGACGGTGTCAAGATGTGTGGTCCCCCATGTGGCGCGCCATCGCTATTATGAGGCATCAGAAGGTTTGTTACCATCCTCGGCTCGGTTAAGACGGAGAAATCCGATGACGGGATGTGCTACCGAACGGTTCGTCGGTCGGCTCGACGGTTGACCGGCACGTCGCGGAGAACCAAAGACTAAAGAGAGATCGGAACGTCGTTTCTCGTAGAGCTCCGAGAAACGCGAACGAACATTTTACTGACAATGAAGCTAATAATGCCGCCCGATCAAACCATAACGCCCGAATGTTCAACATTTTATACTACGAAAGTTTCGTCGTCTAGTCGAGTCCGTGAGCCCACGAAATAAACCGCGAGACTGGATCGACGACGAGTTGGCGACGGCGAAACCATTAACGAGAATTTTATGCTCTGGGAATCGAGAGAAATCGTATGGTTACGACGGTGCGGAAAAAAAGAAAAAAAGGGAAGTGAACGGTTGTCTTTACATTGTACTGGAATGATGCATACTTGCAATTTTGGCTCGATTTTTTTTTGTTACGGCAATGACTTTGTGGTGGTAAAATTTTTATGATTCTAGAGATGGATCGATGATGGAAGGCACAATTTGGCCGTAGCTGGGGTTGGCGATGGTGCGCACGTTATTTAGTGGTATCATTAGCAATTGGTATGATGAATTCATTTCACTGCATGATTTATTTTTATGCTCGTTCATTTATAGAAATTCCAAGTAAAAAATATCATTTCTAGCGTAAAATACTACAAATATTCAAGAAAAAAAATACTTTCGATGACGGCATTTTTGAGACAAGGGTCGAAAAATTATTTTAAAAATTTCAAACGTGATTTTTTGCACTTTAAAAGTATTCAACATTTTAGACGTATTTTTTTTAAGGCCTTACATACAGTTAGAAGGCTTTAAAAAGACGGATTTTCAAGAATTTTTTTCGCGCAGACTATTCAATTTATTAATTTGAAAATTGGTGTACATATTATAATAACCTTATAATATATTTACATATTTTTTATTTGTAAAAATAATCATCGCGAATGTTGCTATCGTCGATCTCCTAGAGCTCCGCAAAAAAAACCAATTTTGCGGTGATCACGATATCTCTGGACCGGATTATCTGAAATGAAAAAACCAAATAAATTTCGTTAATATAATACATTATCTAGTATTTAATCGAAGGAATTAGCGAAAAAATAATTTTTGACAAAATGGCGACTTCTCAAAATAAAAGACTCGATTTTGAACGAAAATTTAAGCCTTAAATTGTTTATAAAATGGAAAATATTTATCGGAGAAAAAAAATCTTCGATTAATTACTAAAAAATCTAGTTAAAAAGGTTGTGTTAAAATTTGAGACTGATCGGTTCAGCCGTTTTCGAGAAATCTTGATCACCGATTTTGAAAACATAGTTTTGAGAAAAACGCGTTTAAAGTTTCACGTCAGTACTTTACCTGCGTCGCGCGGCTCGCTCAACCTACCTGTAACTCCCTCAATTTTGAACGGATCGACTTGAAATTTTCAGAGAATATTTTTGAGAGGTTATACTATAAGAATCCGTCGAAAACGATAAATTGATATTTTCAAAAATTCTAACTAGATATAACCCCTTAATCCTTAAAATTTTAATAAAGAAAAAAGTTTTTTTGAAAAATAATGTTTGGAACATTATTCTATCTATGACCAATAAAAAGATATCAGTGTTTGATATCTTGATCTTCATGAAAACGTGCATATTTGAGTCACCATTACTTAAAAATGACCGGAGAAA
This sequence comes from Sussaba pulchella, assembly GCA_963971145.1. NCBI lineage: Eukaryota > Metazoa > Arthropoda > Insecta > Hymenoptera > Ichneumonidae > Sussaba > Sussaba pulchella. Next base: position 10,442,517 of record OZ020165.1, read on the forward strand.
TAGTTCGAAAAAATGTGGTTCCCTCTTTCGATAAGGTTTTTCGAATGGTATAATTAATTTCTCGAGATTCAGACGACTCGGTACAACTTGTGGGAAATTGATCAAATTTTCTCGGGTGCAGATATATATTTTTATTTACATGTGACAATCCCATTGAATACTTATGTTACAAATGGTATTTTTATAAACGCCTTGTAAAATCCTATTCACCTTCACGGAAAAGAATGTCCTTACTCAGGGCGATGAGGCCTCTACGGATGCCCAGATCTGGCAGATCTCGCGTTCATCGAGTCATCCAAATTTTTCTACCGAGTACCTTCGATCTATTCCCATTATATCGGGACTAAGCTCTAGCAGGGAGTACACAATTAATCCACGTGTAGAAAGAGATGTAATAAACCCTAGATTCCACTACCCTCGTAGATGTCTTCACTCTTTTACCGCATGATCAATCCTTTCTAATCGACGTTGATATGCCCGGTGCCTCGGTCCAAGCCTAAGCTGCAATACGGGTTATTCGACAGCGGCCAATTCGGCATTATGTCAGCGGGCGAGAGAGACCTCGGAGTAATTGGAATTAGCATTTAATGAAAGGCGACACGTGACACGAAGACTTTATAAATGAATTATGCAAGCGACCGTAGGTGGCCCGAGAGCGTGCTGCTGCACGGGTTCGAAGAGACGACAAAACGGAAGAGTCGGAGAATCCGAATGGTCCTTCCAGATTGCTACCGGGGACCGATTTTTTTTTTTTTTAACCAACTTTAGGACATATAAGCCATGTAATCGTTGATCCTATCGATGAATCCTTCCTGACGGAAGATGGTGGAGGGAACGAGGGACGCGTAAAACGTTGCCAACTCTCGCGCGGTTGGATCTTTCCGATGTAAAGTAATTTGTAGGTAGTAGCGGCTATAGAGGCCTGTCAGGTGTCGGTGGGGGGGCCGAAATCACAGCGGGAGGCGCCCCTCAATGTTCCGAGCTTTGTTGTATCGTCGTTGCGATGGTACGTGTATGCTGCTGTGAACGTTCGGGCGCCACGAAATCCAGCAGCGACCGAGAACACACGTTATCGCTCCTGTATCAATCTTTATTCGGATTTTATGAAAATTTATCGTTCACCTGAATTATCGGTTGATACGTTCTTCTCTTTGCGGGGACGAAAATGTTTTCGATTATTTATGTTAGCTGTTAAAGAATATTCCTCGCTTTTTTTTCGTAATTTTATCGTTTATTCACTGACAAACCGAAAGACGTTCGGCGAATAACATCCCGTCGACAATGTACCGTACGATCTGAATTATCATTATTTTTTTTTTTTTGAGAACGGTCCCCGAAGTCTGAAGCCTATCATTTTGCGATATTTTCAACTCCACGTCGTAAAGACGTTCGGGGAAAGCGTGCGTACCTTCGAGTTCTCAGCTCTGTATATAAAAGTAGTGACGAACGATATTGAAACAGCCTTTATCGAGCGATGAAACTTACCAATAACAGACAAAGTATTCCTTCCAAATTTTTCATAAGCTATGTATAAAGTCGTTTAATCGATTGCGACCATGAGGGGTAAGTAGACACATAATATAATTAATAAAATATCAACGAGAACGGAACATCCGCAATGAGCCCTTATATAAATTCGGATTTACTGATACCAGTTTCACTAGCAGCCGGTCGTTTACTTTTTTCCTTGACTATCTTCTATTAATAGAAACCCTGTAACCCTTGGGGTTACGGTAAACGTATGCATATTTCTCTACGAGCTGCATACTTACCCGCGCACTTTTACCCCTAAAGATATCAATCTGAAATCAAATATCAAAATCTGATACTATCGAGCTTGATCTGCAACTTTGCTTCGAAATGAAGCTGGGTTCAACACCATTTTTCAGGTTGCAGAAAATCTAATTTTTATAATGAAAATATGAAATTTGGGTAACCTGAATAACCTAAATGACCTAAATAACCTAATTTTTATAGTGAAAAGATGAAATTTGTTTTTTCGCGGAAATCCAACTACCAAGCAGCCCGAGATGAAACAATACCTATGCGTTAGGTATATCGCCGCCCGTATGTGCAGCTCTCAAGTACATTTGTAATTGAAGTACCAAATACATACTAAATATGAAAGTATTTTGAACTTGGCAAATGTAAAAGTACAAAGTACATTTGTACTTTCAACTTGGAGCTTCGTCAAGTACGAAATCTTTTTGTACTTCGTGGTTGGAGCTTTTTCAGATACAAAATACTCTTGTACTGTGTAGTAGGCACTTGAAGAGGTATCAAATTACTGATCATCACTATGCTGTCGCTATTGGATCAGAACAATCCCCCCCCCCCCTCCTTCCCTTAAGAGAACTAGGCATCGAAAAATTTAGAAATTTTCCGTTTCTTCATTTTTTTTCGTTTTCTGTTACTGCAATCTCTACCGAATATTTTGGTACAGAGCAGACTGAAAAATTCGCAAAACTGAGCTCAAGAGAGAAAACATACTCCGTACACGGCTGGCGCGCCGCCGTTGCGCCAGAACGCGTTTTTCTCGAAACAGCATTTTGTACTAGTTTCACCGCGATAACGCAAGAACGATTAAAGATATCACCCTGATTTTTTTTTAAATAAAGCTATCAACATTCTCTACAAAGTGAACCGATCTCTATGGAAAAAAATTAATTTATTACTATTGTTGATGCAACAAATGTTATCCGTTTTTCGATGTTTTTCCAATTTTCGCCGCCATTTTCGTCGTTTTTATGGTTTTTTTCAAAATAAGATTCAATCAGTGGAGGAACATCTACCAAAGAGAATGGCGTTTTGAAATTCGCCGAAACTAGAATCGGCCACTCGGAATCACGGTAAAACGGGAGCAGTGCGGGAGACGCGTGGCCATCTTCATCAGTCCGTATCTCCCTTAAATATTTATATTTTTCAAGCTGCAACCTCTGAATTTCATAGCGAAATGTCAATAAAAACATTGCTAAAAAGAAAATTTATGTACGTTGTTTTGTTTTTTCACAAATGCCATTTGGATTTTATCGCATTTTTGGCCTATTTTCGCTGCCTAGTCCCCTTAATTTCACATGCACTGTTAACACTCACCCACTACGATCAGTTACCCCCCAATGACTTTATCCTTACGTTTTTATATAAAATTGTAATGATGGGAATATTTTCTTCGATATTTTGTTGGTATCATTTTGATATCATATTAATATGTAAAGACTAATGAACGGAACTGGAATTCCATGCTATTGTAGAAAACTAGGATAAGATCGTTATTGAAGCAATAATATATTCTTTTACACCGCGTTAGTCGAGATTGTCAGGGCACCTCCGGTACTCGTAAAAATGCAACATTCCGGAGGGTCTCAATCATTTGTGTGTTTCATCAATAGGCACAATGGATATCCATGGGTGCATCAGAGCTACATGTTAATTGAGCCACACAGAAGGAACACGGAATTTCTTTTTTTTTTTTTTTCATTTCCTTGTATTTATCGTATAGGTACCGGATGGAAATCAATATTCATATGCTAATTCGATTGAATTTACATGACGTGCAACCGAAGGCCACCGCGATGCTTGGCATTATTATTATAATTAGCCGGTGTTCGGTATTGGTAATATCCATATGTGTGATGTGAGGCCCGGCCTAATGACCGGAAGCGCTAACACGTTGGGGTCACCGAGCGAGCGAGCAGATCCTTGCCAGCGGACTTTCTGACAATAAGCCCGGAAGAGGCACATCCACGGTTACCAGCCTACGTTTTACACCATAATCAACGCGAATCGATCACTGATTAATCTCAGCGACGGCTTTGCTCCTCCTAACACGCAACAGACAAATTTGAATAAACAACGACTTCAATGAAATACGCACCTTCATCTCACTCGCGCAATGACACAAATCTCTGAACCAAAACGCCCCACAATACCTCAACGAAAAATAATAATCCGCGTCGAAATTTTTATCTTCGTTTAAACTTATTTCAACATCACTTTGAGGGTGAAGGATGTTGGAAGTCGTATGAAATCATAAGCAATTCTTATGCGCGTTTCAAGTTCACTTCACCCTAAAAAACCTGCAGTTATTTACCGTTTTACGAGACAGGATGGTGAAACGATAGTGAAAATAATTTCCCTTTCATTTCGCCTTATTTCAACTTCCTTTCTATAATACACTATTATCATTATTATTTGCTGTGTGAGGTTTGGCAACCTGCGACCATATTTTCATTTTTTTTATTTTATTACGTTTCGCCCATAGATTCGGGGCCTCTTCAGATAGGGTCGAAACGTAATAAAATAGTAAACAAAAGATATGGTCGTTCGTCGTCAAAGCTCACGCAGCAAATAATTGATGGCGGTCGAAGCAACCCAACATAATTATCATTATTATTGATTCTCGATTATTCATTATAATTGATTCTGGATAAATTATAATCAACGGATTAGAACGAGAGAACAACGAATTAAAATTGATTTTAATTGATTTATAGAGGACGGAAAAATAACGAAAGTAAAGATTTCACCCTCACCCGGGAATTGAATCAAAGTTGAAAAAGATTTCGACATCACATTGAGGTTGAAACGATGGTGAAAACAGTTTCGACCTCACATCGACGGTAAAACGTAGATGAAAACCGTTTCGACCTCACATTGAGGTTGAAACGAAAATGAAAAAATATTTCAACCTCACTTCACCTTCCAATCCGTACACATAACGTAAAATAAATTGAAATGTAGGGTGAAAATTACGATTCGGCAAATCAAAAAAAAAAAGAAAACAAACAAAATTTGCAATCGAACAAACGGTGATCCGATGATCCCTGATCACCACCAGTGTTTCGATGCCAACGAGCTGACGTCGAGTGAGCGAGCAAAGAATCAGAGCGGCTTGTCAAACAAAAACAGATGAGTAGCAAGCTGTTCGAACGAGCGGAAGCAGCGTGCTGTCGCGTGCTTTATAAATCGGAGGTACGTATCGACGTACGTAAGGTTTGTTGTATCGTATTCTCTGCCATCTTCGTCTAGAGGAAGTCGAAGATCGAGCTTCGGCACATCGAGACGCGCGCGGCTGAGACGACCGAAAAAGAGGGCTGGCCGTGGACGAGAAGAACGACAGTGAGATGAACGCGCGCGAGGGCGAGAAAAACGATACAGTTTCTTTTTTTTTTCTATTCTTTTCTCGTATTCCGCTCTTCGGTTCGCCCTCCGTCCCTCCCTCCCACCCACCCACTCCGTCTCACCCTTCCAATCGTGCTCTCTCTCTCTCTCTCGCTCGCTCGCTCTGTCTTTATCTCATTACGTATTCCGTTCGAGTACGTATGATTGGAAGCAACAATTTCGCAGTCACTAATGGCTATTGCATCGACAAACTCGACCGGGTGCGTCAATAAGGGCGCAATCATTTTTCACAATTTACCGTAATCCGTATACACGACTATCGATACGTCCCTACAGACTTTCCTCCGTTCCACCCCCTCACCGCGCTCTTGTCTTCTTCAAGGTTTACCTTTTTTTTTCTTAGCACAGACAACGGTTTCTCGTATCGCGTGTCGTTTTTTTATTAAATTTCTTCTGTGTTCGATACTTTTTTTTACACCAAGTTAAAGTCTAGGACTGGCTCGTCGGGATGTCTGTACAAGCGACTCTCGCTGCCAGTCGCAAAGGTACGAGAGGGGGTTGCATTGCTATTGCTTCGTAACGGATTTTAATTACCGACATATCACGGTCCCGAGTCAGATACCCCAGGAGACTGAGATGGGCGGGGAGGTGGGATGAAACGAAAAAAAAAAAGCAAAGAAACGAGGACGAAAGGAGTCTCGATTATTGATTGTATCCTTGTTTATTGTATATTCTAAATTTAATTTGTGTTCAACCATCCGGGGCTGTTACCGAACTGCGCGGGGAGTCGAGATGGGGGAGGGGTGGGGGGGTATCGCTGTGCAATAGCTGTCAAAGATATCCTCGATTTTTAAATCCCCCTTGTAAAGCGAAATGAGACAAGCTTCGATCTGCTAGATCCACGCGCGTACCTCTGACTTTGCCGCCTGTTTATTTTCGTTTCTCTTTCCACTTCGCGAGCGAACGATCGCCGCTTCATGCGCATAGTCGGTTGCGGAATGAATTCACGCGGCTGTCAGGACCGGAAATGACGCCGGAGGGGAGGTCGTCAGCTAACTAGCCTCGTTTGTTCGATATTTTTCTCTTTTTCATTAAGATTTTTTAAAATTTATTTCTTCATCAGTATTTCCATATAATTCGCTACTCCGGGACACTTTGTCCACTTTTGCCACGTGGATCATGTTAAAGTCATCGCAATCAAAAAACTTGTAGGATTTCATTTGAAAACAAATAAAACTTTCAAATGCGAATTTATATTCCCGAAGTAAGTCACACAATTTTCTTGTCTGGAATGTATAATGTATTCCTGGGCTTTGGTATAGTGTACGCATGTACGCCACAGTTGTACGGTATAGTAGGCGCATTTATAGTCGATAGGCATGCAGATTTGGCGTAAGCCTCCCGCGCGAAGCTCAAGCGAGTTTGGAGATTATAATGAATCACGGAGGGACTCCCTGTTGGCTGGCGCGTGGCGCGGCACTTCGAATAACAACCCCATGCGCGGAATACAATTTATGGAAGATGGCTATGGTGACTTTCGGGGAGTGTGAGGAAATTGTTCGGATTTAATGAATCGCAGACGTTCTGCTATTGACGTTTCCCTTCCGATGGACCAAATAATATTCGAGTAAATAATGTATACTTTGCGTTTGAGAGGCTGACTTTTTTTTAACGTAGAATAATGTACCGTAATGCATTTTAAAGTGACGGACGCGCAGGCAGGTGCGCATGGGTTTTGCAGATTTATAATAATGAGTGAAAGAGGGTGGATAACGGTGACGTGATCTTTAAAAGATACTTTACCTTTGTTGTGCACATCTCTGAAAAATTACGTATTGTGAACATGGGAGGTATGGCGTACTTCTGTGAGTTGAAACGTCTGTGACGGGTACACTATTCGTTATTTGTAATTAATCCGATTGGTGTATCGTTCGTTTTTGCATCCTAAAAGTGTATCGTGAGGTTGAATCGACTAAAGGCTTAAAAAAATAGAAAATGTCGTCCGAAAAATAAGGAAAAATCAAGGAATGATGCTCAAAGTTTCTTCTTTAGGATTAAATTTTTAAATATACAGTTTTCGCAATTATTCATTATAGAAAATAACAATAAGCTAATAGAATGCGAGAACGTTAAGATTATGACCTGATTCAAATTGACCCTACGATACACTAATCTTACAAAAAATACAGGGTACTCTTTGAAACCTCTCAAATAGAGCCCTAGCAGGTTTCACTCACTTATTGAAATATTATCAAATTAAAAAAAATCATTCTTAAGAGAAAAATTCCAGAGGAAATTTTACGAGAAAATCGCGCTTGAAAATATGGTGGGGTATGTCATGCCTCTAGTGTAAAACAAAGGTGGAATATAGAATATTATATCGCTCCGTTCGATTTGACTATGATAAGTTAACGCCTTATGATTCGACCCGAGAGCCAAACCTGGATTTAACGAACACCATCTCGTGTGATGATCGCTATATAAAAGATAAGTACCATATTATCTTTAAACTGACAAGTCGAAAAGAAGCTAATTAAAAATCTTCTGTAAGATATTTTGAGTGCAATCGTCAATTTATTTTACATATCGACATCAACTCATAATCTTTGCAACTTTAGACATATGTAGAACATTAATACCAGTACCCGGCAACATCGACATTCATGTATTTTTCTCTAGTCATTTGTTATACATTTATGTTTCCTAAAAAATTTTATCCTTTCACGTTTTCCATACTACAAGACTGCTCCAACTAATTCTTCAAGCCAACAAAGAAATCAAAAAAAAAAAAAAAGAAAATCATCCCAATACCCGGATTGTCCACTTGTGGAATAAAAATTAAATACGCGCACAAGAAAACGTCCGTTCCCTGGAACTGCGTGGTTTTCACCGAATTAGCGAGAAAACAAGAAGGATTGGGAGAAAGACGAGGATCAGCGGCTAATGGGTATACGGGCGAGTGTCGATGAGGCTTTGACAGGGCGATGGACATCCACGGGAGAGTCCGTCAAGAGCTCAGGAGAAGAGGAGGCTCCGAGACCCGGGGGCTTTTTACTCGACGTGCCAGTAATTTACAGTCGGCCATTCAGCCGTACATGGCCGCTTCGATCGGTGGCCTCGTCGATACGTCAAATTAGCCCATATATCATGACTTCTTCACCGCTCCATCGATTTATATCCGTGTGCATAATATAAATTATTAAATAACTGCATGCTCGTATATACCCGTTTAACCGACGGTGTGTTCCAACGTGTATATGTATATGCTTCAGGCTCTTATTTTTCCCTCTCGATTCTTCTTAGGTATCGCATGCATAAGCAGTGTTGAATTTGTCATCGAACCAACATCGCATGGCATGTCGTTTCTTGCGTGGAAATGCGGTAGCGTCTTGGAAACGAATATTGAAAAAATTGAATTTATTAATTCGATAATTAATCAGTTAATAAATGTGATGAGATATATAATATTTATTTATTCATTTATTTACTTATTCATTTGTTTAATTTGATTTGATTTAATTTTTTTTTTGGTCGTGCATAGTTTGGGGTTGTGATGAAGCAGATTTACCTAGCTGGCTGTGAGTCCGATAAGAACTGGCAAATGTTGAGGTGTGTGGTTTGTTGCCGGAGAGAGAATGGCTGGTTTACACGTTTATTTGGACCACCGACATGTTCCGTGAACATGATTTTTTTCGACTACAAGCGCGGTTGGTTGTAGAAATGTCGAGCAACAGAACTAAAAGTTTCTGCAGAACATGAGTAAAAATATTTTGTTCTGATTCTCAACAAGGTACAAAATAAGTGCCATCCCTGAAAATGGTTCATGCGCCAATTTTCATAAACTTACAACAAATGAGACCTAATTGATAAGCTAACTACATGGGTCGTTGAATATTTCGTGCATGAGGTTATCATTATTTTCAACTTATTATAAAGCGCGTTCTACATATTTATTTCTTCCTTCCTTAGATTGTGAATGTCGTTTTCCAGCTTTTACGTCTCTTAAAAAAAATATCTCGTTTCCATAACTAATTTTTCCTTCAAGCTCAAACTACAACATTCGTCATCTCCACGAAACTCGAATCCCATTATTCAATTCTCGATTTCGAACAGTACAAACCACAGAGCTGAGAATCAACCGCAATGCAAAATTCAGAGCAAAATCACTTTCCGCAATGCTCTCGCCAAGGCATCGCCACAATACAATGAAATTGAAGACCAACAACGAAGAATTCTTCACCAGGATGATGCGAGAGTCGAAAACGGATCTCGAAGAATCTAGGTATATATGGGGGGGGGGGGGGGGGGCGTAGAAATGAGCGAAGATGAAGGGAGTGAGAAAAGATCGCAACGGATGAGAAGAAGGAGACAGCTTCATCTCGGCGGTGGTCCCTTCGACGCGTACGCAAAAACAACGCGGCAGAATGCACGTCCAACGAACAAATATAATCTGTAAAAGAAAAGAGGGAGTTTTGTCGGGGCGCGCGATTCGCGATCCGGTACGTCCTCATCGCAGGATCGTCGGAGAGATTTCAAGATTGCGGAGCGCGGGACACACACCATCCCTTGATCTTGTACCGCGTCATCATCGCCGTCCGTCCTTCCATTTCGTCGTCTTTGTTTTCGTCTTTTTCACAAGCATCGAAACTCCGTTCACACACGCACGCATACGCGAACGCTCATCATCCGCAAGTTGGACTCATTAACGCTGAAGAAATTAGGAAAAAAAAAAAAGCAAAGAAACAACCAACGAAGCTTAAAAGAAGCGCTAATTAAATAAAGTCTGCAAATACTACGTAAAATTATCAAACCCGTTCGATGAGTCTTAAAGAAATGGAAAATAAATGAAACGAATACGAAGCACTTAATGATTATTAATTAGGTAAATAAAGCGCGAGATATTTCTTTTACCGGGAATGTCGAGGTGGACATAAAGTTTGACGTGATGCTGGGAGAACACCGGTAGCGGGATAATTTGCTGGCGAAGCAAAAGCGCATCGAGAGACGGAGAAACAATAATTATTCGGTGATCCTTATGCGCGATAGGACCAACAGATTTTGCAGCAAAAGGAGCGTACAGCATAGGAAAGATCCTGCCGGAGACTTGGACATAATTCAAGGGAGGGTGGAAGAGGAGCAGGGAGAGTAGCGCCGCCACCCACCGAGTGAGGTCGGTTAAGAAAGAGACAGCGAGAGAGAGAGAGCGAGAAAGAGAAAGAGAAAGAGAAAGCGAGCAAACGAGCAAGCGAGCAAGAGAAAGAGAAAGAGAGAGAGAGAAAGAGAGGGAGAGAGAAAGGGAGACCCTCGAGTGAGGATTTCGCTTGATCATTTCGATCGCGCCGGCTCGCCTTTATGTGCATATTATGTATTTATTATGGTAGCCTACCGGGAATCGAGCGACAAAACCATAGCTCCACGAGTCTCGATGAGTAGCATCTCAGCTCCTTCTTGTTGGCTACTGGTCGATGGTTTCTCGTCTCGAGCGATGCCATGCGGCTCTTCATCGACGTTAATCGTTTCATGGTGTATAACGTGCACTAAACTATACTACGACGTTCGGTGTCTGCAACGACGAAGACGACGAAGAAGAGGACGACGTGGACGACAACGACGACGACGACGACGACAACGATGGGCCCCACCAGCTCATTAATTGACACCGGCGTGATACTCGACTCCCCGCGACCTTGGTGGTCCTCTTCTGGCATCAACGAGATAGTCCCTTCGTTCCCCCGCAAACGCCTCAGACTCCGCAGATTTTGATCGAGCATCGACGATAGAGATCGCGACTACTACGAGTCTTCGTTGGATTATCTAGAAATCGACGGGCCTCTCACGATAACTCCAAACAGACGCTCTCTCTTTCTCTTTCTACCCCAGTACCTCTCTTTCTAAGTCATGTTTTACCCCTGCATCTTCGTGGTCCATGGATTTAATTTTTTTTCTTATCACTCTAGAGCTTTTTGCCATTTTTCTTGGACGGGCATTCACATGGTTCTCAGAAAGGATTTCATACCTACGATGACATGAGTTTCACCGATCAATGTGTAAGAAACTTCCTTCATAGACCCTCACAACAACGAATTTAACCCTTAGACTGAAATAAATAGGGGGAAAAAAGATTCAAATGTCGAATACAATTTAGAATTAGAACCAATGAATATGATTTTTCAAACCCAATCATATTAAATCATATACTCCTGATACTCCTGTTCAATTCGCAGGAATCAAATTAGACCATTTTCATAAGCGAGTTGAAATTAATGGCAGAATTTTTTTAAACAAATTTGGTTCATTCAAATCTTTCAACAAGCTTTGATTCTCCCGGAGAATCAGCAGACTACCGAAATACCTTTCAGTCTACGAGTAGACTACACTCAGACTACGATAGTACACTCAGCGTATCCGTTTACACATATTTGATTGGCAAGAAAATAAAAATAAACGTTGCAATGAATTTTGAAGTTACCACACGTGCTTACGCGCCTATGACGTAGGTGTGCACCCGGGCTTTGCAGATTGATAATAATGAGTGTAAGAGAAGGGTGACTAATCATCGTGATATCGCGAGCACTGCTTCTCGAGATTACGTATGTTGCGAGCTTCGAAAAATTACGTATGTTGCACATTGGGTGAGGCGCAGCCCTGCAAGTTGAAACGTCTATTACGGGTACACTATTCGATACTTGTACTTAGAAAAATGCTGGGTACGTCTTAAAGCTTCTTAAATGAGGCCTAACAAGTGTCATTAACTTTTTTGAATATTATCAAATCACAAAATAATCATTTCCCAGAGAAAATCGAGCTTCGAAATTTGCAGAGGTATGTCATACCCCTAGTACTCAACAAAGGTCGAGCATCGAATATTTTATCGCTCCATTCAATTCGACTATAATCAATTGACCCCTTATAATTCGACACGATAGCCAAGCCCGGATCGAAAGAATACCACCTCGTGTAATCGCTTTCTAAAACAAAACGAGTCAAAGAGGAGCTGATTCGAAATCCAGTGTAAGATCTTTTGAGTGGGATAATAATTTCCATCAGATCACTATATCAACTGATAATTATTGCAAATATAGCCAAGTCTGTGGATCAAGAATACTAGTAAAGTATCTGCGCAACGTCGCCATTCGTGTATTCTTCTTTATTCATTCGTCATATATGCTTCTGAAAATCATTTATCAATCCACGTTTTCCGTACTATTAATCCGCTTCAGATATTTCTCCGAGCAAACGAAAAAATGAATTAAGACTTCATTACATTAAAAAAATTATTTAAAAATAAAGAAATATTTTAAACAGACTGTATGACAATTTTAAGTCAACTGTCCGATGACACAGAGTTTCGTCCACGTCAGGGCCGGCGGGTATCACCAGCTTGACATTACAAACTGTGTGCGCGTGCAGGAACTGGGCCGAGAACCTCTCATAACGTACATTTACATTCCTTTCAATGTCGCGTACGTTTGCACCAGAGCGAATTCGAGTTCTCGGCGACGATGTTCACGAGGTCACGTCTCGGTTATTTGTATTCCGAACCCATTTACTTCTCGATTTATCGAACCTGGTTTCACGCGGACGCACGGCGCTCGTTCGATCGCGCGCGTCGCTTCCCAAGCACGCACTGCGAATCGACGAGTGGAAATGCCATCCACCCGTTTGGCGCTCTCAACGAGACAAGACGAAACAGAGCACACGAGTTACACGGGGTCTTTACCGCGCTATTCGAGATCGCATCAAGATTCCACGAGTGCAAATATATTTTTATTATATTTTGAGCGTCTAACAAATTTTTGCTTTCTACGCTGTATTTTTTTTTTTAAATAAGATAAAGAAGGATTCAAAGTTGAACTTTGCACATTGCTTCCTCGTCATTTTTTACATTTGCCAGAGTTTCCTCTATGGGGAACTGTGTCGATCAATTTTGGCTTCCTCATAGAGGAAGCTTTGGCAAATGTAAAAAATTATGAGGAAGCAATGTGCAAGGTTCAACTTTGCATCCTTTTTGAGATCTAAAATCCGCTCGTAATGCTATCGCGACCGGAATAAATATATGGGTGATTCCATGTCAAATCTAAAAAATTAAAAGTCGCATCAAATTAAAATGTCGGGATGGATTTTGTTCAAATTTAATTTGAAACATCTTCCGATAATAGTGCAACTCTGTAACAATTTTGAGACCGATACCTCAAAAACTGCGGAGCTAGAGGCTCGAGAAGCTCGATTTATGAAAAATTTAAAAACCCCATAAAATATGAATAGCTAAACAGATTTTGCTCAAATTCGATACTTAACGTCTTTGGATAATAGTGCAACTTCGTGCCAAATTTTAGTCCGATGTCTCGAAAATTGCGCGAGCTAGAGAGCATACAACGATTTTTGACACCTTTAAAAATTTTTTCAAACAACAGCTCTTTATGGATTTCTCTCAAATTAAGTAACAACTATCTCCCTGTTATGGTTCAATATTCTACTGAATTTGAGCTCGATATCTCTAGAATTGAGCGAGCTAGAAACCGAAAATAGATTTTTAAAGAATTTCAAAATCGCGTAAAAACAAAAGAACTTTATGGATTTAGCCAAAAATTAAATCGAGCGAGGGGCCTCGAAGCCTTCACATGTGTAATCAATTTTAGCTTGATATCTCAAGCCGTTCTCAAGTTATGAACGATAAACAAATGTTACACACATATACACATACATACATACAGACGGACATTTTTTCTGAATGTCATTTCTCGACGTTTTGGGACCTTTTAAACATGTCTACATGAAAATCTGGAAAAAATTTCTCATGAGGAAGCAAAAACAAGAATAAAAAAGTAGATTCGTGTTTAATAATCGAAATGATAGTGATTGTAGTTTGTATACGAAACGCATGTATCCTCATAGACCGCCATAGGAGAGAAATCGCTTATGGCCGTCGATGAACGTGCCTATACGTTCAGATTAGGGTGGTTGGTGTTCAAGTCATGTTCGAGTTTTAATTTGGACGGGCGGTGAATCGATTCTGAAAGGAAAAAAATGCTTGAGCCTGTTTCGAACCTTCTTATCCTATTTTAACAGTTGCCCTTAACCGGGTGAAGTTTTCCGTTTGAAATACATGCAATTATGTTGGCGGAACGACTAATTATTTCGGAAAAATCCAGAACTATATGAATATTGATGTAAAATACGTTGCATTACCTTTCGATGCAACCACAATCGATGTCGACCCCAGGACTCTCAAATACTCGAATTATTTCATAATTATTCGAATAAATTGAAAGATAATCGTCACAGCAACAGCGTAAACGTGGCATGAGATGACCCGTATATGTACATTTTTCCGTGAAAGTAGAGTTCATGTTTGTTAATTCCATATGGTATTGAATTTCATCACGAATAATTAGTCGTCTCGCCAACATCAGCAACTCGCCAATTAAAATTGCATGTATTTCAAGTAGGAAACTGCACCTGGTCAAGGTTCAGTTAGAATCAAACTAGAAGGTTCAAATTAGACTCACAACTTTTGTTGTTTTTTCTTCGGAATCGATTGGTATCCCGTCCAGATAAAAAATCGGACATGATCCGAATAACAACCAGCATATTATAGATAACATGAATAAATGCATCCTAATTCGTATTCCATTTTCGTATATCGTGCTGATGGTAATAACGAATTATATGAGTCCCGGTAGTATCTGGATGAGTGGGTGCTGTCACGCGGATTCCTAACGGTGCTTTTCTCCGAACACGACGGTATGGAATAACGTACGAGCTTATACATACATTTATATTTGCGCGGCCTACCGGTTAGCCGCCATGCGGACTCTTAATATTTACGATCATAAGAGGTCCGGCGCATAACATTATTTCGATCTGGGAAACGCGAGCATGACGGAATGCCGCGTTTAGCATAATACCACGCGTGTTCTTCTTTATTCGCATTACAAATGTGAAAAGGAATATATTTATACGTATATCCATGTACATATTCCACGTTTTCAGCTGACACCGTTCCAAGTCCATGGAGTGACGTTAACTGACCGGCGAGCGAATCCTGGAATATTCGAGATGGCTCGTCATTGGTAGTCGAGGCGAGATGCATTTATGTTATGATAGGACGCATTATAGCGAGCGGATTGGGAGGGCAGGGTTCAATGCAGTCCGAAAATCGTGGATACTAAGGGTAACGGGACCAGGGATGGGCAATAGATTATTGAAAATCCATTTTGAATTCACTAATTGCTGAATATGTGAATATATTATACCTGTGGGTTGGAGACAAAACCGGTTGAGTCCATTTTTTTCTAAAAATGAGGTTGAATTAGATTCTCGTAATTGATATCGTACCCATCGTTTGTAAACACAGAGTACCTGAATATTGCGTACACACGAATAAATAAACGAAATAAAACTAAGTGGTTAAATTCATTTTCTCGGAAAATCCGAATAAGTCCACCGTTATTCCGTTAACGAAAAACAACAAGACATGTTTTATATTTTTCTGCATGTTTTCCTGAAACTTTTTATCGGTAAAATTAAATTTCGCTGTTTGACAGTGTCTATCGATCATTAATTGTCTCGCAGTGGTAGGCAAAACGAGACGAGTATACAATTTGTAGACAAAACCGAATAAGATCAATCGTTTTTTTTTATCCATAGGTTACAGACTATTTAAATTTTACAGAATGCTACCTTGAATGCCACCAAAAATTAAGTGTAACCTGATGATTATTATATTTCAAATTGATTTGTGTAATAAAGCCTTTGCAGCGTGAAATATTTATTTCTCGAAAACTCTTTGTATGTATTTATTCGATTTTGCCTTCAAACCTCGGATATATCTTATTAAATAGCAAAATCCATTGTAAAACGATAGAAACGTGATTTAACAAAAAATTTCAATAGCGTCACAATAACCGATTTCAGTTACTTCTTCGAAGAAGTATTTTAGAAAAGTTTCCATTTAATAAATGCTCATCTCTCTTTTAATTAGATGCAGAAATTAGGAAGTTACAGCGAGCCACCTGAATAAAAAGCTATCCCGTGATGAAATTATCGAACCACGTTGGTACGAAATCTAAATTAAAACCACGAGTCATCGCATGAAATCACATAACATCTACTGAAATCAACAATGGCAAAATAGCATTCGATTAACTTGAAATTAACACGAAATCACCGCGAAATCGATTTCACTCTAAAATCATTCGTATACCGAAATCGTTAGTTTCTTTGCTTCCCACCTTTGCTCTCATAATAAGCAAGCTGCATCGATTTTGTTAATATTGACTATTTAATAGTGCATTTCAATCAGAATTATGATTCCGAAAAGTTGTAAGATTACAAAAAATTGGAACAAAAAAAAACTCGAAAATCTTTTTTCGAGACATAAAGTTTTTCGTGTTTATTTGCCTCAAATCATAAGAAAACATTTTTGATACTGAGGTCTCATAATTTTATCTGAAAGTACGGGAAAATTTCGATCCAAAACACTCGTGACAACATCAATTGAATTCAAAAATAAAGACTCACCACGCCTCGAAAGTTCGAGACAGGGATGGGCAAAATGTATTTAAAAAAAAAAAAAAATACAAAGTGATTTTTCACTTTGTATTTTAACGTCGTTAAAATACAAATTGAAAAATCACTTTGTATTTTAATGGCGTATTTAAATACTTTTTCATTCAATGGTGCCCATCCCTGGTTCGAGAGTAGTAAAAATACCGATTACAGCATAGTATGATAAGTACTAAACCTAGAGGCCCAAGATTTGGAGTCAACCACTATTTCGAGTCATACTTCATCTGAATAAAAAAACATCGGCTGAAAAAGGGGTTCTCTTCGTATGGAACACCCCGTACATTAAAATAACTCCGTTTTTTCCTCGTAACGAATAACATGCAGAAAACGTGTAGGTACCTCATCCATTAAGATTTACCGCAGCACGACATTCCCGATTGAAATCAACAGCACAAAGACGTAACGTATTCATAATCATCCTTATGTACCGGAAACAACATGTGCCATCGTGCATCCTCCCACCGAGAAGATGATGACTCAACCACACGGCGATCGAGTGATTCGATTATGAAAAAACTGACGACACGACATTCGTCCTGCGCAATTTCCATTAATCGATCGATACCATCGTCGCTAAGCAAGAAAAACGAACATGAAACATCGTCGTTAGTATAAATCTTCAACGGAAATATCGTACATCATTAAAGATTAACTGTGTTGATGGTTTTGAATACAAAATTACTTGCAACGTACTTAAATCCAAGTACTCGTACAAATCCACACACACACACACACACACAAACCCGTTGAGAAACGATTATTTGCCGATAAAAAAAAAGAAAGGCAAACTGAGAATAATCGTGATTTCGTGGCAGGGATGTAAAAAGAAGCAGAAAGTTCGAAAGATTTTTCGCGAGTCAAATGTACGACTATTGCCATGGAAGAACGCTTATCGGTATTCGGGACAACAACGCCAAAGACGATGTACGACGTTAGCTACAGTCAAAGTTATGAAGACAACGAGCGAGAATCGTTTTATTTTTAAAGTGTCACTTCACCACCCCCTACCGCCTCCTCCCGCCATCCCGCGGACGGCCCCTAGACAACATTGCTCCTCACCGATGCGCGCATTAGAGTATGATCACGTATTTGACACGTCACATCGATATCACACGCGGTGCGGGTTCCGCGTCGTGGGGCGCGTGGGAACCGTCCAGGTCACGCGTCTTCGTATCGCGTGCGGAATCTTTAATCGGCCAGTTTGTCAATCGTCTTCGTCTTTCTTCGTATACCTTTCTTCGTCTACCGTAACTTATTTTCTTTTTTTTCTATCGTCTCTATGTCGCGTTCCTTCGCTTGCAACGTATCGGTGTACGCGACTGTACACAACATAAAACGATACATGCCAGTACGTATTTTATCCAACGTTTATTTTTATCACCGAGAGTAAAAACGCCCCATGTCCAAGCGACTGAGTCTGAGCTTCGGTACCGTGTAGTTATCTTTTTATTTTCATTGTGATAATTTTTCATGCTCACGAGACTGGGGGGTTTTTTTTTCTTTTTTTTTTTTTTTTCGGGGACAATATTGGGGAGAGAGTGGTATATTTTTGGTCTTTATTAAGTTCGGAGCAAGTCTGGCGTGGATTTTGGTGTTTAGCTCAAATTTATATTCGGGCGAGTGAGAGATTCATCGTTTCCGAGCCAAGCCGAGCTTAATGATGCTCTCGAATTTTCGCTACACGTCCAGTCGGTAATAATCTCAAATTTGATGCACAAAAAAAAAAATGCATCGAAACATAAATACGCCAGAAAGAAACAAATATATGTGTACGTACGTATCGCGTGAAACCGTAACGGAAGTTAATTAATTTATTTCTCCGTCGTTGCACATGACTGGTTTTAATGGGATGCATAAATTAAATTTATTGAAGTAATTTAATGAACATTGTGACATTTACGAGGTATAGATTGATCGGTATTTTATGTAACGCATGCGGTCTATCGTTGGAATAAAAAAGGTATAAATAAAATAAGTAGTGAAGAATCTCATTGTTATTACCATCTCATCGTAGAGTCGTTCTAATTCATGCCGTATATACGTACGAGACCTGCGAGGACGTTCGCGCTTGCCTATTAAACGAGATGCTCCATCGAACGTACACGGTTCTAATGGGAGATAGGTAGATGCTTACTTACTTTCAAATCGTTGGTATAGCTTGAGCCCATTGCCAACGAGCGTGATGGCAATCCGAGCGCAACGCTGGGAACCTTTTGCCCGGTGATTTTTCGTGAAAGGCGTGACGCACCGATGTAAAATGCACGCGTCCTCTCCACCTCCACTTTTTCCTCTTCGGCTACCTCGGCCAGCTCGTTACACTGCTCACCGTAAACCGATACGTTTTCCATCGCGATATTCTCAAGTGTCACGCGCGTGCTCGGAATTGAACGAGAAAATTAGAACTTTTTTATCATATAGCACGCACAATAAACCCGAGTGGAAGGCATGAATATATGTGTGAGAGATTCCACGTGAAACCGGCTAATTCTGACCCGAGCGGTCTTCGATTTGGATGAAAATTTGTTTCGTTGAAGAACTTGATGATAACAACATTCCAACATTTTTTTAGATTTTTGCCGGCGTTATTTTTTTAGTAATGAATTTTTTTGAATGTCGGCAACCAATTTTTCATGAGACTAAGGAGACTCTTCTATTCCTTGATGTGGTGGATGATTTTTTTTAGTATCTTTTGGCTGCTACGACCAGATTGATTTTTTTTAGATTGTTTAGACTCCCCCCCCCCCCCCCCCCCCCCCCTCACACCCCGCTATTCCTGTGCTATCAAAAGGTAACTGATATTTCCACCATTGTGAGTCGGATGACATATTTTTCCCAGATACGTTGTCGAAATTAAGGACTTTTTTTTAATAAAATTGGGGTTTTCCTAATTTTTTTTTTCAATTTTGAAAATATGGTTCCCGATCTAAAAATAAGAGGAATCGAATCTGTCTTTCCCAAAAATCGATATTCCGATTACCTTTGATAGTATCGATTTAAAAATAGTTTTCTATTATTTTCTACGAATATAATAGATATAATAAAAAGGAATGGGGTGGGTTGAGGGAAAGGGAGGGGCTGAAAATCTATTAGTGAGGTCGTTGGATCCAACGCTACATAAAAAAGTCATCGACGTCATCGGGGCATAGAAGGGTTTTAATCTGGTGATTTGTGACGTACCTCCCCATATACCTATGCAAACATTAGAGTGTTTGTTGTTTGAGTCATTTTTGAATTTCGATTGGGGCGGCTTGGAAATCAATTCTAAAGAAAGGGGAGAACTTTCAAGCCTATTTTGAACCTTGTAGACCAATTCTAACCATAGCCAATATTCCAATTCTACTAATACCATATGAAATTGACAAATATGAGTCTTATTTTCACAAAAAACAATGAATACATATTCGTCATCTCATGCTATGTGCACACTATTCCTTTGGTGATTATCGTTTGATTTATTAGAATAATTTTAGAATAACTAGAATATTTGCCAGTCTCGGGCCCAACATTTATTGTATTTGTTTAAGAAGATTATGTTAAGTATTTTGCGTCAATCTTGGGGAGGGTCGGGCACTGACACCCTCAGACATTTTAGCTGTTTCGAAATTATTTGAATAAATTTAATGATAATCGTCAGAGGAAAGGTGTAAACGTGGCATGCGACGGCCCGTATATAGATATTGTTTTTTTTGTTAAAGTACGGCTTACACCCGTCGATTTCATGTAGTGTTGTATTTTTTCCGGAATAATTAGACACTCTGCGAACATAGTTACCGGAAGAAAGAAAAATTCCATGTATTTTAAATGAAAAACTCCACCTGGTTAGGGGGGATGGTTAAAATTCAACTAAAAGGTTTAAAATAGACTTGAAATTTTATTTTTTCTTTCTGAATTGATTTCTTAGCTGCCCCAATCGAAATCCGAACATGACCTAAATAACAACCACCCTAATGTATAGACATATAAATGTATATACATGGGCAGATATCCAACCGAGTTACCGATCAACGGGTTTAAAGATTTATTGCCATCGTGAAAACCTACTATCGGCACCAACAGTATAATACTGCAAACGTGTACACCATTGCACGTATCTTTACAGCGTTATTATGCTGCTGGCCATATTGATCATGTTACAATGACGATTTGTTCGATATTAAATCTTCACGTTCACGAGAAATCACTGACATGTGTGGTTATTGCATTTTATTCCATAGCATTTCGCAGAATGCATTATTTTTTTGTTTATAAATATTGAAAAGTTTATTTGGCTCATTCTTGCAGCGAAGTAGCTTCAGAAATAATTCCTTCAGCAACGAGAAAATACAAGTCTGATTGCTTTGATAATTCAGTGAATGGCACTCGTGATTGTTTTTGCTCGTACAACTTATGAATTTTATGTGATTCCAATGCAATACGACCCCCTCCCCTCCCTGTATTCGCCGAAAGTGCATTTACATTTGATGTCAGTCACATTGATTTTTAAAATATAATAATAAAACAATACAACCGCATAAATGAATATTAAAAAAAAATTAATTCACGGTATTGCCGTTTCTTCGCGCCGAACGTAATTATTGGAATCCGTCCAAATTGACGACGGAGCGAGAATGATTTTATATGCACGATGCAATGCACGAAGGCTCGAGCCTTCGAGAGATAACGAGGCGAGGAAAAAATACTTATTAACGCTATTGAAACAAAGGAGGTGAAACGGCGAGGCAACGCGAACATGAGCTACCGTTACACAGCACAGAATGAAACAACGACATACACAACGTCACACGCATTTGCGGTTGGAATCACTGAATCATTGAAGACTTTAAGACAGGAACCATGTTCATTCGCCTCGCCACCTTCGCCCAACGTCGGATTATATTCGCTTCATCCCGTTCTCGTGTACAGTAAAATCTCCCATTAGTCGAACTTGCAACAGTCAAAAGACGAGCGCTGCTCGCGAAATATCTTGTGACTAAATGCAGCGATTCTGAAATCGAAATAATTCAAGTAGTATAATAAGACGCGTGCATCTTAAAATCCTAACTCATCAATATTCAGTTCTTTTCCGAATTATTGGCAATTTGACTTTAGACAACTATAGATTATAAAGTTTTTCAAATCGTTTTCAAAATGGATTGAATTTTTTTTTTATACGATTATGCAGTTGAATTTTCTTGAATCGACAATTTGTAGGTTATGATTTCACGACGGTTGAACGTTTCAAACAATCGTAGGAAATTGTAATTTGGTTTTTTATAACTTAGCACTTGCTTTTTGGTGAATTCGTTATACCCACAACGGTTGTTTGTCATTATTGTTTTATAGCTTTGTTTTATTATTATCATATTGATATTTTTCTGAATGTAATTGGGAATTTACATTGAGAACCGAGAACCGAACCAAGACATCCAGAACCTGTCAAATGTTTCGATCGGAGATTCACTGGCTCCATATTGGCAGACACTGTCACAAAAGCTATTGGCCAATCGATCAACACCGAAATAGTACAGTTCCTCCCACTTGTACTCCCGATTTTCGACTATCGAAAGGTTCTACTGTATATAATACATCCGATGCCGCAGTGTCTGGCAATAGCTCGAATCTTCCCTATTGTCTCTCGGCAAACCGTTCTATGCACCCTGGCGCCGTGTATCACAATTTTACCGGAGAATAAATTCCACGATGCCGCAAACCTCGTATACACGTAACGGCTGCGATACATAGACGAAGCACCACGACGGTACAGTCACGACAACATTATGCTTTCATGAACATTAGGGACTCGGGAGTAAGTGGATGAGATCAATTTCTCGTGCGGATTCGTGAAGCACCGAGACAGAAACAGCCCGCAATATTGCAGCAACGGATCGAACGGAGTGAGAACGAGGGTTTGAGATGAGTTGAACGGAGAAACGAAGATTTCCACGACGTTGAATACTTGATCCCTCGGAACACTTTGAATATTTCATTCGCGAAACTACAGCGAGAAGATATTGTTTGGAAATTCCGTCAACCGACTCCACGGATATAATGGAAATTTCACGATGGAAATCAGACTTATCGATTATTTTCCTTGGTATTAAAGCAAATGTGTAATCTCGAGGAACGAGTAATGTGTTGCAAATTACATGAGCGCCTGCAAACTAATATCGATTATTATAATAATAATAATAATAATAATAACAATAATAATAATAATTATTATTATTATTATGATTATTATTGTTATTATAATATTAATAATAATAATAATAATAATTATTATTATTATTATTGTAATTATTATAATAATAGAAATTATAATAATAACAATAATAATAATAATTATTATTATTATTAATATTATAATTATTATTGTTGTTATTATAATTATTATTATAGTTATTATAATTATAATGATAATAATAATAATTATTATTGTTATTATTATTATTATTATTATTATTTTCAAGAGTAAATGTTTTATTTTACACTACACCATTCGAGATGCATATCGTTTCCATCATTGTTATTTGGCTGTCCTTCTTATTTTTGATCAATTCGATAAAACTAGAGCACGAAAGAGCAGCCGATAGAAACCAAAATTTATTGCAGTAACGAATTTTTTTTATTGGGTTGTCCAATAAGGTCCCGCATTTTTTTTGGTCTGCTTGCTGCACATCAATTCGTTTGTTTTCTTGCATGTTATATACCGTCTAAAGGGTCTCTTTTTGTTTTTCAATTACAATACTATATCATTTTTGAGTAATTGAATTTCAGCTAATTTTCAGGGGCCAGTAATGGAATTTCCAGGCGGAAAACAAACATTTTCGACATCTGTTTTATTTCACCTTTACGCGGAACATAACAGCCGAAAAACAAAAAAATTGCTGCGAAACAAGCAGACCAAAGAAAACGGAGGATCTTATTAGACATCTCAATATTTACATTTTTTTTTGTTTAACGTGCAAAATTAAAATATGACATTCTCATAATTTAAAGCCATAAAATCAAATTCCGAGTATCCCAATTTTCGAAAATAATTTCATGAATTTTAAAGAACGAACAACGTGTAGACGAATGTCCGAAGAATACCGGAATTCGAAACGAGAGAAACGGACATGCAGATTTTCCGATCGTTGCTGAACGAAGTTTATTCTTCGGGTCCTGAGGGATCGTCTCCTGCATCACCGTCAAGCGGCAGTTCGCTCGAGAAAGCCAGCGAGAAAGCGGATAACGCGATGTGGACGAAGAAGGAAGAGTTTGGGCGAACGGTGGGGGCATTCTGGAACGGGAGTTTTGCACATAAATCTGGTCTTCCTGCGGGAACAGGTTCTCCGGGGACGCGAACAGGACAGCACGGAAAGGACTTGAAGCACTCTTTTCTTTATTGGGCCGCTGAGAATGTCGTTGTCAACTCCCGTCGTTGCCACTTGGACCAGCACTGAAAAGAAGATTGAGCATTATTATTATTTTTTTTTTTTCAACCCGAAAAATTCTTTTCACGTCACTTCCGTGTCCGGTATCTCATCGTAGAATATAATAACTCTTCAAACTATCAATCGAGAACACTCTATATATACGATAATCGTATTGGATGCAGAAAACATTTTGCCTAAAATACTTGGGTTTAAATTCAAGCAACAGCCATTTTTTCTACATAATTAAGATTCTCCCGAGTAATAGTATACATTATCGTGTCTAGATACACAGTAGAGTCTTAGGAGTAATTTGAGCAAGTAATTAAAACTAATAAAACTGATAATAATAATAAAAATAATAATAATAACCCGTAGACACCACACTCCCTTTGAGGTCACACACTCACCACACTGGTGCAAATTTGCACTTCGACTTTTCAAAACTTTGTATTTCTTCGATAAATGTATGGAAATAATCTTGAAACCAGTCTTTTTCGGGGTAACAATTCCTTAGCAATCGAATGCAATCATTTGAAAATAATCATTTGATAATAATAATAATAATAATAATAATAATAATAATAATAATAATAATAATAATAATAATAATAATAATAATAATAATAATAATAATAATAATAATAATAATAATAATAATAATAATAATAATAATAATAATAATAATAATAATAATAATAATAATAATAATAATAATAATAATAACAATTACAATAATAATAATAATAATAATAATCATAATAATAATAATAATAATAATAATAATCATAATAATAATAATAATAATAATAATAATCATAATAATAATAGTATTGTGTATGTACCTATGCATGTATATCTAATACATATGAAGCGTTACAATTTTATACTCCTATGCAAGAAGCACGCATATGACAATGATACTTTTTTTCTTACAACGTCGAATATAGACCGATATGTTTGTTTGAATTGTGCAACACACACAAACAGATCATGTCATGTAGAATATCATCGGTGCGTTTCTGTTATGCGTTTAGCGCAAATGCCTTCAACAACAAACTTCGGCTTGCATAATTGAAAATAGCTTCAATCGTCTTCCATTCGTTCGTATACATGAGCATTTTTACTTGATCCACATTCCTAAGTTCGAGCACTGCCGGGTACAAATAATATTTTCCGGAGATCAATAATAACAATAATAATAATAATAATAATAATAATAATAATATAATATAATAATAATAATAATAATATAATAATAATATAATATAATAATAATGATATAATAATAACAATGGAAATAAAGAGAGTGATAATGGGGAATGAAGATAAGATAGCGATAATTATAATGATAATGATGAGCATGACTGAGCATGAATATTTAACGCGAACAAATATATGTCGACGGACAACCTCTGTGATTCCGTCGAAACTCCTAATAAACTTGGTCAGAAATCATCGATCGCGACATTTCCAAAAATGTGTGTAATCATCGCAGGCCATAATTTCATCGATAACATCGATAAGACCCCTCACACACGCACAGTCAAATCACGGTTAAAAATACACACGAAAAACAAGTTTTTCGGGTCTCACCTTTGGCAAAAACTCCAAAACGATTTACACGGTCAATATCCTACATGCGTAATTGCCGTGATAAAATCGTGTGATCGAGAAACCATTCACCCAGCGTCATATCGTTTCAGCCAAATTCAACCATTCAATGTACCAAAAATAGAATAAATGTTCTCGCAATCGTGGGTGTGGCCACTGGCCACAGATCGTTACGTATACATTCGATAACGAATAGTCATGTTGATTCACCGAGATATTCTGGTACCGATGATAAACGTTATAAGTCCAACCTCTCTGGCTGTTCCTCGGATGTGCGTGAGTCCAATACAATCAGCAGCATTGCTCTTTGGGGGAGAGGGTGAGAGGGATCAGTTCAGTTCGTTTTTATTGCCTCGTTTTTCCTTGAAATATACGAAAAGCAGTTGCGGCAGCAGCATCACCAGCAGCAGCATCACCAGTACCATTCAGCAGAAGCAGCAGCCGCGGTCCATACGTCAAACACACCGACTACATAAAATGTTTCGAAGACTGCAGCATCACGAGACAGCTTTGAGATTCTCCCTCGTGAAGATCGGCCGGCCTCATTGTTTTCTCTTCTCGTTTCTCGGGCCTCGAAGATTATGCTCCACATACGGAACTGCATCTCGGCGGCCTCTCATTTATACACCTCACGACGCCCCGCTGCGCGATTCTCGTTTTAGGACCGCATTTGGTCACCCGCGTACGAATGGCAATAAAAATACCAATTAAATCGAAACAATTTGGAGGTTCGTTTAAAAAGTTCAAGATTTCAATGAATCCGATCGGATGTATAATCGTCGTGCTGTCTTGGGTGGTACCGGGGCTCTTCACCCTCTCGAAATACCGATCAAATCGACGTTGGACGGTTTTGGGGGGGGGGGGGGGTGGTGGGGGGTTCGGGCACAGGCGAAACGAACGCGTGAGCAAACGAGAGTCCGAGCGTGGCGTGCTTTGTGTACAACTCTGTCTCGCTCGTCGAGGGACACATCTGGTCGTAAAAAGGAAGGAAGGAAGGAGAATAAGGAAAAAGAGAAGGAAGAGCGCGCGTGCACCACGTGGAATTTGTAAGAGCGTCGTTTTTACGGTAAAAAAGGTAGGGCGAACGGAAAAAAAGGAAAGAAAGAAAAAGGATGGGGGAAAAAAAAACGATCTCGAGACCAAGGTCCGCGCTGTGGCCGAGAGATGGCAGTCCTGTTGCCAAGTTCTTCTTTTCTTCGGACCACAGCGACGTTCATGTGTGAGCGTCGTATGGGGTCAACACATCTGCGTCCGCTTGCTGGGTGTCGGTCTGCCCGGGTCTATATATATATATAGGTATCTCTTGTAGATGGTCCGGCCATATTCGGCTCGCCCTTTGCCCCTCGCGAATAGCTCGCTATATCTATACTTGCACGCTCCCATCGTTCCCCCTCCAGTGCGTATCGTGCAATCAGTCGGCTACCCTTCGGATTCCATCCTGATATCGATTGCATCCCACCAGTGACATCACTCAAATTTGCTGGGCTTTCCTACAATGCGTGAATGTTGTAAAATGTGTTTTTAATCGATTTTTTGTCCTTTCAATTACTTTCCCATATAATTATTGTTTTTTATTCGCAGCATTCGCGTCTTTTGTCACAGTCACGTAATTTCTCGAGTTTTTTAATCTTGGGCTGGTGAAGTTGACGCGATATGTCACATCCTAAAACCTAACAAGGGTGCGACAAAGATAGCTGCAAAATAAAATTTCCAATTGGTCGGAAAAGCTGGAAAATCTCGAAGAAATAGAAGCTCCGGCATTTTTCTCTACAATACGTGCCTGAGATAAATCTTATCCGGATCATTTGAACCGCGCGGGACAAATTAAAAATTCCATTTTTAAAGTAAAAAACTATTTTCAGTGATCAAAAAATTTGGATAAAATTTAATTTCGTATGATTCTTCAGTTTTATCCGAGAAGAATCCGAATATCTCGGTTGCCTATATACCTCGCGACTCTCGAAAGATGGCAAAGTCTGGGGAGAGAAACAAATTGGCCTAGTCGGGTTCGAGACTAGCTTCTTCGGGTCGGGAGCGCGGATTAGAACCGAGGAATTTCATCATCGCGGATAGCTACTAAGTTTCGCGTGTATGCGAGTCGTTCGGTTATAATCACGGCT
Source organism: Sussaba pulchella (assembly GCA_963971145.1). Classification (NCBI taxonomy): domain Eukaryota; kingdom Metazoa; phylum Arthropoda; class Insecta; order Hymenoptera; family Ichneumonidae; genus Sussaba; species Sussaba pulchella. The sequence goes on from OZ020165.1 coordinate 10,470,337, forward strand.
GCTGCTGCTGCTGCTAAGCTTGGTTTTCATACGTGAAAGGGGGGAAAATTCGTGTGCGCCCGTGGTTGTGTCCCCCCAGTGAGGCCCCCACGAGGAAGAAGAACAGGAGCAGTGAGTAGAAAAAGAAGATGTTAAGAAGACGAAGAAGAGAAGGAAGACTATGACGAAGAGCCACGAGGTAGCTGTGTGTGATGGGGCTTTTATAAATGAGCACGAGAAAGCTAGACCGCTCAGACGACGCGTACTAATAATTATAGCTTTGTGCTTCGCACGAGCGAGTGCGGCCATCCAACGATGCAAATTAACTGACGGACCGACGTAGACACCGATAGTTATACCCCCAATGCCGGTGCTTCAACGTTACCGCATGACCTGTGACTATAACTATAGAGGCAATGGATCGAGAGTGCTGGTCACAGGGAGTCATGCTTAATAAGCCGGAAATGAGAGCAAGGGGCTGCGGATTCGACAATTATATTCTCGAGTGGTACAAGGCGAAGTGGGATAAGCAATAGGGAGACCGAACGAGTATTTTGTCGCATCTGTTGTACCGTAACGCTCGTCTCGAGCTTGGACGAAAGCTCGCGAATTTATCCGAAAAAGAAAAAAAAAACAGTTCGAAAAAAATGAATAGATTCGGGAGCGAAAGGGCACAATTTTTGTAATCCGCTCGATTGCAATCTATTTTCGATTCATATACCTATGGTCTGACGGCGGAACCGAATAAGTCGATTTTTTCGGAAATATTCTTGTAATTTAGACACTGAATGACGTTTTGAGACTGACGTTTGAGGATGACGAAAATTGCCCATATAGGAAGAAATAAACGAATTGAACTTAACCAAATAACTCCATCTTGGAAAAAAAAACCGAATGAGTCCAATAATATTTTTTTTGTCCATAAATTCCAGACTATTAAAATCTTACCGAATGCTACCTTGAATAGTACTAAGAATTAAGTGTAACCTAATAATAATTTTTTTTAAAATCGATTTGTCCGTTATGATGGAGCGTTCGCAACATAAAATCGTTATATCTCAAAACTCGTTTTCTGGACGTATTTAGTTTTCCCTCCAACGCACAGATATTTATCAGCTATTTGCTCAGCTCAAATTTGGGCGTACTACCGGTAATATCGCTGTATCGTAAGACCAACGAAATAATAAAAGCTATAATTTCGGTATCTCGTTATGAAATTGAAGAAAAAAAAAATAATAAGTATCAACTTTACTCGTGATTATCGAATGGATTAGTCGAAGTCGCTAACACAGACGTAGACGAAAAAGCATATGTCCGTAGTTAGAACGATGATTTTATAACGTAGAACGTCATAACAAGACGTCTCGTTTGCCTCGTATGCGTGAAACAGTCCCACGAAACTATGAAAATCTGACTAAACAAATCCATAAATCAGATCCAATAATAGTTTCTACAAATGTCGAGATGGGAATAACCGTGCGTGGATATGTAAAGTTGTGTTCGTTGTAGTATAGTAAACACACGTATTAACTTGCGTCTTGAACGTTATATTCGTGATGGTTAGGCGAAAAAGGCGTGGTTGCCTGGTGTGTTATAATGACGCTTTTAAGAGTGAAATAAATCACGACGTCCATGGGGGAGGACATAAAGCTCATACACAAATATAGAATAAATGTTAAATCGAATAATTCAGAGAAAACGAGATTTGACGGGGTGCGAAAGCAAACGTTGGTGCGGTTCGTACGAATGCGAAACGAATGGTCGAGATAACTACATACTAAATCCAAAGTTGGCATGGTTACAGATAGAGTCGCGACTGAATCGTGATGAGCTACGATCGTGGTATCTCATCCCGGCACCGCTGCAACGGCAACACGTGTTGCAGAATTATGCGGTCATAATTGATAGCTTTGCTCGGAACGGCGTCTAGCCCAACCCGTACCAGCTTCGCTCTCTCGTTTCTATCAGCGACACATCGTGACAGCCGAGCACATTGGCCAACGAGTATTCCCAACGTCTTGAGGAATCCGGACGTACGTAGCGGTTATGTTCGCTCGCGCGATGTACGGAGATATGTACCAGGCGTGGCATTGAAACGCGTTACGAGAAACGAGAAAAAAAATTGAAAAAACGAGATCTGAGGTTTGAATGTCAATCACAATTTTGTGAAGTACGTACCGGATTTATTTTCGATGAAAAGCCTTTGTTTTTGCAACTTTGAGGTTCTCGTGTTGTACCTAAATATGAGCCTACGGGCTGCTTAACGGAGAGTTTTATTCCGAAATAATATATATTGGATCGATGTGAGGTTTTATCTGTTAAAAATATTGCAACGATAGAACGAAAAATCATTCCAATCAGCTTGAAAAATTATAAATATGTGAGACAAATGAGATATCTTGCCCTAACCAGACAGCATTGATGACGTTCGGGCCAATCATATCTGGCACCATGCGCAGAGCGCGGATGTACGTTACGAGCTTATAATTTGCCCTGAAATAGAAGCGTATGGCTTGTATTTGGAAAATAAATCTTAATATAGGGCGAGATGGGCCTATATTCGGGGTTCGTCTTCTATTGGAATAACCCGGTAGAATAATCTTTAATGGTTTAGATGAGGAGATAATAAGTTTGAGATTTTTGTAGCGAGAGGGCCATAGGCGAGAGCTTGGGTTAAAATTGTAGAGACACAGTCACCTGCCTGACTAAAGCAATTGTTTTAGAAGACACGTCGAAGTGCATAATCGATAATGATGAAACAACGTATGGGATTTACCTTAACATGTCCTTACGAGTACATTTTCCAATTGTCTGATCGCATTTTTTCAACACCATGAACTTTGATAATATCTTCATAATCGTCTGGAAATAACCGAGACAGAAGCTTCTAGATTTGAATACACTTTCATATCAGAGTGAATTCAAATATTCCTGTATTATTCGCATTGGTGTTATACAAATGCTCAGAATATATCAATCATTTTTATCGGGTAAATGTTAATACTTGAGATGCAGCCAAAAGAACTTTCACCAAAAGTTTACTTGCAAATTACATTACGATTGAATATGCAAACCAGATAAGGCACTAATTAAATTATTTTTTTTTTCAATTACGTCTCCCACCGATTGTAGCATAATTCAGAAATATGTAAACCGAAGATTGAGATACTAGACGAAAAGTTTCTCAATCGCTGAACATGCGCGAAATCACGAAGGCCCATCGGGACTGCGCATATCGCCGCGGGTCGTCTCCGATTGGCTAATTGGGAAACCCAATAGTTCTAAATTAATCGGTATCATTAATAGCACAACGGGACAGTGGCAGCAGAAGAGCGAGCCCGAGGGCCGAGGGGGAGTAAACTCGCTCACATAGCCAACGCGCAACAACAGCAGCAGCAGCGGCAGCATCACCAACAGCACCAACAGCTTCAACAGTAGCAGCTGAGGAAAAGAGCGAGAGATCGAGAAGCCATGCGGCGACGAGCGAAACATTTAAGAAGTCGGCCCCGTGGCATTCCGCGCTGCTCGGCGAATGAGCGAGATATAAAGAGAGAAGACGACAAGAACGAATGAGCGATGAGAAACAGCGACAGAGACGAGAATAGGAAGGGTATCGAGTGAAAAAGCGAGAAAGAATTTTTGGTACAATCGTCGGCTCAGCACTCATCTATGCGCGCGTGTGTCCGTTCGTTCCTATATACCGGTGTCTCTGAAGCTCGACACTCTAAATTTATCCCGAACGATGGATGAACAATGGTTACATAAATAGAACAATATGCCCGCGTTCGTGCGCCAGTCTTGAACGCGGGTTAGCGAGTGGAACTCGTTGAAAAGTCACTTTGGCTTCACACGGTGTACATCCTCTCTCTCGTGACGTACGGTTAGGCATGCACGTTGCTCCGACCGAAGCCGAAACATCGGAACGCAACTCTTTTGCGACTCTTTCGCATTTTACTTTTCTTCTTCGCGTTCATCGGCCGTATATCACCCAAAAGATCCGATGCGGTGATAGCGTGACGAGTAGCGATAGAGGAATCCTAATTGTACGCTCTTTGTGATCCCCGCGGATTTACGTTCCGGGGGCTGTTCCTGGTTTCAGCCACTTTTTCGGCAGGGTCGGAAGAAACGAGAGTTTAGGCTTTCGTATTTGCGTTGGGATGCATTGTCGTTGATAATCGTGAGTCAGCATCGTGCTATAGTGGCGCACTTCTGAACCACGTGGCGAAAATTACGACGCAATTGAATAAGAAGTTGTAGGTGGTTGTAGTTTTTAATATGGACACAATGTAGGCGATGGCGCCAGCCTCGCCGAATTTTTCAATTCTTTTTTCCTTATTTTTTAACGAAAATTTGTGAGAGCGAAAGTGGCACCCTCGTTTAATGATGCAGCAGAGATTCTCAGTAAAATCAATGAAAATACAAGAAAAACCCGAATTTTCACCGTGGAATTAATTGAGGGCGCTGGTGAGAAGCGATAATGGCGCTCTCACTAATTTTTAGTAACTTTTTTTATGGTCATTTCCATAATCGAAATGTAACCTTTGCCATTTCTTGTGACAAGTAAAATACTTTCAGTTTCAGCTTTGCGACCGCGTATAATCGACAAATGATTAAGCGTGTATGTTTTGTTGCTCTACAGATAGCGAAACAAGAAGTATTTGCATCTGTCTGGTACTAATTTTATCGTATCGTTAATTCATTCTGTAGTCCATGCAATTACGTTTGAAGTTTTTGCTCCAAGATATTCGGTTACTTCTTCTTATTATAATTATTATTTCACTAGCTGCCGCGTTTAGCTCCATTTTAGCTGTACGTAGTGTCAGAACGACGCCGTTGCACCGATGATCGCATAAATTTAAGGGGTAAAGTGTCTCTCCTTCTATCTCCGTCTGTGCGACGTTTCGGAAGTGAGTGGGGGATGCGAGAGAGTAGGTGAGCACAAGCGAGAGAGAGAAAGACAAAACGTGAGAGAGAACCGAGGGAGATGAGGAAGAATGGAAATGAGGGAACGAGAAAGACAGAAGGGAATTGAGAAAGTGCCGAGGAAAAGAGAGAG
>OZ020165.1:10475571-10604924 GCA_963971145.1 Sussaba pulchella
CTGACTAGTTTTTCTGCTCTAGGTTTACCTCTAAAGTAGCTGGATAGAAGCTAGCCACAATACATTTATAGGTGTCCGGCTACCCAGGCGACAACCAGTCATTTTATTCTAGATCAACCGTAGGGAGGCTAAGCAGTTTTTGGCTAGCATACATCGATAGATGACGCCATCCAGCGTCCTTTGCAGACATCAGTCGGCGTCGCAGCTGTAGAGGTTCAATGCGTGCGCACGGCGCTTCTGATTGGTCGATGGGCAGCGACCGTTGCCGGTATGATCGGCTTGAGGCACTGCTGTTTCTTGAACAAACCTAACCTCACTTTTACCAATGTGTTTCGCGACTTAACGACAGTTTAACAACAAATATGCGTGACGAGGAAAAACGAGCAAGGATTCTGGAACGAGTGAAAGGACGCCGTGCAGTGAAAAAAAAATGTCGAGGAATTATTAAGAAAACGTTTTCAGGACTACCGTCGTCGATGTAAGTCATTATTTTTTCAATAGTAATTATTATTTTGGTTGTCCAGAGCTTTGGCGACAGACAACCATATCTTTTATCTTTTTGTTTTTAATACGTTTTGTCGCTACGATCTGGGGCCTCTTCAGATATTTTATTTTCAATTTGCATGTTAGTTTCTGTGGTCGTATTTTTACATTATTCATGTATATAAGTGTAATGTGTAATTCGAAATGCAGAGATACAAATTTACTCAACCAGGACTCATAAAGAATCAAATTTGTCGCAGTCCTTATAAAATCGAAAAGTAAAACTTGTCGCTGTCTTCATAAATCTCAGAAGAGTAAAATTTGTCACAGTCATTAAAAAATCAAGAAGAATAAAGTTTGATGCAGTCTTTTCAAAACCAAAATGTATCAAATTTGACACAGTTCTTATAAAATCGAAAAGTAAAACTTGCCGCTGTCTTCATAAATCTCAGAAGAGTAAAATTTGTCGCAGTCATTAAAAAATCAAGAAGAATAAAGTTTGACGCAGTTTTTACAAAACCAAAAAGAATCAAATTTGACGCAGTTGTTAGAAAATCAAAAAGGAAAACTTGCCGCTGTCTTCATAAATCTCATAAGAGTGAAATTTGTCGCAGTCATTATAAAATCAAAAAGAATAAAGTTTGACGCAGTCATTAAAAAAATAAAAAGAATAAAGTTTGTCGCAGTTGTTATAAAATTAAATGTAAAACTTGCCGCTGTCTTTATAAATCTGAGAAGAGTATAATTTGTCGCACTCATTATAAAATCAAAAAAAATAAAGTTTAACGCAGTCATTAAAAAAACAATAAGAATAAAGTTTGTCGCAGTTGTTATAAAATGAAATGTAAAACTTGCCGTTGTCTTTATAAATCTGAGAAGAGTATAATTTGTCGCAGTCATTCTAAAATCAAAAAGAATAAAGTTTGACGCCGTCATTAAAAAAACAATAAGAATAAAGTTTGTCGCAGTGGTTATAAAATGAAATGTGAAACTTCCCGCTGTCTTTATAAATCTGCGAAGAGTAAAATTTGTCACAGTCATTATAAAATCAAAAAAAAAAGTTTAACACAGATGTTATAAAATCAAAAATAATCAAATTTGTCGCAGTTGTTATAAAATAAAGTGTAAAACTTGCCGCCGTCTTTATAAATCTGAGAAGAGTATAATTTGTCGCAGTCATTATAAAATTAAAAAGAATAAAGTTTGACGCAGTCATTAAAAAAACAAAAAGAATAAAGTTTCTCGCAGTTGTTATAAAATGAAATGTAAAACTTGCCGCTGTCTTTTTAAATCTGAGAAGAGTATAATTTGTCGCAGTCATTATAAAATTAAAAAGAATAAAGTTTGACGCAGTCATTAAAAAAACAAAAAGAATAAAGTTTGTCGCAGTTGTTATAAAATGAAATGTAAAAATTGCCTCTGTTTTTATAAATCTGAGAAGAGTAAAATTTGTCGCAGTCATTATAAAATCAAAAAGAATAAAGTTTGACGCAGTCATTAAAAAAACAAAAAAAATTAAGCTTGATATTTTCGAACGATTGGGAGGGTGGAGAACCTGAATTTCTTTTCGAAGTCAAAAATGGAGTATAGGGAGTACTTATTTGTACATATTTCTACTTGGGTCGTCATATGCATGTATGTTTAACTTTTCTCTGAGTATGGAAACTAATTTAATTTACTTTATACCAACGACAGCGGCTTGACCGTCCTCGGTCACCCAGACGGAAGCTCTCGTTCACTCGTGCAACCCTTCGACATCGACGGAAGTACCGGAAGAAAATGATAGTAAGTATAATACTGAGATTATGACCGAAATATTGGTTTTTACTATATTATCAATATTACAAAAATATCTTTCATTTTCAGATTTCGTTTGTTACTGAAATGGGTCCGACAACTCGCCTGGGGCGTTCCCCGCCATTCCCGGCGTCCGGAAGAGAGTCTATAATGGATATATATATTAGGTGAGATCATGAGAAACCAAAATGACCATTTTAATGAGCACCATGACTGACATGTTTATTTTTTTATATATTTTATGTGAAATAAATTATCGATTATATGACTATATTACCGAGGTTTCGCTTTATTTAATAGCATTACAAAATAAATCCCCCCTTCCCCCTCCCCGCCCCTCATTTATCAGTATAGATTGTGCTAGCAATGTCCAGCCTCTACGCCGTTTTCCGGGATTCAAAATCGGAACGCTAGTCAGGCCCCTATTTGGTATCATGGGCAACAACTGGGTGGCCAGGAATTACACATGGCGTCGGGGGCTATCTAGCTTACCGTGCAAAATGCTGGCCAGAACCCAGGAAAACTAGTCGGGGGCTGGTAGATTCCTGGGCGGAATTTCCACACGGGTAATAGTGCTTAACGACGGGGCTACAAACGGCAGTAGTCGCCGCACAGACGTAGGGAGCGCAGTGATAGCAGTATCAGGAGCCCGAAGTTTCCATAGATAACGTTGGACGTAACGGAATCGGGACGGGGGGAGAGGAGAGGTTTGATCTTCCTATTAAATCCCGTGCACATATGCGTGCCTCGAAACCGTCCGCCGATGCTGGCTGTGCGATGTACGCTGATGCATCAACCTGCAGCGCGGCGTTGCATCGCGGTAGCCATCGGGACGGCAAGGGGGTGGAGAGCCGGGAGCGCCAACATCACCAGCAGCATCACCGGAGAGTAATCAGCGTGGCTGAGCAGCTAAATAGCATCGTAACCGCGACTGAATTGTTAGCGCGTTGAACACGTTAGCGTACAATGTCTGTAGCTATGGGTACGTCCGTCGGGTCATGATTCGCGGATATACATTCGTGCATATGGTTTCGCGTGGTCCACACGAATACCCGTCCGTTCCAACGAACCCACTTCGATAGCGCAAACTCGCGCTATCGCCGCGTTTCGCGTTGGCGAACATTCGAGAATGAGAACCTCCGCAAGTATTTACGTGGTTGACATCGTCGGACTACCGGTGGTCGTTCGACCGGAAACTCCAGACGGACGGCGGTGGGGGCGGAATGACGAAAATCGGACATATGCGTCGGGATCAAAATCTTCGATGTCAGGATCACCGTGCAACATTTGCCCAGATTTCGGCGATCATGCGGAAGACTAGAAAATATATTTATTTAGTTTGATAATTCTGTAGGTTGGAGGCTAAAACGACTAAGTTTGGGGAAAGAGTTTTCTTGAAGGAACGATTTTACGTTGCGAGCGCTCTATCACAGGGGAAAAATCGATTTCGAAGATAACAATTCACAACTCGCAGTTTTTGGTATTATTTACGGCAGCGTTCTGTAAAATTTAAATGGTCCGTTACTTGGATTGATAAAAAAAAAACGCCGCTGGACTTATCCGGTTTTGCCTGAAAATCATGGACTCATCTGGTTTCGGCTACCGACGCGAGACGATTAATTATCGATATACATTGTCGAATACGGAAATTTCATTTTACCGACAGGGAAGATTCAGGAAAACTTGTATGGGAAATGTAATATAAATCTTGTTGTTTTTTCAACGGAAAAACGGTGGACTTATTCGGTTTGTCCAAGAAAATAGATTTATTCGGTTACTTCAATCTCGTTTACTTCTTCCTGTATATGCAATTGTCAGTCAGTTTGTATGTAAAAATGATGTTTAAAATCAATATGTTACTAGATTAGACTCTTTTCGAAAGAAAAAAAATAATTGTTCGTTATTCAGCCAGCGGTGATAAATTGCTGGAATGAGAGGTGAGACGTCTATCGACGTAACCCTGCAAGAATTAGCCGAAGCAATGTGAACAATCGTTCGACGTCTATAATTTAGTGCTTGATCGATGAAATTGCGATAAGTTTTCCGAGTGTAAGAGAAATATAATTCTTTATTTCGGTCCATTGTGATTAGCGAGATGCTAGAGTAGGCATTGTTATATCGTTGAGCGGCAGTCGGGTGACGTTGGCGCAAGTAGGGGTGCAGATTTTCTTGTATTCCATCGTTGGGGTGACTAATCGTGCTTTCGCTCAAGCAAAATGCCAAGATGACTGACGTGACCGATTAGCGATCGGTTAGGGAGACAGTGCGATGGATAGATATATGCCATACTCCGTAACACACTGAGGCATCACAAGCAGCAAGCAAGCCTGTCGCTCCCGTTTCACTTCGCGATCGCGTGCACATTCGAACAATCTACTTCATTAATTGACATTGATGCACATGAGATCCGGGACATTTCGATGAGAGCAACGAAAAAAAAGTTGATGAAAACGAAACATGGATCAAGAGAAAAATAGCAATGGAATAACGTCAATGCATCGAGCATGGATGCTTTTACCCGGCATTCATTTTTCTTCATTTAGGTCGGTAAATGTCAATCGAGTTGATACACTCGGTATTCACCGGGGGGGATAGAATAAAATGGCACTAATAAGATTACGAGGTGACGATGGAGAAGAAAATTGACACTCCAAGAGTTATGTGATTTGCATTTTCCGTTCATGTGGCACAGTTAACTAGGTAAAAAAATGGAATTATTTTGCACGTCCAGCTCCAGATATCCAGATATTAACAATTGGTATTGTTAAATTGCGATCACTTTAAAAGATTAATCGCATCGCAATATCTATATTTTTTCTACATCTGCATACGCCGGAAATTGGGAGAATTTTGACTAAGAGTTTTCCTATATTTCGCTACATCGAATTATTATGAAATAAAACAATAGAACTCATCCATAAAATGTATATGACCCAAAAACCATAGATTTCACGACGAATAATTTTGTTGGTCAGGTCCAAAATTCACGATGCAAAAGCAAATCACCGTTTTCGTTCGAAGCGAAAAGAGGCAAAAGGTGTAAAGTAAACAGAGGCGGAGAGACAGATCTAGGCACTTATCGGTGTGCTAGGATAACCATTAACGAAACTAAAAGCCTTCCCATATATCCTCGCTCTCCGGCGTTGCGGCACAACCCTATCCCTTCCCACGTAAACCAGTAACAACCCCATACAGGCTTTTCGGTACTGGGATACCGGCGAACCTGCCAACCCTGCCAACCCCTGAGATAGACACATCACCGTTGGTTTTTGTCCGAGTCTTTTTGTTTTACCTGAGCCAGCAACCTTTGCCGACGGCCTTAATTTTTCTTCGGGCTTAGTTGTTTCCTCTGGCATATAAATTTTAACGTTTTTTTTCCGGCTTCGAGAAAGCTACGAAGAATCGATACGTTTTAATCTATCAATTTTTCGAAACTTTTATTCGTCAACCGTTATTTCCTCGGTCTGATTGCTTATCGGCTTTTGCGATGGCAATTACCAATGGTCGATTGAAAGTTAGCTATCGAGTTGCGGGGTGGCGATTGAAAATAAACAAAAGGCTTCGAAATTAGAGTCATATGCCTTGCTATAACTGTAGAAACCCGCGACTTTGAAAACTTGACCGATGAACGAGCGATCCGAACCATTCGCCCCCCCCCCCTCCGCACTCTCCCTTATTTGAACTGTGCTTACTCAGGATGGGAAAAAAATATCGAAAACCTATAAGCGATAAGCTGCTAATTGGCAGTCGAGACGCGGCGCCACACCCCCGACAACCTCCCGTTGTGACCGTTGACCGGTTTCATCGATTTGACCCTCATAAATGAATATAATGAGTTAGCGAGTCGATGATTTCGGTAAAAAAAAAAAAATATCGACGATACGAATTATGATGAACACGAACGTGAAACGAATGGGTCTTCGGCCTCTTTTTCCGAGTTCCCAGGAACCGCATTTGTGTACACGATAATTTAACGCTCACCGTCGTATCGTTTGCTTACAATATTCTTCTTTGGTTTTGTTGCATGAAGAAATTACGTATTTTTATCAGCTTTCACACTACGATACGATTCGGATTTTTTCTAATCGTCGTAGAATATAACAGAAGTTTTGAACGGAAAATAATTTGTGTTGGGATGTTTATGGAGGTTTTATAAGATGAATCAATTTACGATATATTTATATCGAATTCAACCGTATATAAACACTGGTCGTCATTAACACCAAACAGGGGTGGGCTGAATTTTTATAAACAACTTTCCCTCATTCGAAATAATATAACAAAAAATACGGTTCGGTGAAAATTTTTCAATCGACCCCTGTTCTACCCCTAAATCGGAGTCCCATTAAAAAAGTGATCGCTATCAAATTTCACATTTCATGAATTTTCATTCACTTTTGTTGAATATTGCGAAAACGTGTTACATTAAACGTTAAATGCCTTTCATTATTAAATCACCCGGTTCAAGTAAACCCGAAAGAAAAAAACATTATCACGTTTATCAACACGATCATTGAAAAATAAAAGACAAAATATCGATCGAATAGATTGCCGGAATTCGATACGTGTAAAGATTCAAACACGTCGCTACGGCCGGTGGCAGTGTGTGGTAAGAGCGAGGGAGGGAGAGCATTTGGCTATTCCCTGCTACCTCGGGCTACCTGATAACATCTCTAATCACGCCAACGCTGGACCAATCAACACTAATCCTCGCCCACTCTATACTACGTACATATCCACGGAAGCTGCCATAGTGTCCGCAGTTACTGCAGCTACTGCTGGGAATCCAAACTCCCCAACCCCATGAAATTCTCTCTGCCTCTCCCCCCCCCCCCTCTTCCTCTTCCTCTCTCTCTTTGGTGGACTGACCATTCCATACCAGTATACTCTATCTGTTGGGTATACAGTGTGCGGCAACGGCTATAACGTGGCGCAGGCCAACTAGCGTCATACAGTACCACGAGAGCCTCGTTGCTATATACCAAACTCGGTATCTCGAAGCTTCGGTGAGAGAGCAGAGTCCCTCTATGCCATGCCACAGTACCCATTCCCCGTTGGAATTACACGTATTGATGTATATATGCTTACCACGGACGTGGTACACGATTCTGTTTAGTTTATGTCTAGGCGTGTCCCAACCGTCTGCTGCTATATCCCAGCGTTGCTTGTACACTCGGACACTATACCGTTGCCATACCACTGCACAATACACCTCGTCGTATCTAATCCGCGTGTCGGACTCCACTTATGAAATTACATTTCTCGTATTAAAAAGAAAGAAAAACGAATTATTTTGTGGGGTTGAATCATGACCGTTTATAATGTATTAAATTTGACTTGGGTCGATAGGGGATAATGGAGTGCTCCTTCTCCGGGCGTTTTATTGATGCCGCAACTCTACCTGCAATGAAGAATCGATTCGTGATATCGTTGATGGTTCAATTATTAAATTGCGTTCGGTGAACTGAAAACTGCGGAGAAATAACCAGTTTTTGAACCCTCGTATGAGATAACTGTGTTAGAAATTTATACAACGAATTTATGTCAAGTAAGAAATATTGGGAATCACTGAATAATATTCCGAAGATTGACGACGGAAAATTTGAGCTTACAACTCGTTCAATGAGACATGGTCGTTGGAGAAACTGGCAAGAATTCTATGCTACTGCGTCGATTTTACGTCGTTGATGGGCGAATCAGGGGAGTTTAGTGTCCAACGCCCATTTTCGATATTTCTAGCGCGTCCGATGAACGATGCCGACGAGCTTTCCAACCCCTCCGAGTGAACCGGAGTTTCAATTACTGGCTCTTGAAACGCTGAAGCATCTCGAGTACCTCTTCTGTGTTCACGGATAAAATTTCGCTGCAAGACCTGCACATGTTTCACAGTTTCTACGGTATTCTCGGGCGGGGCCCCGGGACAAGATGAAAGAAAAGACTGAGCGTGATTTGATGGACCGATGCTGATTGTTATCACAATGGCGCTCGGGAAGAGAACAAGAATCTTCAATCAAAATGTTCGCTACTCGGAATCCTCATCACTCTTATGTTGACGGCTATTATGTAACTATTGATACGCATTAAATTCAACACTATATCAAGAATGGATAGATCAAAAGTGCAAACAGTTATTGTTCAGAGATGAGCTCGAGACAATTTTTCATTTCAACCAAACTACTCTTTTCTCACTATTACAAATTATATTCCGAATTATTTCACAATTTTTACATGATTCAAAATTGTAAAAATGGCGATAAAACTTTTTTAATTTTAATCGAACGGCTCTATTTGTTACCATTACAGTATCCTCAAACTAATTTCACAGATTTACATGCACAAAATATGTAAAAATTACAATAAAACATTCTTTATTCGTTCATCAAATGTACGATTGAATATTTGAAGTTATCATGGACCGCAGTGAAAATACGATACCATCGGCTTCAACTCGCCACGATCGGCCATCCTCCACCGTTGTCTGAATTATTTATCCGCTTTGCTTCTCCGGTTGGACGGTTGCGTTCCCTCCTGGCTTCTTTCGATGTGGATTCAACTTCGTTTGCCGAAATATAGAGTATACGTGTATGTACAGGGTGACCCCGGACTGATCAGGGGGGTAGGTAATCACTGCGCTTCTTTCGTTCCGCTATCTACCCTTCTCTGTGTCGTCTAGGGCTGTGGGGGTGAATTCGCTTCCGCGGATCACGTTCCTGCTGGACATCGGTGCTCGATGCCACTTGCATATTTCATATCCAACCAGGCTGGTTTCTCCAGATCTTTGTCTCCGTGCGTCCTCACCTCACTTTTTCGATAAACCTAGTGTAAAGCTCAAAACGTTCGACGAATTTGAACAAAGAATAGAAGACTTCACTTATCAATGTATTGTGCAATGACAAGTTACATTTATGCGAAGTGCATCGAGTTTTGGCAATCGTGCATACGAAATAGTGAAACTGCAATGTAATAAGGAAAATATTCAAATATACAATATTCAAATATATATTCAAATATACGATATTCCAATATATATATTCAAATATTCAAAGAGAGATATTTCAAATTGAAAATTGAATTACAGGCTTCTGGGTCATGGGAAATATATTTGTATTTTTTTATCGTTATTTGCTCTCTCTCTCTCTCCCTCTCTCTCTCTCTCGCTCTCTCTCTTTCTCTTTCTTTTTTTTCTCTCTCTCTCTTTCTCGAGACGACGACAACGACGACGACGACGACGACGACAAAACGACCAGACACACACTCGACGTCGAATCTTCGTTTAACGCTGTTGAATTCTACGTCGAGTCCAAGCATTTTTGGGAGAACCATTGCCGACTGTGCAAACTCTCAGCAGTCAGCAGCTCTTCTTCTTTATATTTCCCGCTCTCGTTCGGTTCTCTATTTTTCACGCGTTTCCTTCTCAAGAGCCCATCGTGTTTACCGCGTTATGTCGGAATTGATTCAACAATGGTGCTGCCACTGGTTGACCCGAGTCGAAGCGTGTGTCCGGGTCTCGTGTCGACGGTCGTTTCCGTAGCTATACGACTATACTCCACAGAGCAAGGTCCATCGCTCCGAGTGGACTTCAAAATTGAGCATGCTTTTGCCCTTCTCCAAGCTTTCTGCTTCTCCCCTCGTGGGACTAAGCTCCGTAGATGAGCGTGAGCTTCGAACATGTGGGCTCGCAATCATCATCAGCAACGAAGCAGCACACAGTAATACAGTGATACACACTACCAACTATATCCATGGTGATATGTTCCCAGTTCGGCAGCCACTCATGTGCTATGCATGTAGGTAAAGAACGAGGGAGTGAGGAAGAAAGAGCGACCCTTTGCTGGGTTCCGCGTCTGCCAACTTTGTCCAACGGCTGTGTCCGCTTCTACGCCGTGGCCAATCGCTCGGCCATCGTCTCATTCGTCTTGTTCCGCAGTCTAATCACGGTGTCTATGGAGAATTGACCCGGAAACGCTTTTCTCCAGGGACTTGCATTTGTATGATTCACTACACTTACGCCATGCATTTTTATATCGTTAGAGGAACGGTTCAGGCCTTACGCGGTATTAATATTGTTGGTAGGCTTGTTTTCTTGATTGAAATATGGTAGCTCCTGTAGTTGATAAAAATGTTACACGCAATATCGCGGTTTAATGAAAAAAACTATTGCTTTCTAAATTTTACGTTTCGAACGATATTCCTTGCACCGATTTTCGTTTTGAGCTAGTGACAAGTCGGTCCCCACTTAAGAGAACGGAGTCAGCTATAAAAGTGGACAAAAATTTATTTTTATTTAATTTCATCCTTATGAAAAACTTGTACTTAGCTATCGCTTCACATTTTTTCAAAGCCATATAGAGAATCTTAGAAGTGCATTGTGGAATCAATCACAAAATGTTTCACTTGTCGTACGTGTCGGACCTTACGAGTTCTGACGTCTCATTTATTCGTAAGTGGGCTCATTATTGTATGAATGTACTTTTTTTTTAAATTCTCCTTAAGCATTGTGGCAACCTATAACGTGTAAAAAACAAGTTCGTGAAAAAACAAGTAAATAATAACTGGTAACTCT
Organism: Sussaba pulchella; assembly: GCA_963971145.1. Lineage (NCBI taxonomy): Eukaryota > Metazoa > Arthropoda > Insecta > Hymenoptera > Ichneumonidae > Sussaba > Sussaba pulchella. The sequence continues at coordinate 10,486,415 of OZ020165.1, forward strand.
ATATATATATAATAACTCTATTTTACATCGCATCCCAAATTCCCACATTTACATCGGAATGTACCTAGTCCGTTACGAACCTAATGAGACGGCGAAATCCGAAATCGATTCCGAAATCGATTTATCATTATTTTCTGCACTTGATATTATGGGATACTCTTCGATCCTTTGAGGGAAGATAACTTAAAAACGGGAAATAAGAATTTTAATTTAAGAAAGGAAAAAAATGATGAATGTCCAGGCCATAGAAAATTATTGTGACAATATTAGAAAAATACCTTCCATGAGATAATGTAAGAATCGAGGTAATGGATCACAAGATGAAATCTATAAATTCTCGTATGTCACTGTCGTAACAGTAATTTCACTTTATCGCCCGAAAATATATTTTTCATTTCGTTGGCACTCAAGAACTGTATCAGACTCACATAAGAATAATTACGAAACGTTTATGGCGACCAGTTTCATTGTGACGTATTCGAGTACGCGTGACGCTGCGCCGTGCGATAGCGGCGCCAATCTGCTGTCTATTGATTAGAAGTAACGATCGTCCGGTCGGTAAGTCGTTAGCTTCTGAACGCTGCAGCTTTACATACACATTTCGTTCGATTTAGCTTTTTCAGAATCAAGTATAGAAACCTAAATACGTTCCTCAATAAAAGAAAACTGAAGAATATAACGGAAGAAGATTGATTTTCAACAGAACAATGTTAAAATCTTCATACTATTTACTACCCACGTACTCAATTTGAAATCGCAATCGTGAAATATCAAAGAGTTATTGAATGAAAGAGAAATTGAGTACAGTTGTGAATATAAAAACCTATCCTCCATTCACTACTTTACTCAAATGCTTAAAACTCTATCGGTTCTAAAAATCGCGATCTAAAATTTGGTACATCGATATGAAACAGTATGAAGATCGGAAATTGTTTTTTTTTTCAAATCAATGTTTTAAAAATGTTTGGTGAATCTGTTTTTTCAATTGCGGGCCTTTATCGATATTTACTACCATAGAAAAGAACAATATTCCTTCCACTGCGTCTTCGGAAATCCACCCTGTGCGCCATGAAAAAAAAAAAATCAAAAATATCGAGTCTTCGGTGAGAACGACGTGAGATAAATGTAACATGATCCGCAAATGGTACCCCTTTTTCGCACGTATCACGGCTGCATTTCCGGATATATATTCTCACGTCTCGTCTGACACAGGAGTCTCTCGTTACATTATTGCGGAAAGAAACGTTATTCGCCCGAGGCGCACAAGAGTTCGCAACGTTAAGAGATATTCCCGGATACTCAAGCGTCTATCGGAGCGATTGATGCCAGGCATTCTTTCTCTCGGCTCTGCTCCATCTTTGTTTCTCCAAGTGAAAAACGCATAAGCGTCGTGCGTTCGCGACGTACGAGCATCTGGCAATTCCCCAACTCCCACCGCAGCAGTTTGACCGAGCAACCCAGCAGCCAAAGGTCCTGTCTAATGACGTATGACTCCGCGCGTACCCATCCACCCACGCGTCGAAGTATTCTCCGGACGTTAGTCGATTTCTCGCTCGTACATACAACCGTACAGTTACAGCCGTTTCGTGAATTCCCCCCCGCGATTTTCGTGCTCGTTTCATTGGGGTCAAGCGCCCGTTTCTGACCCCTGTCCACTTCTGGCCCTTCGGTCGTCGGTTCAACTCCTCGTGCTCGTCCATCGTCCATCGTTCTTCCCTCGAACTCGGACCCTTACACCCTTAATAACGCAATTAACGTTATTGCTCAAGTTCATAGTTAGGCGCATATGCTCATCGCGATGCGTGGAAACGATTTTGCTCGATGACCGTGCAACACCGTCTCGAATTCGCACGTGGTACCAATACCGTTTCTTGATACGTATAACCAAGATGATGAAAATCATAGACGGCTATCGGATTCTTAGGATGCCATACGGGACAAGTTCCAAAGCGTTCACGGAGCAACGAAACGCGACACAAGTTTCGTGGAACGAAACGGCGAGATGAGAGAAACCCGACGTTGCACGCGGGGTCCCACCAACGATGGAACCAGACCCACGTGTTTTTAATAATTGTTAATCTCCGAGTGCGCGCGAGTTTGCGAGAACTCGAACGAGAGACTCGGAACGCCGGCATAAACGTTTCATTCTTTATTTAATACCCATGCGCTATAACTGATTATCGCGTTCGTTCGAGCTCGATAAACGACGAAGTGAAAAAAAAATTATACTTCATCGCATGACCGATCGCAACGCGGGTTGTGGGAAAAATTATTTGATTTCATTTGAACGCATGGAAGAAACTCGAGATTTTCCAATTAACGTCTGTGGAAATGTTGAACGTATTCATTTGAGATTCATTGTATTTTCAGTAATCTCAAGATATACGCGTGCGTATGGAGTTTGACGAAATTAACTTGGTCCTGAATTCATATGTGATGAAACGAATTTTTATTTTTCAACCGGATGGCCGGACGTAGAGGGAAACGGTCGATATGGAACGCGAAGGAATGAGACGAACGAATAACAGTGAGAGGCAGTGGATAACAGCGAAAAAGCGCGAGTCCGGGAGCCAGCGAAAGGGTAAAAAATATTTAGCATGTAATTTACGGGAATAAGCTGCGGTGGTTGGTTGCGGACGTTCGAATCCGAAGCTTTTCGCGAGGGGCGAGAGAATTCATGGATTCGGCGCATTTCCATAGAAACAGGTTTCATCCTTGTGCAAAACCGGTGGAACCCTTTTCGGGGTCGACGCGCGAGAGGGCGAAGCCTTTTCAAGACTGCTTGCCCGTGGGTAATCGGTTTAATAGCCGTCTATATCGGGAGATGAGTTTCGCCACTGACACTGCCCTTTCTCACTTTCTACATACAGAGTATATCTCGTATAACGTATATATCCAAACCAAAAGCACTACAGCCAAAGTTAAACCTGAACTCCCTCTCTCCCTCTCTCTCTCTTCCTCCATACGCCTCTTGTTAGCTGAGAAAATGGCGGCCGCTAATCCCTTTTGGGTTTTCCGGCATGAAATGAGATTTCTGTTGCTCGCAGAAAATGTACGAGTGCGAAGCCGGCGAGCTACTACCACAGCAAGTTAACACTAACGTGTCGAAGGTGGCAGCTGTATATAGGATTGAGTCTGGATGTCCTGTCTGTGTTAATTCTACACTATAATGCCCGAATGTATGTGACATGAACGTCTGTTTCGTATATTGGCATGTGAAGTACTTCTGACATCGGGTGACTCGGGGACAGATGGCTGTAGTCCGTTCTTCAACGGCTGTTGTGTGATTTTATTCGTTTTTAATATCACACGCAGACAATTATTCTTGTATCGGCATTTAGAATCGATGATTAAATTGATTGGAAGCTCATAGATAGTATGGTTGAGATTGGCGTAATCATATTTATGAATTGGTTGATGGACGGACTTTGCAAAGGAGTAGTCAAGGGAAGAGTTTTACCGAAAACTTGTTCGAAAGAAAAAAAATACATGAACTCTAAGTACGAGGTCGTTGATGAGCTGACCGATAAACAGAGAAATTGATAAATATATCAGTAGCCACACGATGTGTGATTATGATTAATCTTTCATCACCATGTATCGGTATCTATCGATCGGTAAGTTCTCAATAATTTTCAAAGAAAAAAATTGATGAATCTCAATTCTAGTCGGTCCGAGATATATGAGTCGCCGTTCCGCGAATCTACCGGACATCTCAACTGAAATTACCCGATAAAAGTGCGAGACGAGTTGGGAAACGTAACTAACTAGGGTGGGAGAGTCCAGTCGGAAAAGCTTGCCCGGATGGCACATACACCGACGAGCGGAGACGAAAACGCGAGAGGTGAGCCCTGAGGCTTTCGTTGAGTGAGTTAGTGAGTAAAAGCACGTGGGGTAGATTTAAGGGTGCGGTCCTAAATGTGCTATGTAGACGCGAAACGGGAAAAGCTGGAGGTAGGCGTTGGACGAGTATACTATAATCTATGTAGGTAGGAAAGAGGTGGAGTGAACTCCTCCACCGGAGCCATTAGCCGCATACTCACAAAGCCGTTCTACAACACGATTCATACATTTTGCCCGGGAGGATGAAAAAAACAGTTTCTCCGACGTTCGTGGAGAGCCCACTCCGTGACCACCGCCAACGTGTATCCCGACCTTTCGACGATCCTGCGGGAAAGGATCTGTGCGCTCTGTATGTATATGGAAGTCCGAATCTCGGTCTAAGTCCCCCGAATCGGCCGGAGAATACGTCAATGTGTGAATTCGCGCAGGGTGGTCAACGACGACGTCGTCGACTACACCGCGCCAAGCCCCGGCTTCCAGGCTTTAGAGTGCCGCTTCTGAAAATTCCGATTCCCGTGCGTCTCGTTTTTCCCATCCAATTCCTCCACCGGACTGCCACGATCGACTCTTGACCGTTGGGATTGAGAGAAAGAGGTTGGTTACTCGGCGACTCTTCGTTACGCCTTTCGCGGTTAATGGAATAATCACCGGAATTCATTCAAATTTATGGAATCCGAGGTAGAATTTGGAAACACGATTCGTCGAGAAAAATGGAAATGTGAGAAAGGAGCTTCCTGGATAATTATCTTCCGTGTTTAACGGAATTTCAATCGCATGAATAATTAATTTCATGGGATGGAGATAGTCGATTGCTCTCGCAATTTTCGTGAGATAAAGAAAATGAATGGGATCGAGAGACAAACGCAGATGAACACCGAAATCTTCCAAATGCCAATTTTTTTAAAACAACCCATCGATCTATTTTGGGTTTTACAGAAGAGGCTGCTTTTAAGATGGTGTTTTGAAAAGATAGCGTCATCAGTACTAGCGGTAGAGTGAGATAGATAAACAGAAACGTTTATTGCTACTTCTAAACAGAAACTATATCCCGTAAAATCATCTTTCATATCAGCGCTATTGCAAGATGGACGAAACAGTCGGAAGGTTGGATTTTCGCTCAGATTAATGAACGATGAGAGGCGAGTGTCATCGACTCGGTCGATGGATTATTCCGCGGGCAATCTCGCTATCGGATCTGAACGAATACCCATCGTCGAAGAAAAACCACAGCATAGCGAATAGAGGATGGAGGGTTGAAACTAGTCGGCGAGAAGAAGAAGAAAGGTTTCGCGAACTATACGAAGGACCGAAGCGGAATGAGAGGGGCAATTGGCCGAAGGCCCGGTGGATCTGTACGACGGATACAATACGGGGAACTAATTCCAAGCATTTATCTGTCTCCCGCAGTTCTCTCTCGTCCCTTCCCCGTCTGACAATACAGAACGTTGCAACGTATAGAACACCGCGAGAGAGTATAAGTCGTTGTACATATTTCTTCATACGTATCCGTATGTGCCAACACGTTTTCCCATTCTCTTTTCGTCGCGTCGCGTTGCAGCTACTTTGCGTTCTTTCGTTCACTCGCTTTCTTCGTCGTTGCTTTATTTTCTTCGTTCTCTCGTGGTCGCGCGTTTGCCCGGTCTCTTGATTCCCCGTAGGCACGGAGCCGTGCGAGAAGGGAAAAGAGCACGGAACGAAGAGGGAGCCAAAGGGAATGAAGAGGAGGCGAGTGTGAGAAATCGATGAGTGCGATCAAGGTGGCCGCGGTGAACCCCGCACGGTTTACCAACGTGCACCTCTCTCTCCGTTTCTCTCTCGCCATCTCGCTCTGCTTTGAGCTTTTGCAAAAGCGGCTATATGTGCGAGCCCTCGACGATCCTGAAACAGAATCCCAGACAATTTCTCGGCGTGTCGGTAGCCATTCTCTCTATTTCTCTCTCTCTCTCTCCCTCTTCCTCTCGCTTTTTTTTCTCGTCGCTGCTCACTTCGTTTCAGTAGTACACTATATGGGGTATGAATGCATTGGCATGAGGTCCAACACGCTCCGGGCTGGCTGGGGGGGTGATGGAGGTGGATAAGCTCGCTCGCTCGATCGTGAAGCGAAGCTCGAGAGTGACGAAGAGGATGGACGCAACGGGGGTATCGGGCTGACTGCACCTCTGGGAGTATGGATACTTGCAGTCGAAGAATAAAAAACATAAGAAGCTGAAGAAAAAAAGTTAGAGAAAAAAAGCGAACGGAGAACGAAGAAAGAAGGACGATGAGTATGTGCCGGAGCAGGGGTGTGTATATTTCTATAGCTTTAGCGTTGCAGTAGCAAGATTTTTTTTTCTCGCCCCCTTCGTTCTTCCTCCATCGATTCGTTGGCATCGTACCTTTTCACAGGGCATATAGTTTCTTTCCCTTCTTCGTCTTATTATTCGTACTTTCTCTCTCTCGCACACAGATTTTTCCGTTCTTTCCCTCTCTTTACATCGCATCGGCAGCAATGATGCTGATACCTCGCTCACTCGCTACGGTAGCTGTTGTTGCGTCGCTCGGCTTCGGTGGCTCCTAATTAAACATCCAGCTCGCTCGAATCCCGCGACTCGAGTCTCGGCTTCGTCGATGTTCCGATATTAGTTCTTCTCCCTCCGTCCCGACACCCCGTGCACTCGCTGCTGTACTTTACCATCAGCATCGCGCCCTCGGGTTCCCCGCGTCGGCGAGGTTGCCTCACGACCTCTCTGGTCCTCTTCGCGCCTTCCAGACGCCCGAGAGCCTGACACTGCGCTAGAAGCAGCAGCAGCAGCAGCAGCAGAGTCAATGACGATGGTTTACCGACCAATCTGTAGGGGAACGTAGGAAAAAACGATTTGCATACGTTTTGTTGACGCCATAAAACTTGTGTTGAAAAAATGTAATCAATGAATCTCCTTACTAGTACGAAACTGTATTTTCAGTTCGATTTTTTTTGGTTTTTTTCGCTTTGACTTTGAGGTAATGTACGGAACTTTGTCACGAGAATACCAAAATAGGACGAAATACGTGCTCATAGAGGGGTCGCGGGCCCTCTAGAGCATACTCGTAAATAGTAACTATCGTGTGACACTGTTAATTCGAACTACATAGAGCTCGTTATCGAAACGGCACCTTAAGATGCATTTATTTGAATTCGGAACGCGCCCCTTATGAGTTTCGGCTTGGATCTTTTTTTTTTTAGGTTCAAATTATATCATACCCCGTTACGGATTAAAACCCACAATCGTTTAGATGGACGTGCAATTTTTACGACCAAGACATGTATTTTCAGACTGATTCGCTAAAAGAAATGCTTTAAAAAAGTCATTTTAAAGTCGCATAAAAAACTATTGAATAAAGATATTTCCCTCGGTGATATTTATAATTATTGCCAACATTATCTTCATTCACTGACTCGCGTCTTTGACATTTTACTGTAGCACAGTATTTTTTGTAATATCGTCAACGCAACTCCCATCAATGAGTTCATATTTCCCACATCAGAGTTCGAGTCTATCAAAATAAAATAAAATTTTCTTTTGTCCCACCTTTCTCGATTAATGATAAATAATGAGAAGAAGAAAATATAGAAACCGACGACCGACATAACTTTCTTTCTCGCTCGTTCGCGGTATAAATAGACGACGAACGAGCGAAAAAGGGACGATCAATCGGCACGCCAGAAGCTATACCGAGACTTATATTATACTATAGTAGGTTCAAGCGATACTTATACCCTCGCTCGCGCGAGGATTCTCCGTTCGTACAGTCTTATCGTACGGTCTTTCAAATCCTCGTCTTCCTCTTTTTCTCGATTCGCTTGCACTCTCACCACTTGCGATCTCACGAGCCCTTCTCAACCCCGCCTCGTCCCTCCTTCATTGGCCGATGGAAACGAGCATCCTCGTGTCCTCGGGTAACCGATCGTCCGGCACGTATGCGCGACTTCGTGAGTCTCCGCTTCGAGATACAAATTGCTACAAACAATGCCAATTGCGAATCGACGATGCGCGAGAAAGAACGAAAAGGAACTGAGGTGCACCGACAGGAACTACTGGACTATCAGGCTCGGCGTTTAAATCGAAGGTTGTCTCGCCATTAGCACTTTGTTTCCATCAATTTTATTTTTATGTATCGAAACTCGATAAAAAAGTTGGGCTTATCAAGATTTCCGCGATTCAGAGAAATAATCCGAGGTTATTGATCGTAATCCAGGACGGATCTTATTTCTGGAGAATATCTATTTGAAGCTGATCATTAATTGCCGTCACCGTGGTATAAACAGAATTGATCATCATTTTATTCACTAAAAATAAGACTTGGAGTCAATAAATGAAGTTCGATGACACGGCCGATTCTATACTTACCAGTTAAATTGGCTTTCCAGATATCCAAAATCAGACACGACTTATCCAGTCGTATAAATGCTTATGGACGTACCCATTTCGGCGCGCATTAATAAAAAATCAGTCGTGACTAAAATTATCAAGTTACGTGAAAGTTCATTCGTGGTCAGCTCTTCAGCTCATATGCTACAATAATAATCGGAATTTGATCCTCTAACCAGAGAAATATAACATATTTTCTCAAGACCCCATAGCATTTTTTGGGACGTATGGAAAACGGTTCGTGGTCTAACATATCCGGTTTTAATACTCTGACTCAGATTAAAAATCAAAGTTCCGATCACCGACCAGCCGTGATTGTGAACAAATAAACATTCTCCGCCGGATAATCTCCGGTGTCTTTCGTTTTCGATTTGTAAAGGGTACGGGGTAGACGCGTGTTTCCGGTGGTACTGCCGGGGCATTATCGACATGGCCAAGCTTGGTACGTGGGACTATCGTATTTAGCGAGAGATCGCAGGCAACGCGAGCGGAGAAGAACGACTACGGCGACAGCGACGACGTCGATGTACGATTTTACTAATACCTCGCGGAATTGTGTCCGGTCCGGGGACCCGGATCCTCAGCTACAGCAACAGCAGCATGGCACAGCACGCCAAGCATCTCAAGCACGATCTTGTATTCCACGCTGCACGCCTTCGCCTCGCAGCCAGAGCGAGAGAATAGTCATTAACTAAATAACGGCCTGATCCCAGCTATATTCTCTCTGCATCCGTTCTCTTTCTCTATTCTTCTTATTTTTCTACTCTTTTTTTTGCTTCTTCTTCTTCTCCTTATTTTCATCCTTCGCCCTTTTCCTCGCCTTCTTCCTCGACCACCGCGACTAGCTCCCGTACTCCATTCTTTCTACCGATTCGGCGTCGTTCCTACGTTCCGCACTCAACGATCTTCTCTTTTACTACTCCACTCACCTTCCTCCGTTTAAACATTCGCAATTCTCTTCTTCTTCCACATTCTCCCACTAACCCCGACAGCTCGAAAGCGCAGATGAAACCGGTGAACGACCACATTCGCCACCCCAGCGAGAAAGGCATCCTCCACCCGCTGGCGGGTTCGCCCATCCGCATATGACCACCGTGCTACGACGATGCTGTGCACAACTGCTGCAACTCACTGATGTTCAATACTATCACCCCCAGAAACGCTTCACCACCGGTACGATGCATTCGCCGAAGCTTTGAGAATACCACGACGCAAAGGTCAGCGAGTTTCGATTCTGGAGAAACATTGACGCTGAAGGACGCGTAGATACCTTCGCAGGTTCGATCTTTCGACACGCATGCGATAACCGATTGTGGAGAACGTTGCTACACACTCGTTACGCGGACATCAAAAGCTTGATGAAAAAGAAGGTAAAGACTGGACGATGTTTCAATAGTTAACTATTAATTTTCACGATTGAATTTCCCGTATCTTTTTTTATGACACGCTGCGCGTAAAAGTGCGGTTTTACGCACCTTGTGACATAAAAGATTGCAACACTCGCCTTCGGCTCGTTCTGCAAACTCACACTCGTTAGAAAAAAAAATTTCGTACTAGTGTCATAATGTAGTATTTTTAATTCTCGGTACGTCTGTCTCGTTCTCCGTGTGCATTCGGATTTGCAGAAAGTAAAAAAACAAGAGAAACAATGATTATAGGACATGGGATCTGAGAGCGTACAAGCCCCGACTCTTCGGGAATTATTATCCTACGTGGCACATGAATCAGGTGGTGAAAAGAGTGGTGTCAGACGATGAGGGGTCGAGAGCGCGAAGTGGGTTGCGGCCTGTCGAACTTGGAAAGTATAAGAGTCCATAGTGTTCGTGGCGAGCACAGTAGTTCCGAGGACGTAACGCGAAATGAACGCGGGCGAAGCGAAACCAGCGGAAGAGGAAGAAACGAGAAGGATAAGAAACAGGCTTAGAAAAAGGCTGCTAAAAGTCGCGGCCATGCTCGGGCGTAGAAGGGAGAGCACACGTCGACGATAAACACGTGCGCCCGTCATGTTTTTCTTCCATTTGCCTCCCCATAAATCTAACATAAAAGTAGAAGATAAACCGCCATAGTCGAACTGTCTTTCTCACACTCGGATTTTTCGGTCAACGTTCACCGGTTGTCCGTTTTCTCTCGGCGGATTTTCCAGACGTTGCTGTGGCTTACGAATCACCTATGCGGAACTACGGGACCACGCGCACTTGTTACCTCAAGCACAGTTATGTGTCAGTGCACTATGCTACTTCCGGAGGATGCCTAAAACGTATAGTTGGTAGAGGGACTCGCTGTGCTGGAACGAAGGTGAAGGGTCGTACGGATTTTATATGAGCGTCCACTGCACGCAGCATTTTCAACCCCCTCGAATGACACCTCAGTATCTTCTGGAGTAGCATTTGAAAGCTTCCATCACTGGATAGTGCAACACCTCCGTTGGCACTTGGAAACTTTTATATTGTTCATTTCGAGTTATCTCATTGTTTCTCGAACGATACTGACATAGTCTAGCTAAAACTCAGGTAAATGATCTAGAATGATCAATGCTGAATTATTCAAAACTTCTTAAAGACGTGTACAAAAATCTTGGATTCAGGATCTTGGATTCTTGGATCTTCATTATCCCAAGCTTTACAAAGCCTTTCCCTACGGCGAATCTCGCCTCATTCCCATTCTTCCAGCTCGTCATTTGAGTCTTCCAAGATTTCTTTTTCGTCCCGTTTATTTTTACTCTTTTTCGTCATCTTCCGGCTTGCCGGACTACGAGTTACTTTCCGGCTGCTGGCTCTCTGGACGAGCGGCCTTTACGATGGTAATTGGTGTGTTTATGGTTCGTGGAAGCGGTGGTCGCAATCGCATGGCTTTGAAGTGGCGAAGGACATCTGCATTAATGCAGAAGCTCTCGTCGCGGAAACCCCTTTCTCGATCGCCGTAGTCAACGCCTAGCCTGGGCGACGATGAACGAACGACGAGTTGTGAGAGCAGCCCTATTGAATAGAGCTACCAGCCTGGGCCACCCCCTTTTCTGCGGCCGCTTTCGCGCGGGCTCATGCCGACACCGTCGTCATAGATGTGCTTCCGACACGTTCACACCATCCTTCTATTGCTTTCTCCGCCACGATCTCGTGCTGCGATGTCACCGTGTCTGCCATCCGCCATCGACACGACCAACAATTAGCCGGTGTTCGACGCTGAGCCTATATCCTTCGAGTTGCTGGACGATCATCGGTCATCTGATGTACCTCCTGCAGCTCGAACCGTTCGTCACGTGTGCTACACTCGCTGGACCAGCGAATAAAACTCGAATAAACATTGAATATCAATGAACCGCAGTGATGGCGTACCACGTGTGAAATCACGCCACGGTTGAACTTGTCAGAAAAATAAATAGGTATCCGATATGGAGTCAAAAGGATCCGATTGTGTCATTTTTTTGGTGAAATTCTTTCAAATTGTAGTATGGTGACTGCCATAAGATTTATGGAAGTAAATTGTAAACTTCTTAATAATAATAAATCCTTAACTTTTGATATGTTTGTTCTTTGATCCCGACGGCACACGACAAATTTGTATTCCCTGAGTCCTGACGAAACAATTGCGGGTAAGTCATGCGAATGCAACGATCGGAACGCGATGACAAAATACGCATGTTTTAACCGTTGCAAGATTTGGATTAAGAAAATGCGTCGGAGATGTTGCCTTCAAGTTAGAACTCGTGAATCTTCCAGTACTGAGCTTTCTGTCATGGATTATTAAACACATATCATTTAATCTCCGGAGAAGGAAGATCAAAGGAAAGCGCAAGGCCGGCGACACCTATATACACATGTGTGTATCCTCGTACACTGGCAGACGCGTCGCGCGTGGCCAAGACCTCACAGGCATAACGGTAAATCTTTCAAGTGATTTATTAACTATTTGCTGTCGCATTTTATTAATCGTTTTTCACTCCCACTCATTCGCGTGATTGCCGTTTGATATCCAACTGATTATTTACGACGAGAACCCGATAAAATGTTATTTTATGCCGGATTTTACGACTTTTTCTATTATTTTGTCATGGACACCGTGATTTTTGGGAAAAATTACAGGTTTAATCTGAAATTCTGAGAATACGGTTTTTGATCAACCCACACAAAACGAACGGCCACACGCTGCTGACGCTCACGCTTCGTGACGGTGAAAGGTAATGGGCATATAAAGCAAGGACCCGATGTTGATTCACGTCTTAAGGTTCAATATTTTTGTCGGTTATTATTTTTGTACGAACGCTAGATCGACGGGTAAAATTTTTCCAGGAGGCTTTGTGGCACGATGACCTCATAAACGCACAAAAACGAATCCTTTGGTTATCGTATGACATCGTTTTGGGACGACGAGCGGCCGTTTCTGAATATTCACGAAAAAATTCAAACTCGAGTTTTATCACAATTAAATGTGAAACAAAATTTACATTTCCCCAAAGTCGAATTTTCACAAAAATCACGTCAGATCGCAATTGAATATCTAGAGATCGACAAAAAGGATGTCACGAATTCGAGTCGACTCTGCCGATAAAAATAGGACAAGAACACTTAATTTCCGTAGCCTCGAACGCAACAATGCTATTACTAATTGTAATCACAATTTCTTATGGAATTGAAGATTGTACTGCTGTTCGATAACGATTTTCTTTGTGATGCTCTCTGTGATCGTTGGAAATTTTTATTCTCGAGGAACGAATACATTTGTGCATATGCTAGCGATCTACGTGCCATTTTAGTCTTGCCGTGCGGTTTTTCCCCCTCACGGAATCTTCTACTGCAAATGCAATGCGAATGCAAAGATTCATCCGAGTGATGGCAAAAAGATGAGATTTTTTTTTGTGACCTAAAAAACGTCGAGTGAGATTGACTGTAGAACGGTAGAAATAAGTTCGGGGCACGGGATTGAATTTCTTTCTGTCTATATACAACCGCAACCGGTAGTTCCAACGGACACGAAGAATCCACGGAGCGTTATGATTTGACCGAGCCACGAGAGAAACTCAGACTTTCGTCAATAATTTTACGGCAAATTGAACTCTAAACTTTCCGTGAAACTCGCGCCGGTACTCAGCGAGATGGATCCATGCAGCGAAGAGCCATCCCACTCGTAATTTTCATGGGGCTAGGGTGAGCGAGCGGTAAACGACCCACCCGCTTCAACGGAATGAAAAGTTCTTCGGAGATTCCGCTCGCTTTCAATCTGGTATCCGCGAAATAAAACGCGTACCGTCACGAGTTTATCCGTCATGCAGATTAAATTGGGCTGCAGAATAAATAATTTCATGTGAGAAGTGGTACAAGAGGATTAAAAGATGGACGACGGAAGTCTCGGAAAAAGCTCTTACGATGTACATTTCTACTTACTGCTTTGATTCTTAATTACCAAATATAAATAACGATTTTGTATGGTCAAAGAGAGCTTTTGCCTGATGAAATAAATGGTTTTCGAGTAAAAAAAACCTTGCAATTTCGAAAACGTTGTTTTAAACGATGTTGGATGTATCGTCATTGGAGGATATTAATTCTGATTACCGACAATTTCAATTGAGACAAAACGCACTAAATCAAAAATATATCGCTCACTTTTCCGAACTTCTACACGATGGCTCATATTGAGATTTTCTTTATTTTTTTCAATGAAATTATTCTTCAATATTATTGTCTCCAGCGAGTGCAGTATGACGTCTTCAAGAAAACAGTGACTATTGCGATTACTTGATTTCTATTTTTTTTTAAAGTTCCAAACATTCGCACAATAATCACGAATAATGCGTCTCTAGCGCTATCAATAAAAATAGCTATGCTGTATCTACAATTGCGAATCTTCGACGAGAGTCGGTGCGGTTCGGGGCGAAGGGTTAGGTGCAGCTTTTTCACCGAGTGCATCGCGCTCCCCGTTGTCTATAGATAGACACTCTCATAGCGTTGGTATGCGTCACGGTTAACGGATGTACGTACGCATACGTAGATACCAGAGATCGCATAGCGACGCAGAACGTCGACGTCCAGCGTCGTCGATACAACGACGTTACTCTTTGCCGAAACCATTTCCGCCGTCAAGCTCAGCACGCCACCGTCTATTCTCAATATTTTTTTTTTTTACTCACCTCTTTCGTATTTTTATATATTTTTTTTCATCCCCAACGCTTTGTACCGAATACCGATGAGCACTCGATTATAATGGAATGAAAATAGTACATCCGTGTTGAGCGCGAGCGAAGCAAGAAATACTTTTGTCGCGAAATACGCGACGAATAAAATAAAAAAGTGCGTCGAATTTTGCGAACGCGAGAGCTTTGGCGGGTAAAGGAGTTTAAAAACGTAAAAGCCGTGCAAAAGTATCGTGATGCAGTGCGAACGATAGGGAGAAAGTAAAAAAAAAAATAAAAGGTGGAATGACGATGAAGAAGAGAAAGAAGAGATGGGATAGAGATGGCGAGAAAGAGAAGATCGAGAAGTCGGCACGGAATAGAGCACACGGTGTCTGAGAAAGGGAGTCGAGCCGGGTATGGCGGGGTGACACTCCAACTTGGCTGAATCCGGCCACGTGCATTGTTCTGGCTAATTTTAGACTCCTCTGTCGCTTTGTCTACCGGCTGCCCCAACGGTGAATCTTCTTCTATCCATATCATGTCTCTTGTCTTTTTCGTTCGCTTCCAATTGCATAAACGGTCGAGTTGTTTTTTTTTTCTTTCGTTATCCAATACTGATAATAATCAAAAAATTCTGATAATCGTGTGGGGATGAGCATGCATTTGATGGAAATGTATTCGAAACACTTTTCCGAACAAATAATCATCATTAATTGTCATGCAATCATTGAGATGGTCATATATCCGGAATGAAAAAGAATAATTTGGATGAATCATTGTTTTAGAATTGATTCTCGTATTTAATAGCAATTATTATAATCTATAATATCTCGCTGATGAACCTATTTCAAACACATTCTCATTGAATGAATGCCCATTCATGTAATCATGTGAAAATAATTATTTATTTTATTTTATCCTGCCTTAAAATGAAAATTAATAATTAAATCTAAAATGGCAGCAATAAAGTAACGTTCAGAGACAAAAATGTATGAGAATGATGTGAAAAAAAATTGTACACGTTATTTCGAACACCAAATAATTGTGAATTCAATATTAAATGTTCGTGGGATTTCTGGTTGGCATGTGTAAATTTGATGGGAGCAAGTGTGGACAACGAGGGAGAAAAATCGACGAGGCGAGAAGTTGTAATAAGCATATTTGTGTGGAACGTTTCGTTGCGTGAAAGCCTCACCAAACCAGTCTGATGCGATTCCGAAGCGTTTCAGATGTCCGTGACGCACACGCGTTGCGATCGAGAACCACTTATTATCCATATGATCCGTAAATTTCATCGTTAAAAAAACCGAGTTCTCGGGAAATGACCCGGGGCACGTAATTGTCCGAACGGTTCGAAGATTATTGAGGGGCGCATTATAGTCACGATCCGGTGAGACTTCTTCGTGGTTCGTTCGCGTTGCCAATTAAAATCCATTTCAATTGACCGTCTTGTTCGTAAATAATTGTAAGTAAACCATTATAAGAATTCTCGAGACACCGAACTTTAACCAAAACATGTCCATCCATGCAATGCAGTTAATAAAAATGTTAATCAGAATCTCCGTCTTGTACCGGAAATTTTTTCTTCTTCTTCGCCATAGTGCGTCAGGCGGATAATTGGAATGCTAAAACTCCTTCGCTCGGGTACTCTAATTTCCTTTCTATATAAACGGTGGAATAATCGATAACTCAAGGTTTTTAGTCATTGAAGAAATCTTGTGATTGCTTTGTCGGTGAAACAATTTTGAAAATTGTCGATACCACTGATAATCAATTGTATAATTTACCAATCGTCTTCAAAACACACTAAGACGTCTGCTTTTGCATCTCTCTACGTTTTCGATCCACGGAAATCTGCGCCACATGCCACAGAGCTCTTGCAAAAAATGGGAAAAATCACAAAAACTTTTTACGTAATAAATATTCCAGCTTTCAATTCTAACCGTGCCAATGAGTGATGTAGCGTGTCCCCGAACTACAACAGATATAAAATACAATCGGTTTCCCCATTGGGCCAAAGAAAATTCTCGACGGATCCCCGTCGATCCCTTTTTACACCGGCGAGCGGTCTGTCGGAAACATTGTTTTACATCGACCGAAAGCAATCACATAAATAAGTCAGAAAAGATTCGAGGAAATCGTGAAAATCAGGGGTGTGTGCAATTTCGCATTCACGGTCTGCAGGGAAAAGTGTCCGCGCTTCGGGGTGAGTAGAGGGTGTATATATACATGTGTGCCGCACATCCAACTCGCGGCTCCTCGTGTCAGGATCAAACAATATTGAACCCCTCGCGTTCGCGTGCAGCCCCTCCAGCTTCCCATTTCCGCGGAATGGTCACTTGTCCAAAGGTCGTAGCTTCGATAAAAATAAAAGAAAGAGAAAAAAAAAGTTATACAGGCAACGCCCGTGAAGAGAAGGCGCAAAAAAAGTTCATCGAAGCGCGGAAAGGGCGAGGAGAAACCTGAAATTCTCGTGACTCTCGTTAGATATTCCTTTTTATGTGTCTCGCGCCCATAAATGGCCGAGGTGAATCGCTCAAGAGCTACATGGACGAGACGGATGTTGGAAAAAAAAAAAATAAAAAAAATTGGAACGAAAAGTATAGAAAGAAAATGGAGTGGCCGAGTGGTAGGGGTTTTTCTGCGCTTTTGCATGGACCCCGAGCTATGGTGTTCCCGGTTAGTCTCGTGGGGGTCATCACTCGCACTTCGGGGACAGTCAGTGTCCAGTTTGGTCTGACGCACACATACACGATATACCGTACGGACGTAAAGTAAAACAGCGATAGCGAAATCCGTGAGCCAGAAGCGATGTCATGGGTGAGAGAAAGAGATAGAAAGAGAGAGAGAGAGAGAGAGAGAGGAATCGGGAGATTCTCTGCCGTCCACCCCTTAAGGTCCAGTCAGCGTAACACCAGTACCATCGAAGCACTATAGCGGCTAGCGCAGGCACGATACGTTTCGACTCCTCTGACAACTGATATTGCGTGATCTATGGCTCCGAGCATTGCACACTTGGGACAAAACTGACCCGCTCTCGTCGACCCCTTGTAGAAATGCTATATATATACATAAATACATATGTATACGTGTATATAGCGTGTATGTATAGTATACCGCATACACACTACAGTGTACAATATATTTATTTCTTTTGCAGCTCGGCTTTCTTTCCTCCTTCCCTAACCAATGTACGGTATATCAGGACCGGTGCAAGTGTAGCGCTACCTTACATATGTATACACTTGCGAAGTATATGTGAAAAAGATTTGCACCCCAACGCTCTCACTCGCTCGCATTTATTTTCAACTCTCCACCGAGTTCCCCTTGCACTCGTAAACCACTACTACGGTATCTTGTGCACACCCCTCCACTCACATTTACACATATGTTCGCGTATCGCAACGCGACCGATGCGAGTCCACCTCATATATATAAGTAGTACGCGGCGTCGACGCATGGTTTACTCCCATATCCACCCATCCACGGCTCTGTGTGCGTAATCCTGTACGGACCCGAAAGCAGCTAACAACAAAGTAATAGATGTCCCAAACCGGACAGAGCCACCCTCGGGCCTCCGACCCACGCCCGACCGTTCCGGAGAGTTCCGCTTCGTCAATAAACAATCACGGTATAATAGAAAGGAAAAAAAACTTACCCTCTCTCGTCGCAGTTGGAACAATCCGTGGTACACGAGCGTATGAAACTTGGATTCCTCTTTTTCTTCATCAAATTTTTTTTGCATCGTGTTGCTCGGTCCCAAAGTGGAGGATACGACCACCCCCGTAAAAACCACGTTAGGCAAGCATCGACATCGAGATCGAACGCCGAGGCGTGAAATATTTATCGCACCAGACATATGCTTGCCTGCAGGGTGTATCGGAGCTACAGAACGGTAGATGGACAAATGCCCGTGAGGTGCGGATTACCATGAATCAGGAAGAAATAGGCTTAGAGACTTATTGCGAGTTCTGCGGAGCATGGACGAGTGCTCCGGAGAAGCAATTTCCCGTACGGTCGAAGAGTGGACGACGCATGCGGGCTTTCATGTTCTATCTGGATGAAGAATCGCCCGAAGACCGAATCAATATGATATGCGGGGATCCGGCTTTGGGGTAATTACATCGAAACGATAGATACAAGCTGTTAAATATGCAATTTTTGAATGGAAAACGGTTACTTGGAGCGTAATTGCTGAGTCGCTTCGAGACACTACAATGAACACTGGGGAAAGAGGCGGAGAAAAAAAAATCTTTCGGGTTGATAACAGGGAGGGTATATGGGCACGGGGAGCGACGTAAGGCATTCGGGCGGACCAAGAAGGAACGCAACCGCGAGACACTGTACCGTGGGGAGCAACTGCTACGAAATATATTATATTACGTATGACGCAGGGTCCGGCAATGAAAACTAAGTGCATATGAGAATCCATGGGGTTGATTTCGAGAGAGTATGTTCTGAACGTATATCATGGTCAAGCGAGGTAATAGAGAAATCCGATCCTGGTTGTAGATGCTACCCAGAAAAAAGTTCTATTTCCCTTTTTTTTTATTGGTACGGAGTTCTTTATTATTTACTAAGGCCGAATATCGAAAGACTTACCGGCTTGAAATAAACTCAGAATTATTTGTTCCTATTGTGTTCTTAATTTTTATCATAACTAGAAGACGAAAGATAATAGACCGTATATTGAAGTACGTACACGATTCTACCAGCGGGCAGTTGCCTAAACGTCGAGCTCCCAACACACGAGAGGTATGAGTGGAGCTGTGGTGTGCGCTTGTGTATCTGTCGAGCATATGTACCCATGACACCCTACGGTACAGTTGGTGTTTACAACCGTCTTGTTCAGACTAAACCGAGCGTGGTATAAATAATTTTTTTTGGAATTATCTACACCAAGAATGCCAAATTGCTTGAATTAAGTTTCTCCGAAGATCACTTAAAGCACTCATACACGTTACATAGACATTCTCTCATACGATACGGAATAAGACATGCGCTAAGGCATCGTGGTTTCCTATATGAGACTGAAAAACGTATTTTTAAATCCTCCGTTCGTCGACACTCGCCCTTTGGCCTCATCTGGTCCGTTTAGAGTTTCTCGTGAAAAATAATAAGCGTGTGAAATACAGCTTTGGACCTTGAATCCTCACTTCGCAATTCAGGAAGTATCTTTCGTCGAAAGATATCTTTTGGGCTTCGATATCTCTCCCATTGAATGATAGATATAAGTAAGAAAGTATCGATCTGGCCAAGGTATCATACGTTCTAATTTCCTACGCCAAGGACGTCGAGGATTCTCATGTCCCTGTATAGCGTGATTAGATCAATATTTTTGCTAATCCAAAAGCAATAACGAAACCCAACGTTGTTCGGATTCTTCGAGGCGGTAAAGACCAGCAAGAGCAACACCCGGACGAATGTGGCACTCGTTCGTTCGGTCAATTGAAGCATTTCTTATCTAAAAACTGTTGATCCCGCAGGCCCGAACGCCCGAAGACCTTTGATCCATTAAGGTCTGTTCGGGCGTGATTGCGGGCTCTTGTCTTCTCTTATAATTGATATTGGCTCGGTGTGCGGTGCTGGAAGATGGCTGAAGATCGGTGCCTGCGCGGGCTGGTGAAGCTGAAGACGAAGACGGAAAGTCACAGTTCTGCGAGAGGTGGACTGGCACGGGTTGGGCAAAGGGGGGTGCCTCTGGTCAGGAAGTAAAGCCGCCGTTGCGGGAACGTCTATAGACGCCGCTACCCATACCGATGAAGAGGAGCGTCGTTGGGGAGGAGGGGGAGGGTCGAACCAGTGGTTCTGGTAGTGCAAGTCTGAGCAGAGGGGATGAACCAGTCCACCGCTCTAATCCCGAATGGCTTCGTCTTCAAGAATAGTTGGTAATCCTCCAGGATAGTTGGAGATCACCGAGTTACCGGACACTCGAATGCGCGTCGACCGACTGGTGAAGCGAGCGAGTGAGATTTCAAGGCAGAGAAAGCGAGAGAAAGGTCGTGGAGAGGTTTCACCAACCCCTATTGGCAAGTAAGACCTTCCGTGCGAAGGTGGCTGGCCCTATGCTCTCGGTTCGCCCATATATGTTCCCGGACTCGGCATCACCGAGAGGTCCGCGAGCTACCGGAGGAGTTCGTACTTTGGGAAACTCGAGTTAGCCATTGAGGAACCGAATGTAACGTAACGTTTCGTGCATTGGGTTCCATCCTTTGTTCGAGAGGTCCTCCCAAGCTGATTTTGGTCCTGTAAGATCGCTGCATCGACTTTCCTGCGGACTCTCGAGGACTTTGTCTCGCTTTCAGCCTTGGCCAGAGCGATGGATCCTATCGTCGTTACGCCAAAGGACACCGAGCATTGGTAGAAGCAGTCTTAATGTTCAAAGTCTATACATAGTTCCCCCAATCTCTCGCGGCTATACAAGTCCTCG
This sequence comes from Sussaba pulchella, assembly GCA_963971145.1. Taxonomy (NCBI): domain Eukaryota; kingdom Metazoa; phylum Arthropoda; class Insecta; order Hymenoptera; family Ichneumonidae; genus Sussaba; species Sussaba pulchella. The sequence goes on from OZ020165.1 coordinate 10,507,182, forward strand.
TGGATATCCTCGTGGATTTATCCATGTCTAGTGGCGCTATCCATGTACATACATACCAAAGCTGATATCGCCGGCGTGTAACGGCCCGGACGGTGGGCTAAGCAATGACGATCCAACGGCCCATGTGAAATCCACTTCCAGATTCTGTTGGAACACGACGAAAGCTGCGGAGCTATATCCACACTTGCCTAAGCCTTTACTCTCGGGGATTTACCGTATTGTGTACTTCGGCCAATCTCGGAGACGAATGCGTCCACAAGGAAACATGATTCGATTATAAATTCGATAGACGCCGATCGCGGTTCGCGTGGACGACATTATACTGATTTTTATATGTTGTATAATTGCACTGGTTAACGACGAAAATAACGACTGTGGAACAACGTGAATTATATACATATTCTTAATGTTCCGGAAGTTATACGATGGCGAGGGCGTACCAGGGATGTATGTACGAGGTGGAAGTAAAACCTTTTAGCGCGGCTCGTCGGACGACAGGCATTCGAGCCCCGAGTTTCCCTCCTGGACACGGGTGACCACGCTCTCGTTTGAAAGTGCCTTGCTTATCTACTTCTCTTTCTCTTCTCGAGTGAGTCCGGCTTATGGGAACCAAAGTACCTAATATACGCACGAAAGTACCGTGAAACTATGGGCCGCGCGGTCGTACGTGCTCCCGGCGTGCAAAGTACGAGAGTTAAAACGTATCGTATACCGTTGACGACGCTTCCAACAACGGAGAACTATAATACCTTTCGGCGTTCGACGTGGTGGACGCACCTCGCGACACATCCGGTGGATCGCTGACTGACTGGTAAACTCGGTCCTCGTCGTGCCGTCAGGAAACACCTGAACGTCTGAACACGTGAATGTACGCGCATCAGTGCTTTTCTTTTCCTTCATGTTTCATTCTGTCAAGAAAGAAAGCATTAGAAGCAGGATAATAGCGAGAAACGAAGAATAAAATTTCAAAAAAAAGAATAAAAAACGTTCGGAGAATGGATATTTTCGAGGCATACGTAGTTCGATAATGTTCGAGGCTTGTATGCCGGATAATTTAATGGTGAGGTACTCCATAAGTAGGAATTACATATGCAACGCACTCGCCCAAGCGTACCTTCACGTTTCTATAAACGAGACATATTTTAGTGGAAGAGTGATGCTCGCTGACGCGATCATGCGTCCATCGAGGAATGTACGTGCCGAACGCTAGCCGTATGTATTACAAATGGAGCACCGGCTTGCCGCCTCCTCGTCGATTCTTCGACAATCCCGGAAAATTTGTAATTCAATATTGCTTTGTTCGCATAAAAATTTCGAACGAAACGCGTGCTCCGGGTAGTCAATGACCGCGAGAACGTCAAGACGGAGGACGACTCGGGGTAATGTAAGCGGACCCCTCACAGACAATTTGATATTCGGCCTCACTGTCCACGCATCGCTCCGCAGTTATATTCATACAGTGATTTTTCAGTTATCATATTGGACCGCGTCGCAGGCAAACTGTATGAGCTGAGAATAATTGAGAAATAAAGATCACTTTGAATCATCTACTTTTGTTATAAAATTATGCAGCTAGAGGTAAAAAATTTATTTAGTCGGATAGAGTTTTTTTAAAACTGGAAAAATTTCAAATTAGTCGAAAATTTGGTTCGATGAATTCACTTTTAAACACATTTTGGGTAAATCGAATCGAAATTCAATATAAAATTGGGTTTCTGTCTTTAATTTTATCTTGGACTGATAAAAAATTTAATGGACAATAATATTCAACTTCATTTCTTCGTTATTGATAACAAAAAATTTGACCGTTTCACCGTTTTCAGTACATAATATATGAATTCTTTTCGGACACTTATTATGATCGGTACAAGGTTCTTGGTTTTTTTCAATACGAATTCCATGCGGTAAAGAAACAAGGTAACGAAAGTAGGAAACCAAACCGAAGCCCGTGGTGAGGAGGAAAAAGGTCCTTGGGGAACGACTGGGTCCTGAAAAACCATTCAATATTTCATGCGAAAAACATGCACAGCTCACCCTTCATACTTTTTTTTATTTATTTCTCCCACCCCTCGCGGTTTGCATACCAACATTCGCGAGTCGTCCGCCTGTCGCTTCGTCCTCCGTTCCCATCTTTCAGTCAGCTTTATAAAGTGCTAGAAAAATATCGTGAATATTTGAATTCGGACAGAAATAAATAATTCCTCGGACGAGGATCGAGCGAGGGGTGAAGTATATGCCCCTAAAAATAATTTAGTATCGAGATCCGAGGCAGTAGCGGTGCAATGTCATTTGGGAATAATTTACGTGGTCACGTGACCTAAGAAAACCCCAGTAAACCCGGACGTTCAGCCGGAACGCTTCATAAAGTTATGTTTTTCAAGGAAAAAAACGAAAAGCTTTTCAATAGTGACTTCAGATCCGCAAGAACGATCGACATGAATTTCCCAATGTATATCTGCCGTTTTTGCAGCATCGGTATAATGCGCGACGTAGCTTTAATACTTGATGAAACATTCGAGCCGCGATATAGATGCGTATGAGTCGAGCTGGCGATGCCGCAAACCCGGAATTTCGATGCTTCACCCCGGATTCGTAGAAACACGACGACCCCTATTTGCTTCTATGCTGAACATACGTATACAGCGCGATTAAAACAAATACCAACGGACCGCCGTTACATTGATACATAACTCCTATATTCATTGATAGACCGGCTAAATTATTGATTCAATCGTTACGTTCATAGCCCGTTTAAAAAGCAGCCGAGGGTTCGCCGTCTCCGTACCATATCAATTTTCGATAACGGGATATTTCATTTGACCGAGAATAACGATATATCGTCAAAAGTGAAACCGATCCGAAAAATTTTTCAAATCCATTTTTCTCGCTTAGCTTGACGAAATGGTTCGTCGTCTGCAAGCTGTTTTGCGCGTGTGGAAAAATGTCGGAATTGCTTGTTGGCATTCGACACGATTCGAAGGTAGTGCACCTACGGCGTTCTTCATCCCCATGGGGATGGAAAAGGCATTTTCGGATTTGCAAAAATCCTTTCTGGATAACGCTTTCACTCTCCGGACCGTAGCTGCGATACATGTCGAAATAAAGCTGATTTTTATTTTCGAATATCGACAGCTTTGAATCGAACCTTGTAGGATTTGTGGCATAAGGGACGATGAAGGGGTTGAAGGAAGAGATGTGTCAAAATCGGTGGAATCTAGAACTAGAGCCATATATCTCAGCTTCAGATATATAATATATTAGAAAATTCAATATTAGAATTATCGACGGAACCGTGGAAATAGAAGGGTTTAAAAAAATAAAAAAATAAAAAAATCGACGAGCCGCTGAGTGTCTTGAAGGGCCGGGCGATATGTCGAGAAGAGCTTTGCCCTTCCGCGGAAACACCCTGAGAGGAAAAGCATGTTTTATTCCGCGGTTCTCCGCGGGGCCAGTGGCACAAATACACGTCGTATTGCAAGCCGATCCGTCTATTCTCCATATGCGTGTAGAGACCGTTCACGCTACGCATAACCAGCCGTCACAGTTTTTTCGCTATTACCGCGTGCCGTAGCACCCTTCGAGTGCCCACTTGCATATGCGTGTGCGAGCCAGATTTCTTCGAGTCGAGACTAGAGTCGATCGATCAAATACCGTTGTAACAGGTGTCGCCAAATCTATCTCGTGACAACTACAAGTTTTTCTACTCTAAAAACTTGTTCCTTCTTTTTTTTCCGCGGCATCCTCGGCTTTTTTGTGGGTGGAACAAGGAATCGATCATTCGTGTTTCTATTTATAAACGAATGAGGGGCAACCCCAAATTTATTCATAGTTTATGTCACGTTCAGTTTTGAATTATGCAGAGCCACGGATTTTTTCAATTCGATCTGCCGTTGAAAGGCATTGTTAAAACGCGATGGAAGATGTTTCCTCAGATCGCTTATGAAATAGAACTTTTAATCAAGAGAGGGCAGGAAAATTGAAAAGAGGGAAGGAAGCAGATCATTGTTTTCTAGAATCCCGACGTCGAAATTTTAGTTTAATAAAAGGTAAGTAGACGGTAAAGAAATGGATCGATTTTGGAAATTATTATCTCGGAGAATATTTTTTCAATTTCATCGAGATATTTTTGTTCGAAAGTATTTGTGTGCATTGAGATTACGTTGACAATTTTTTTCGATGAATATACTTTCAATTAAAACGCTCTTGTTGCGATTATATCGGAACATACTTTTCGAAGCCGTTTTTTAAATTGATTAGAAAACGGCTCGAATGGTATCCTCCTAATTTCAACAGAATATTTTCGGATAAAAAGCGTATGTAAGGTCCAAACGTTCGCCGTTTTGTCAAATCTATATTCACGAATTTGAGGAATTACTTTCATTATTCGAATATTCGGGCTACTTTATTGTTTTTTTTAGTACAAAAAATATTTATCGACAGAAATTGGGAGGTCCGCAACCGGTTTTTTGTACGGTTTCATAGATGAGCTTCAAAATGAGTTCATCGCGATTGAAATACCAATAAAATTCGTAGATTTATCATCGTTGAAATAAAAAGATATATTTTTTCTGTGTTATTCGAATGAGAAATAGAAATGCTCGATGAGCGCTGCCCTTAAGAAAAAAAAGTGATTGAGCTGATCATTTTTTTCTGGTTATTTAGAGTCACTATCTATCACACATCATGTGCCATTGGAAAACTAAAAATAAAAAAAGCAACCCACCCCAATGTATATCCATACCATCAATTAATTCACTTTTACCTCAATATATATGCTTTCGAATGAAATATACCCGAATGAAATTAAACAAATAGATTTTCAGATAATAATTCCACAAATTCATCTATTTCTTCTACCGTCTATCTCGGATGTGCCCCCTTAAGTCGTCTTCAAATGCAGAAGCGTGTGAATCAATCAAATATCTTCATCATTCGTTAACTTTATCGATTACTATAGTCGAAAAAAAGGTTCTGTAGTACGCTATCAAATCGCAGACACCAAATCGGAAACGACGAATGTAGCCGGACTCACAGGGTCGTCACTGTGAACTTCACGAATCGTATTAAAATCCCAATCTCCGGTGCAGTTGTCAGTCACGCTACTCGGCACAACAATGCGAATTTTCGGATAGCTCATACCCGCGTCACACGCGAACCGGTATTATTATTTCCACTCGAATCTCGACAACGCTAAGCGACAAAGGACTCGGAGATGAAGCATGACAACGGTCCAAGCGTTCACAGGGTGGACGCTGGTTCGTGGATGAGCCCCAGTCACGACCCTTCATCGCATTCCGATCCTTTCTGCAGCGATTCCGCGGGATTGCCCCCCCCCCCTGCCCAACACTATCGAGGGTGGGTAGATCCAGGACCAAAACCCGGAGATACTATCGACCTGATAACATAGTATCGGCCAGTACTCTCCTAAAAACGAAATAAAAATTAACTAGGGTGCCTATGGTTAGAAGTGCCCATGATTAGTTGTGCCCATGATTAACAGTGTCTATGGCTAGTAACGCCTATAGGTATTCAGGTTTATCATGTGTGTGACCCTTTACGAACCACACAAGTAACTCTCTGATTCGCGAGTTCAAATTTATTATTATTATTATTATTAATTATTAATTGTCGTTAATAATAACGAGTTTATCCCAGTTCGGAGAAATTGAAGAGTTTTCAACTTATCGACATTGTTGCTATTTAGCACCGCATTAAACGAACATCGTATACTCTTTGCTCGCTTAGTTCCTCATTGCAAATTAAACACGAATGGCCCACAATCGAACGCGTTGTTTTGATATTGTATTTTGGAAATAAATATTTCTGTTTAAATTTATGAAGGGCATTTAAATAATGTTTTACATCGGGATTTAAATAATTAATATTGAAATCTTGATCGTGAATATTTCCGTTACCATAAGATCTTGTGCAAAGACATTCTCCCTGTCCTACTTTTTATTCTCTAATTTCCCTCTCGCTCTTTCTCGTGCTGTTTAAACATTTTTTTCAAAGCAGCAATGATAGTGTTGCTTAGTTGCACCCTTTAAAATTTCTATCAACCCGTGTGGATTTGTTTTCTTCGAATATGTTTTTTTCTTTTTACTAAAAAATTATTAAACCAAAATCTTATCAGCTCTAAGTTACAGCGGGACGCATCGATTGCATCATCGATCATTCTGATCGCATTATTAGTTTCGGAGGAAACGTTAACGGAAAACTTGATCACATACGTACATACGAGCACACACACACATACACACACGCACACAAAAAAAATATTCCTCCAAATAGGTCGAAATTACTTCCAAGACCTTAAAACGTGAAGATCTGTCGAAAAAAACAATTTTCGATTTACGGGTCATAACAATAACTTTCCTCTAAAATCGGGTAGTTAAAAAAAAGCAGTAAAAGATGTGAAGAAAGTATGGCCTGGATAATTGTATCTTAGAAACGTTTTCGAATTGCTGAGATTGCTTATATTTTTAAGATTCGGTGATCAATATGACAATTGCCGAAAGACCCCTTCTAGCAATATCATCAAAATCAATTTCCTCTGTATCCCGCGTGCAGACCAGAATAAATTGATCGATACATCGATCGATTAAATTGTCGTTGTAGACATTCAGCTGCACTGAATTCTGTGGTATCCAGTTTGATGGATGCAATAGCGTCTAGCCCGGGCGGCTAATTCGACAAAAACTCATCGACTAAGTGTCCCCCTGGCGTTGTGTGTTTGTGAGAAAGTAAAGTCGCTCAGATATGGGCGTCACAGGGTGGTCGGAGTGTTTCGGTGCACGCGGTTTATACCAACGTGTACCGGTAGTTGACTTTAATGGCCGCGCTTAGGGGTAGAGATGGACGTACGGGCAATTCCGCGTGGACGTTTATAAATTACATACCACGACCGCAACACTATAACTGGTTAGCTACCCTCAATGTGCTCAGGCGCCAGAAACAGAAAGAGGAGGAGAGAGAGAGAGAGAGAAAGATAGCGAGAGGAAAAATAGGAGAGGGAAAAGCGGTTAAGCAAGGGTGTACACCCCCGCACGTTCGTTGACTCGGTGTAGGGTCAAGAAAATCGACTCCTCGTATTCTGTCTTTGTTCACGCTGAGAAAAAAACACTTAGACAACTGAATAACATCAGTTCAAACAAAAATCAGTGAACCTTTGATCGTCACACTGGGTGGAATCCACCCGTCGATCAACCGACGACCGGAAGTTTTTGTTTCCGTTTTCATCACTGTCTGAATTTTTTCTCAACATGTTGCCTTTTTATTTCATATGAATAAATTTTTCGTGCATCATCTAGAATGTTCGAAACATGTTCTGTAATTTCTTCAATTACTTTGGTCGCATAGTTTGCTCATAATCGTTTTTTAAAAACGGAGTGGATGGAATCCACCCAGTGTGGCGGCCGTGATATTATTTGGTGGTGTGACGGTGAAGGGTTGATATCAGAGTGTCCTTGAAGAGAAACAAATTTCTTCGCAGTTTTCAGGTTTGAATTAGATATACTACCCGAAAACTTTCGGCCAAATCCGAGCCCAATCCGACTGTTTTAAGAGGTTCCGCAGTCGTTATATGTATACATTTCAAAATTCATCAACATGTGAAAAAACTTGTTTGACCAGTTGAAATCGACATTGCTAGTAAATATAAATATCACTTTCACGACCGTATCGATGTACTTGTCATTTTTCCTACTCATCTACTTGCATTAAATACAATTGAAAATTATCAATTCATAACGTGATCGTTCTCTCGATTCGGAAACATTTTTGTAATTTCAATAATTGTTGTTGATTAAAAAAATTTCATAGTGGAACCCATGACTTTCTATTTTAATTGAGATTGATGTCATGTAATGCACTCATTGTCAGTTTCAATCCCCGAGTATTTTTATACTGGAAAAATCGATTGCAACGACTGAGACTATATTTTTCACGTGCTAATTAACAAATCAATTTGATTAATCAAATGCAAAATCGATGCACCGAATACGAATCCGCTTCGGAATGTCCGATTGAACCCAAATTTGGCCAGATGTTTTCGATAACATATATCTTTAATCTGAAACCTGACGGATTTTTCTTTCGAAAGCACACCCTAATCAATGTAGCATTACGCCCTATAGTTAACGTCTACGGCTGCGTATGTGCTCGCCTGCAGTAAACAGGGTTGAATTTCCATCGTGTGGAAGGGGAGGAAACTCTGAGGATAGTGGTTTCAAATGGTTCGCTCTCTGTGTATCTGTTTACGAATCTACAGCGGTTCTATAGCGGAGTATTCCATGCAGCACTCCGCTGTATCGTTATAGAAGCGCAGAACTGTACGAGAACCCTGGTTGCAGGATTCGCGCGTGGCGCGGTGTACGCAGTTACATACATTCGAGGGTTGCTTGGTAATGGCTTTGGTTTATTAATGACCGGTCAACTGCTGGGTTTGCAAGGCTATACCTACGGACTATCGAGTAAACTATTCCGCCGTATGTATGCTGTATGTGTATCCGACGCGAGACTAAACTCAACCTACGTCCTCTCTCTATCTACATTCGTGTGAATGTACGGTGCTATTAGTATACGTCTGCATTGTACCGTGTACGTGACTATTTCTTATGAGCTATCGTTCGCACCGCAACTGTGTATCGGGCGTTACAAACTGAGTCGATCTAATTGCTGGGTTTTCCATTCATGAATATTGAAAAATTGTGTATTAATACACAATTGCGTTGCGTCACTGTAAAAATCTCGAAGATTTTCCAGTGACAATCAACCGTATAAATTCCGAGAAATGATAATACCTTTGATGATTCGGGGGGAGCACGAGTAAAGAAATTGCGTTAGAAGTTTGGTCAAAAAAACTTTTTTAATCCCTATACCATATACCTATTTTTCCTATTTATCCAAGCACAGAGCATTAATTTGACCGTGCACAAATTTTCACTTTCCGCCATTTTAAATTGACTCGTGCGATTCGGTTGAAAAAATTTTCAAATATACTTTGAACATTGTTCAATCATTTGATATCAATGAAAAGTGCGATTGGGATTATTTACATGCATCAAAAAATTCATGAACAACATTTTTTTAAAACTCTTCTTACAATAAATCGACAGGGTCAAAATGACCCTGTGTGTGTTGCAGGGGTTAAAAAAAACTCCTGCCGAAGTAGACTCTTCTCATATACAACCTATGTTAAAATAACTTCTGCACAGAACTCTCTTCAGGATTAGGTTTGGGCTTAAGGCCTTTATAATTATTCCGGGTTGGGTGTTTGCTTTCGTGCAATGTGATTAAAAGTCTTCCATACACTATCAATGCGTTTTTGTTGTCTTCTGTTCAAACCTGTATTCTCCAATTTGTCGCCATCAACGTTGTTGATTTGTTTTGGGAAGAAATTGTTTTTGTTGTGGTTTTTCGCGAACCGAGTTTGTTTCTTCGGAGTTGTTTCGATGGGGTTTCGCTAATTGTGCAGTATCGCAGCTTTTCCAAATTTTACAGTTTTTGAAAATTTTCTTTTCCGAGGATATTCCTTTCGTCCTCTAGATGAAGAATCAAGTGATAGAGGCCAGAAAATCTTATCGGAAGTATTTTTTTTTTTTTACGTTTTTTCGAAATTTGAAATTTTTTTTTGAAATCCGGTAGTTGTTTTTCTGCACACCCGATACAGTTTCACGTGATGGGGTTTCTTGACGAAGGTTTTACAAAGTTCTTGAGACATTAACCAGATTCCAAATTCAAGCCTGGCAGCTTGTGGAGGTTTATTAATAATAAAAAATTCTGCGAAGTTGTAATTCATTGGACACCGTGAGGCATTGTATGGGGTGAAAGAGGTGGAGGGGTGGGAATGATTAATTCGCACTATGGTATTCCACGTGTTCCCGGAAATTCACGAGAGACGTCCAGTACAACATATACCATAGAAGATTGCAACTCTTCGTATGGTTCCATGAGAGTGTTTGGAAGGGAGCGGGGGTGGTCAGACCAGCGGTTCCCATAGCACGGTCGCCCGTTCGGGTCAGACTCCTTCGTCCGGTGTGATTAATGATTATGAGTGTGGTATATTAGCGAGACCCTCTCGGTTTCCATAGGTTTCTTCTCTCAGGAAAACTGCGATCCTTTACTTTCGTTACGCACAGGAACCTAACCATACCACCTTCTTCCTTAACACCATCACCGCAAATTACCGGCCGGCGTCTTAATCTCACCGGAAAAAAAAATTCGGTTGTTCATTATTCGTTGGTTTATTACCTACCCAGGGCCACAAGTAGGACGTGTCGTTAACAACGCATATGGCTTGTTCACGGGAATACAATTTCTTTCATAATGATTCTGGTCGTAAATTCATCTTTAGATAAATAAAAGTTCAAAAATTCCCATATAAATGATTTCCAATATAATTCGAGGCCGATTTTAATGCATCCATTGAAACCATCGTTTCACAAATTTATGTCGTGAAGCTACACCTCCGCATTGCGACACTGCGAAGAACAATAATTTCTCAACAATCAAGAACAAATAAATGTTCATTTTAATTTCAATCGATGATGAAATTTACAAAAAAATTCGTAGTTTATTTACGTTCAACGCCAATCCACAGAAGCTTCAGGCTTCGCCCACGCATTTACTTCAAGAATTCACAATGTATTCACGCATTCTTTTTTCCGTGCATCAAGATAAAACGTATTTTATGATATATAAGCGTACAAAGACAGCGCGAAGTAGTAAATGAAAATATCATCGTTAATTGAGCGTCTAATAAATCTGTCGAGACGCGCGCGATGTAGGCGTACCGAGGTCTTTGGTTTCTCGCGTCGTCGCGCAAGTTTGCATAAGTAATTGACACGTTATAAAAAGTTTAATCACACACGCGTGTGCATCCGTGATCGCGGCTACTGCACGGGGAGTCGACTTGACGTGGGGGAATAAGGCAGCCGGAGATCGAGAACCTCGCTAGATTTGCCAATGAAGCTGCGGGGGAAAACACCATGGGAAGAAGGGGGAGGAGGAGGGCTTTCACACTCTCTCCCGGTCTCCACGAGATTTCTATCTTACGATAGTAATGACGTCGTTGACTGAATATCAAATGAATAACCTTGCATTGTGTGTGACGGCACAATGACACGACGCCGGGAATTGTTTGCGAACGTTCGGGAGAGTTCTTCTCTTGTACCGTTACGCTGTCTCTGCCGCGTGCCGCATAACAATTTCCCTCTCACTTATACCGATGTACAAGTTGGTTGTTCGTAAAGTCTCCCGAGCTTTGTCGTTTACACGCGTCGTGAAAATATACGAACGAACGGATCCGAGTTTATCGCGACAAGCGTTTAGCCATTCGTGCTAAAGGCTCGTCCGGTATTCGTGCAAAAATTTCAATACCCTCAGTGGGCTTTTCTCGCTTCAATATGCATGTGAATTTGATTTTTTTTTGATTTTTTTTTTTTTTTCGTACGACACTAACGCGGTTTGAAATACGTGCGTTGTTGTTGTTTTTTTTTTTTTGGTTGGAGTTGATGGTTGTGGGACGTATTTTAAGTTTTTAATGCGTGTGCGGGTGGTTTTTGGTAATTATTTATTTGATTTATTTTTAGAAAATATTTGCAAACGGGTTGGATAAATTGACTGCAGTGGTGGGCTTATGAACGAGGAATTAAGTCGAAACTTTGCTATTCGTCGTTAGGATAACGATCATAAAGATGTGAGAAATAATTAGGGGGAAAAATCTCGATAATGAAAATGCAAATCGTGGATTTATATCCACATTATCGTGGGCTACCAATTTTTATTTATTCTTCGGAGCGTTGGAGGAATATCGGAACCAAGCTTAACGGCGCTATAGAATGGTGAGAGGAAATGCAAGTTACTAATCAGGTAATGGCACAGAATCATGATGGTATTGAATCTACCAAGACGCATGAAACCGCGACTCTACTGTACTTCAGGGTGGCCCTTAAGATGATTATTTTAAATTGTCCGTACGCTTTACCTCTAGTACGATTCAAGGTCGATGAAAACAAAAATTCGAGCAAAATTACAGACCACGACGAAATTTTTAACGGGTGTCCGTAAGCAATGAAATTTTCCATTTGAAAAACATTGCATTTATTGATTATTTCAATTTAATGTTGTTTTGATGGTTTTTTTCGCTTTGAAATTGTTACACCTCACCAACGGAATACGTGGTTATCGCGTGTGGCAAATTAACATATATGGATAGACCATCGAGACCGTTTAAAAAATATATTTGGTAAGTTGTCATAATTTTAAGACGAAAAGAGACCTTCGAAACAAAATCAAATTAAAATAATCAAAAAATATGTTATTCAAATGAAAAAATTCAATAACTCGCGGGCGCCCCTGAATAATGTCATAGAATAGTCACCGATTTCAACCGGGTTTTTTTCATACACCTCAAATCGTGCCGGAGGTTAGACATATCGGTAATCGAAAGTTACCATATTAAGATACACCCTACTGCACATAAACCTCCTTTTCGCCCAGAATTTAGAGACTAAAAATTATCCTGTCTCACACGCATGCATTCCCAGTGGACAAATTTGATTGATACATCAATCCTCGGCAAATATTTTTTTCCTTCGTGGGATACAATGAACATCGCAACGACCCACACCACTTCTTGAAGAATATACCTTTGTTCGGATTACGACAGTAGGTAGAGTCGAGGCGCCGAGTGTGGATACATCGTGTGGGTTGAGCACGTAGCGCTACGCGCCAGTGTCGGAAGCGCAACTAAAATGGAATGAGACGAGAGAGAAAACCCGAGGGTCGAGAAGAGGAAGCTCGGAAGGAGTTTGCCACGAGCAAGATAAGACGTAGAAGCCCGCGGTCGCAACGGGAACTCGCAGTATTTCCTATAACAGCGGTGTATTAAAACGAAGCACTTTAATTTACCGCACTGAAGATTTCATTTCATTCCGGCGAGACTCGAGACTGCAACGGCGTTACGTTTGTAAGTCCCGCACTGTCCTCCACGTACTCGGCGCATCCCCCGTTTACATTACACATACCCCGTCACACAATCTGTAAAATGAAGGTGGAGTGTTACCTAAGCGTCGAGGAAATTTCGAACGTTTCGTCGACGCCAATTGGTCTTTTTTTTCTACCAATATCGATTCAAAAGACTTCAAAAATTGTCCGAGGAAGAAAAAGTCTTTGAAAAATGAAAATCTTTCCGAAACGTCACCGACCCAATAGTGATCATGGAAAATCGAATCATCCCTTACTTATGAAGACAAATATTTTAACGTAATTTAGAGTTACGTATCGTATGATAAAAGCAAGTACAACTTGCACAATAATAATGCTTTACCAAGGATTAACATCCTTAGAGCTGAAACGTATGCTGGCGACGAAATTTCTTACCGCTCGCATATACTTTTATTTCACTCCAAGCCACAACTTTTTACGTTCCAAGAAGTTAATGACAAACTCTACGAAATTAAGTCAAGAACTCGGTGATAAGAAAAGACGTTGGAGCTTAATTTTTTTTTTTTCCGGAATTTTTCTCGAAGCCAACAAGAAGGGACGACATAAAACGAAAGAAGGGCGAGAGGATAGATAACTTCCCAGCATTGCTAGCGGGTCTTTCTCCATTCTTGCATCTTTCTTATACTTTCTTCGCTCCTAAACTACATATAACGGCAAAGCAGTTGAGTTTTCGGCGAGATTAATCCTAGGATGGCGGATAAAGCGGCAGGCGTTGAATACATTAGCCGTGGGCATAAATAAGACGAAATTTAAGGGCACGTGGGTGAGAAAGAAACTCAAGAGCGAAGATAGAGCGAACGTTTCGGGGTGGAGCGAGGAAGAAATCGGGCGAGCGAGGCGAGCGAGCAGGTAGCTGATACTCGTTATATATTGTGGACAATAGTATCGCGGTATAACCTGAGGAGTACGGTGGATAGAAGCCCCGAGGGCCACACCGCGCACCAGGATGGAGTGTATAATTATCGTTGTTCAAGTTGGCGTAGTTTCTGCGCTTCCCGCGCGACCGTTCAGTTTGGTTCCAGTCTGCGAGCTTGAATTATAAGTTGTTAAGGAAGACACAAATTAGGCCCGGCGTGCGGCCTTTCGCCCTGCAAGCTGTGTACACATACACAAATATCCATACACACACGCGCAAACACACACAAATACAGACGGACGCACACTCGAAGCCACTGTAGCACTCGTAGTTGTACAATAGGTCGGTATAGTAATGGTGTAGATACAGAGCCCAGAGGCTCGCACAGTTCTCTTCTGCGGATACGAGAGCTCGTGGAGGGTGAGCCCAGGATAAAACGTTTTTCCACAAGCAAAACGTACGTCCTGTCTCAGTCGTGCTTTCCCTTTCCTAGATTTACTCAGATAAACGATACGCGCTCGAATAATTCCGCTGAAAATTAAAACACATAAGTCTCCGAGGAACTGTGCGGTTTTGGCCTGTTAGGAATAAACATTCTCGTATAGCTCGATTCTCGGGCTGGTTAAAACGCGTACACTGGCAATGATAAAAGGAAATGGGAATGATAAAAATAAAAAAAAATAAAAAGAACGAGCGTGAAAGCGTTGCCGGATCGATTTGAACAGCGTCGAATCGATATCACACGCGTTATCTTTCTGTTTGCCAGGACTTCGGAGCTCTCCATTTTCACGGAGGACTCGTGTTGCACGGGTATGTGCAAGTAGAATCGGTGTTACAGTTTGGAATCGTGCTACCGAAGAATCTGGGGCGCTAACGAAGGCCCGCCACGAGTGTTGGAGCTGGAAGCAAGTGCGAATAATTAATCGGCGATAGCCTTTCACTGGTGGTTGAAGCGAGTTATTAATGTTCCACGGAAACTAACACACATTCACGGACAGGCACGTACGGTTCTTGTGCGAAGACCATTAAAACGCCAACCGGAGAATTTACAAGTCGCGCTAAGGCGAAACGCGACGTGAATTTTACGATGTTGGGGTAATGCGGTGGCCCGATCCGTTGTCGCCTACTGCTTTTCTCCGCCGAGTGTCCGATAAGTGCGGCCAGGATATCGATGGATCCTGAGGGATTCGATGCTCGGTTTTTGTTTGGACCTTCTTGGGTCTTCGCGGGTCCAGCGAGTTCGATTCGAGTTCAGGTCGTTACTTTTTAAGATAAAGCGTGAAAACCTTTTCGATCTGTTATAATTAATTTACGTTAGCTGTAGGCATTTTTATTCGAGTATACAAGACCCGCTAATGAATTTATAACTCCGGTGAGGTCAATCGGGGCAATAAACTATCAATACTAATAAGCTTTGTTGTGCAAACCTCTGAAAAATTACGTACTGTGGATCTTAAAAAATATAAATTTTAAGAGCAAATCTTACGAGGAAATCGCTCTTGAAAATGTGTTGGGATATGTCATAATTCTAGCGCACAACGAAGGATAATCCGAAAGCAAAATACATCGTCGAAAAGAAAATTGTTCGGAAAGTTACAAATATTAACAAAATTTCTTGGACGAGACTGCGTATGTTTACGAAGAATTTTACCGATCCTGGTGATAAAGTTTCTTGTGAATTCCACCCTTGTCAGCGACTCTCCTACCCCTTTCGGTTTCACGGCTGCAATTACCGTAGGTATACGTGCCGGCCAATACCGGATCGGCCACGAGCGACGTCGGGCTAATACAGAGACCCCGGGACCGATGCTATTACTATACAAAATATACATACCTATATTTACCGTATACCATACCGTGCTTGCACACTCGACACGTTTGCGGGGAAAAAAATGTTGGCTGCCCGCACGCTTGCGAAGACATAAGATATGTAAGTATGCGGTGTACCTGACTGAAAGAGCTGGAATGCTCACACGCTGTAAGAAAAAGAGGCAGAAGTCGCGGGCGTGGGAGAAACAGAGTCGGGAGAAATAAGAGAAAGAGAGGACAAATGAGAAAAGGTTGGCGAGGCGAAGGGCTAAAACCGTGCGCAAGTACGGCCGGGCATGGAGGACGAAGGATAGGAAATAGAGAAATACGAAAAGGCACAGAAGTTAACATAACCAAGAAGGAGACACGGAAATAAAGCGGTTAAATAGATATTGGCCAGAAGGGCCACGTCTAACAAACTTCGTCAAAGACGATTCCGTCGAAATAACCTCGAAAAAACAACCCCGCGCAAAAAAAATCCGGTTCCAAAAAAACTCTGACAAACATTTTTATTCTGCAAACTTTTTTTCCAAAACAATTCATCGATATTAACGGCAACGATTTGAGAATTACAATTATAGGGGAAACAACAGAGACACATCAATGGTGTATGAAAGAATATTAATTATATTGCACGGTAGTAAAAATCCAATGCACAATAATCTCAAAAAACTTAAACGTGAACCTGAACCCAAAGAGCCTGAACTCAAATACATAAAATTTTGTGCAGAAGCTGTTTTCACACTCGTTGTAGGTGATACGAGTCTACTTTGACATGAGTTGTATTTAAACAAGTTTTTTGGCCACGTATCTTGGTCACAAGTTGTTTCGACGTGCTTCGACCCATAAAGGTCTTCGCAAAAGGTAACGAGTATTTCAGCCGAGCTGAAATCTGATCTGATAATCAATATGATCTCGTTAAAAACACTAATTTCCATATTCCCAGCAACCCTTCTGCTTCAACTTAGCGAGACACGTACGTGAATGAATATAAAATAATCATCTTTGCATATAAAATAATAATCCGTTTATAGGACTGTAAACACATATGGAACGAGGAAGGTCAACATGAAGAAAATAATTGGTAAGATAAAGAAGATATTAATAAGAAATATCATTCTGTAAATTATTCATCAAGCTCCCTTTCATGTTTTCTAAATGGGGAAAGAATAAACACAAGCGATGCTACGTCATATTTTAAAAAATACTATTGCTATGCACAGTGTTCGGTGGTGTACAACAGATCTCCCGAAACCTCGAAACAAACAAAAAAAACTAATCACTCAAAAACATATTACATGAGTAAAGCTATTAAGTGAGAGGCAATCATAACTCTGTTCATTTTTATGCTAATAAGAAGCGTTTGACAAATGTTCTGTCTTATTATCACGGATTTTTTTCGTATCACTCTTTTGCAAAAATGAAGAAAAACATTTTGGAACATAGAATCGCAATTACTCTCTCGAAAAATTAAAATAAATGAAATTCTATTTCTCTGTGTATACGCCCCTTAAAGTATCACACACAGCAGCAGTCTCGAGCAGTGTGTTCACGTAGTTCAACTGTTCATATTACTACATTAAACACCAGGTGTCGAGTCCAATACAGTGATCTTGAAGAACGTCTTACAAACCTCAAATCATAAAAAAGTTTTGCTCATCCTAGATATTTCCATTCCACCCTGCTTTCGGTCTGCTGCACAATGTTCACATTGGTTACCGCAAAAATACTGATACGCCTCTTCTTGATATATCAATCTCCTCGTCCTTGTCTCCTTATCGCTCTTCCTGTCTCCCTCATCAATGCGTTGGTTCTTCGTCGTTTCTCCGAGTGCAGTATTTACCGTAACTTCCCCGCGTATTATCACGGGGTTTTTACGTTTGTTCCCTGTTTTTCCCTCCTCGGAATTATTCAAAGTTCGTCCTTGCTCCTTCACTTATGAAATAAGTACATCGACACTACGGTTGTCTTATACTTGGATTGTAGTAGGTGGCCCTGAAGAAAAAATCAGAGCTTTCTGTCGAGGGTCGCCCGAAATCTACGGAAACGTGTGCACCTCATTTGCGAATATCTGCAAAATACGTTGAGGACCAGGAGATGAGGAGAGGATGTTAAGTTCTACCTGTGTAGGATTGCATATAACGGATCGTCGCACCTTACGCACAGTGTGTGAATGTGTGACGTGTTCAGACCACAATGTTTTCTTCTTTTTCCTCGTCTCCCGCTCTCGTCGGATCTTTCTTTTGCTCGTATTTTTATTTCTGGGTGAACGAGCACGAAACGCTCCGGTCTCGCATGCTGATCGACCCGAAGGATCGTCGTATTCGACGATTCCTCGGTTGTATGTGTACCAATGTGACATCTGTGCATGGTTACACGCGTATACGTAGCTTGAAATTCGCGTTATAACATACAGTATAACGTATATAGGACGAGTGTAACGCATGTGCGGAGAGTGCGCCCACCCGTTGACCCAACCGCGTACGGGTTCGACGATCAAGATCGTTAGCTTGCTATGCACTCTTCGTATCTACTAGTACTCGTGTAAGCACTAATATATATATACATATACATATGTGTATTGCACAGATGTACATGAGCATTTCACGTCTGTATATCGTGAGCAAAAACGAGCTCGCTCATCGCAAGGACGAACGTGACTCTGTTTTCTCATCCATTCCGATGCAATTCACATGTATGATCATTTGTTGTTTAGATGCTTCGATATTGAATGAGCAGATATTAAACACTTTTCGGGTTGACCAATAAGCCATGAAGCGCGGATGAGGGCTTTGGCGACGGACAACCAGGCGATTTTTTGTAAATAACGTTTCGTTGTCTTCGGTTCTGGAGCCCCTTCGGATTATCATTTGTCTGGCCAATTTCTTATAACGAATAATTTACGAGAAAGTTTCATTTTTCGTTATTTCGAATGAAAAACATTTTTTAAGATCATAAATGTCCTTGTTCTTAATTTTCATTAAGTACTTTGCAGGGGAAATTTCAGCATAATTATTTTTTTTATTAATTTGCATTTTGTTTTTTATTCAGTAGTGTTTTTTTCAGTTGGATCAATAAATTTTCGAATCAATAACCACCGCGGAAAAAGTCATTTTCCCGCTAGCATTCCACAATAACTTATAACCTCGAAACAAGCCTAATCAGGTTAAGAACAAATTAATTTTTTGCAATTTTCAGTGTTACAATAAAGAAGATTAAAAATATTGTTGAGAAAGTTAAAATGCGGTGTTACGAATATAATTTAAGATTTTTCATCATCATTCGATAGGTACCTACCCATCTCGTCCATCCAACGTTATTTCCACGAGATGTGCCTCGTGGTCTGTTGACATTGACGTTTGCACATCCATTATGCTTTGTGCGCCACCATCAATGCCCGACATCAACAATGTCTTCAGACAATAACGGCAGACTGCCGCATAACGCGAATGTTTCCGTTTCTACCTCTTCATTCCTCTTTTCCCCGGATTCGACACGATAGCACTCGGTCCATCAAACCCTGGCAAGGTGGATTTCCCCGGTTGCGCTCTTCGGTACCACGGCCGAGGGAACGAATGTCACTTTATAGCTTCAAGCCGAACGGTGAAACATCGGAAACAAGCTATCAAACTTTTCCCCAAAAGGCATCAATAAGGGTTTCCGGGCTGCCACGTGACTGAATCACGCGATGTTGAGAAAGAAGGGCGAACGTGCATTCGCGGCTCTGCCAGCTCGGGTTTTTGGATATTCTCGAGTCACGCGCTGTGCAAGCTGTTACGATTCTTCGAGTGTCGAAGACGCGACAAAAAGACGAGAGCCGTAATGCGAAACGAGGAGAAAAAAAAAAAAGATCGAAAATGCCCGCAATGTCACTGAGTGAGAGAGAAGAATCGCGAACGGAGACGTGTCGGATGATGCTGCGGTTGAAGCCAAAACGAGGATTATCAAGAGATCCCCTCTCGGACTTCGTGACCCCGGAAATATAAAAAAAACCATAACGTCGCTTCCTGGAATAACAAGTGACGGTTGCACACGCGTACGCGAGTGTCCGTGAAGGTATTGTGCATCGGAGAAGGCTCGAAACCGAGTGCAAGTGGAAAGGGGAAACCCACAGTAGTCGCGAGTATTACAAACGTCGGGCCTGCGACCTAATCGAGAGCTGAGAGTTGAACGCTCGTGGAATTCCACCTCGCTCCATATTTTCTTGTCATGTGTAACTCTGAAACGTGCTGCTCGTTCCGAGCTAGCCGGTACTTCGCCGCACACGTAAGTTGCAATATCGTTGTTTCCCATACCGCACCGTAAGATTTGTGGTATTTCGAATAATTCCCTTCACTTTGTGATTTATTTCTGATCGTCGAACCACACGTTTATTCTATTTTCCAGACGTTTCGTGGCGATTTTATTGTGTTTCGTCGATCGTGAAAAATTAATGGGCGGAATGGACGTGTTTTGATACCAATTTATCAGAAGTTTCGGGCAAAATTGAAATTCGACGCGAGACTCGGTAATGCAAATACGTATATTTGGATCGTAACATGTCTGAGACTCGTCCCGATCAATCAAACTAATGTGTAAAATGATTCGAAATCCAGAAAAAGAACGAAAATGTCACAGCAGAAAAGAATTTGTGTTCGACACACCTGTGGAACAAGTTGAAAAAAATGTTTTTTTTTATCGTCTGCACATATGTAACTCGATCGATGAATGCTGAACTGACAAGCATGAGTAGTAGGAACTCGAAGCATTCGTTTTCGCGGCACTATACGTACCGTAGTGCAGTGGATAGCTCAAGTCAACCATCTCGCTTCTACTTCACGGCGACCAGTTTCAACGTCGAACCTACGTGCTGGGCGGTCCTCTTTCCGCCGGTGATGTCTAGACCAGACGTACGGACAGACGGAGATATCTCGCTCCCCCTCGAGTACGTTGCGTATATATCCTAGCGTACGTGGGATCTCCGACTTCTCTCGCGTTGCATGTACCATCGCTTCGTTAGGCCTAGTCTCGTTCTTGGAGATTGCTGTTCAATGTCTCGAGACGTTTCGTGCTCCCTGACCACCGCAAGACCATTCCCCGATCGATCAGCGACTCGTTAACAACGTATTTATCAATTTAAAAAAAAATGGGAAATAAAGGCATCGATTATACTTCAGAAACCGAAAAATTGAGCCGCATATATTCGTTATAAAAAAATTTCAAAACGCATAGTTTTCGACAAAATAATATTAGGTGGAGAATTATTTTGAATATTGTTTATTGTTTTTCCGTGATTTAATTTCTACGAACTATTGTAATGTAATTGGAAGACACTCTAGCGTATGATTTTAAAGAAGAAATGAAATATACATATATTATTCCTATTTAATTCTTCTATTCTGGTTACGATTGTAAATTTCGTCGATTAATAATTACCCAGGTTACTGACGACTTTTAGAAATTCATTGTGCGCCATTAAAAGTCGAAATTTTTACCAAAATTGAAATAAAATATATGAAGATTGGAGTTGATAATAATGCAAAAGTTTTGTACGTGAGGCTTCTTCGAGCTGTACGAAGCTGTTGGATATTGCAATCTTGGTGTATCGGGTATATAGTACGTGCAGTGAAATATCGGATTCTGGGTTTATACTCGAGCGAGCTAGCTCGAGTTCGAGGCGAGCGAGGAATATCAATTTTGACGTTTTCTCCCGGGTAAGGCGAACGAGTGAGGAGTGCGCGGCCTCTCGTCCCAACGACTGGATTTCTATAAAAGTCGATATATTCCTATTTAGTCAAAACGAGGTTGAATCCGGAGAAATCTGTCCGAATACCGAACGATATCCCCGCTGCTGGTTGGTGTCTCATTGAAAAACGCTGTACAGTCGTTTTGTACAACGTCCATTCGACTCGATTGAATGTAGGCAAAAGACATTTTACGCCATATCGATTTTGGCCCCAGTGACTGCATACTTTATTTATCTATCAGTGCTTCATTGCACGTACAACACGACATTCCGGTGTACGAAAAAATCTTCGTCGTCACCAGGTGCCCAAAATAAATCGTAGCTCTCAATGAATACGAAATCGTTTTAACAAAATTATGAACACGATACGAATTTAATCGAATTTACGTAGCAAAATGCTCACGAATTCTCATTAATGTTGAATCAACAATTTTGGGGAAAAAGTGCTGATAATATATATTAGATAAATATGTATTTCTTAAATAAATATAATGACATTCGGGAGGACGATTTTTCGATTTAAAAACCAACCGCATCGAAAATCCAATGACACCTTCCATTCCATATTCCATATGTCTTTTATCGATAAGCCCTGAAAGAATAACGTTGCAATTTTCCTCGATACCCACCTTCCCGCTCCGTTCAAAGCCCATAGAACTATATCAAAGTATATCGTGATACGATGAGCTCATACGAAGCAGGAAAGTCCACGTATTCTTGGGGAGTCGCGCATACACGCACGCACGGGACGGTTCGTCCGAGCGTATAGTCCTCGGGGTGGCTAAAAATATATCAATAACTCGGAAGATCCCCATAAAACAGCGAGCCCAGCCGTGCGTCCCACTTCGGGGAATCCCAGTTCAACCTTCCGGCTTCGCGATATGGCCATAAATGAAATAAAATGATATTTTTTCGATAAGAAGTCGGCGAGCGGGTGGACGGATGGAAAAGCCGCGTTATTCAGGGGTCAGTGAGCCCGCGGTAGCGAGAAAAAAAAAAAAAAAAGCGTTACAAGGCGGTATCCGCGCATTGCGCTACTGGCTCGGCGACGACGGTCAAGTGCTTCTGGTCAACTGTGGGGCGCACTACGCGCGCTTGGCGAAGATCCCCGAGGCGACGGTTTTGGAAGGGGATCCGTGGCGAATGCCCGAGTACTCCATCAAGTCCCGTCCGTCTGGGTGATTCCGGCCCGGAGCCTCCCATATGTCACCCACGACTCTCCGTAGCTCTCTCGTCTCTTTCCAACGCACGTGTCGCTGCGGTGGGTATATACGAGTAGCTTCGGCTTATGTCCGTATCGCACTTATAGCGCTGTACGGATACCTTCGACCAACCCGTAACTCATACGCGTGATGCTGGTAGATACATAGGTGCGTGCAACGAAACGTGGAACCACACACGATTGTTCGGTGACCTGCTCGGTTTCCTATCTTGTCACTCGTCTTTCGCAACTGTAATCCCGGTGCATCGCGCGCGTCGGGAATCACGCAACTTCAGATTTTATGGTCAACGGTTATTAATGACCTCGCGGTCGACGTATTTCCTAGGATCTGCGATACGATGTACGTGACAGTTCGAAATAACTGTTTATCGTATTGCTGTTTATGCAGGTGAAGAAGATATGAACGTTAGGATTATGAGAAATCATAATTTTTCTCGTTGCGCATTGATTTCGCAAATGGATGAAAAATATATTATCCGGGTGATATATTTTTACGATATCCAAGGATTTGATGGGTTATTATTGTTCTCGTGGATTTTCCATCGGAGCGAAAAAGGATCATAACTTCAACCTACCCGACACCGTCCACCATCCATTATTCTTTATCTAGAGGAGACATAAAAGAAATGCATTACTTATATCAAGATTGCTGGACATTCATTCCGCCCAATTCTCTCGGCACCCCGGCCATTCCCAGTTTTTTCCTTTCTTCCTGCAAATCCTTACCCTCGAATATAGACTGAACTATGAGATATCAGAAGCCATTATTATCACTTTTATCGATTCTTTTGTCCATGAAAAAACCGGACAATCCATTTTTGTCGTCTTTCTATAAAACGCATCGCTGCGGCAATGAAATAACATTGGTTGATGTCGTTCAAACGATTTTCAATCGGCAATAGGTACAAGCACAGTTACAATCCCGTTGGATATATGTACGCTGTCTCTCGTCAATTACCTCTGCCGAGTCGTCAACCCCAGAACTTTGAAAGAAGTTATCTTTGCTCAAAGTAGTAAACCCGTAACGCATTATCTAACGACGAGTAATAGCCGTACAAGGCGCACCTGTGCCGCAAATACCAGTATCGGGGTTCTCCGAGTAAACCCGGATTTTGATAGTTATAGTCCTGTTCGTTACTTCCTCCCGCGTTAATATTGACGGCAGGAAACGATCAACGTTTCCTACCGTTGGTGATGTCTGTTCCATGCTGTTTCTGCATCTAGACTTTGCTGGTTCATAGCACAGTGCGTATTGTTCGTAATGAAGAACACGTCGATCTAATGCAGAAACCATGTACCTAGCCGTCATCGGAGAACAGTTTGCCCCGGGTCCCTCTTGACCCCGTTGATACACCGGGCTTCCTACACGAATACGTCGAGACAGGTCATCGAATATCGGATCTCATACAAACTCGCGTTACATCCTTCGTGTAAGTAACTTAGAACCCAAATGTGCAATGATTGGCTGCTTAAGGACGCAGCCAGCAATATGCATCGAAGTATTGTCGTCATTCGTCTTTGATGGATTTGAAATCCGAATTTGGGTTGATCATAAGACGTCGCGGAAACACGATCACTAAGAATACTTCGTTTGAATGATATTTGTTCCGGGACTCTATATCTGTTCTCACTTGATTAAAAATTAATTAGACCCAACCTACAATCAAGAAATAGGGTTTCGAACAATTGGGTCCCACGCATGTCAGCTTTCACCGATTAAAAAATAAGACATTGCTTTGATCATCATGGACTCAGAGTTGTCGAACCTAATCAAAACGCAAAGGTCAAGTCTCATAATACAACTATTTACTAGAAGTTCGTAGGGGCGCCTAAGAAACCCTTAAATTCACCTGTAATACTTGCATTGTCGCAGGCTCCTCAGGACGTACCAAAAAAGGTTGGTCAGGTTAGCATTGTTAGTACTCCCGGTCAATGACTGTATAACTCACTATACCAGTGGCACTGTTGGCGACGCTCGTCCCGTTGGTGAGGGTGTACGATCGCACATATCCTTCGCATTGGCCAGAGGATGTTCGGGTTAACCGTGCATAAACGATACCGGTACGTGTTTCGCAGGCAAGCGTGTCTCGTGGACTGCGTTGCCGGATTAACTATTGTCCCGGTGTATGCTGGAGCTCACGTCCACCGAGCCTGAGCCAACGGCCTCGCGAGTGCGTTACTCGAGAACGAAGAGCGTATCCTTATCGTTATGTTCGATTTTGACTGTAACCACTATTATTTATCAAGAATAAGAATAAACTGTCGGGTAATTCGGAGGAAATTCACTGTTTCGTTGAGATTTCGTATCGATAATGAGGAACATGCGGGTGGACGTGGAGTGGGAGGGTTGCATACCGAGCCGAACCATGATGCAGAAATCGATCATCCGTCATTGCAAGCAATTCCATTTGCAGTGAATGGATATTCGGTAGCTTCAATTTTCGGCGAGAAATTCGCTCGCTCCGCCTGTAAATTTGATAGAGAGTTTGCAATCCACGTACGTATATGTATAATTGGGCATTTTGGTCCGGTGATTCAGTTTCAATGTTAAATATGCTTGTGGTCAGTTATGGGCAAATGTAGACTTGAGGAGTACCGAAGTACGAAGTACAAAAGTATTCGGTACTTCTTCAAGCTCCAAGTACGAAGTTTAAACGTATTTAGTTCTTGGCAAGCTCCAAGTACAAAGTAATAAAATGTTTCGTACTTAATAAAGCTCCAAGTACAAAGTATGAAGTATTTCGTATTTCAATATCAGCTTTAATTACCATTCATCAATGGTAAATTATCATATCTATTATCGTGATTTTCATAAGGAATTTAAATGTTATATCATATTCGGCCATTCATGGAAGAACGATTTCTTAACAACTGATACTCTCGTGTTCATCCATTGTATCATCGTTTTAATACAGCAACGGTTCTGTAAATTTCACAGTGAAGTTTATTTGCATCATATCATATAATTCAAAATTGCATAGAATGGAACATTATATTCGTTCACTAAATTCCCCTTGGAAATTTCGAACAAGCTAGATGGTGGGAATTAACAATTAATATGCCTATTATATAAGAACTAATGTAATATAGTGCTCCCAGTACAATAATAACGTCAAATGTAGATAAAACTTAAAATATTTCATTCACCAAGTAAAAATTGTGCCTTGAACTTGTACGTTTGCGATGTCCCGAGTAAAAAAGTACTTTGTATTTGCACGTTTGTCGACCCCAAAGTAAAAATATACTTTGTTCATCCACATTTGCCAAGTCCAGAAAACAAATGTACTGTGTACCTTCACATTTGCCACGTGCAAAATACTAATGTACTTTATACTTCCCCATTTGCCAAGTCCAGATAACAAATTCACTTTGTACTTTCGCATTTGCCGAGTTCAAAATACTTTTGTACTTGGTATTTATTCGGTACGTCAAATACAAATTTACTTGAGGAATGACCAACATATAATGATGCACAGCTAGTTGTATAGTTTTATTAGATGGGGAGACCACTGGGACGCATTCACTAAGGATTAGATGGGAGCGATATATTAGCGAAAACGATTAGTTTCAATGTGATGTAACCTCGTCGGACGTCTATCCATCGTCATGCGGGATACAACGCTGTTTCGTCCAATATTACACTCTGGCTTTACTTTATTTCCTTCTACTAGCGATCATATACATTATCTACAAATGACCAAGGCGTAAGTCCGAAAAAATGTCCGGGTTGGATTACCGCCGAAAGACACCAATGGAAGTAAATGTTTCTATATGTTTTAAGTGTGCTCTTCCGGTAATTTAGAACTAACCATTCGAAAATAGTGGGTCCATGGTACATTGACACGGAACAATGACCATTGAGGATTGTTTCGGGTTCGATTCCCGATGCCGAATAGTTTAGCTGACTGTAAGCTGCTGAGCAACGACGAAGCTCCACATGCAGCGCGTACGATCTACGACTTCAGCTGTGCGCCCGTTGTCTATGGTCAGCAACGGCTTAGACTAGTTTGGGTACCAGGGAAAAGAGTTTGAGACCATGGAAAAGTAGAAATAAAAAGATGTTTAGTAGACTGTGTCGTAAAATAAAATGTTGACGTCACTCTCCAGATTTTAAGTAGATACTACAACAACATCCCTGTCCAAATTTGAACGCAAGCGCCTCACTCGAAGAGGTGTCGCATGGATCATATAGATTTTGTTCTTAATTAAATCGGGAAAAAAATGTTTTTTTAATTAAGATCGATTTTCTTGGGACATATAAATAATCGAAGATCGAATCCGAGTGCAATCTGTCACATTACGTTTCCTTAAAGTAGAAAAAATTGGTACCACGATGGCATTTTTGGTATCAACGAGAATAATTAAAAACTTTGAAAATGTTTTTAATTTGAAAGCACGATCACGGAATTAAATTATAATTTTTAATTGGATACAATGCAAATAGATGGATCGAAAAAGTTAACTAATTTCTTCATCAATATTAATTTAACAATAACAATGTATTGATATTCAAATATAAACCCAGATTTTCTTGTTATTCAATGTTATCAGATGATTTTTAGGAATGGCGCTGTTGTTGAAAGTTCCAATCGTGATATGTTTTCTTTCATTGTAATAACACAATCAATTTCGAGCTTGCCCAAAAAAAAACTCAAGCACAACCAATGCACGTAATCTTGGTGAGAAAAAAATAACTAGGATAATTATTTCCAGAATGCATCCATTGATTTACCTCCGAAGCATTGAGCTTGCTTTTCACGAACATCCCAGCCTAAGACTACGAAACTAAATGCACTTTCGTTGCGTCCATTTTGCAACGCACGTTCAACGTCTCCATTATTAATTAGACAACCCGCCGGAATTGCCTTTAACGCTCGCTTGCACGTATTTCGACAGTGAGAAACGATTACGTGAATTACGCACAAATCGTTGCAGCGCATCCGGAGAGCAATCCAATTTCGATTCGGTTCGCGATTTTAAATTTCCGTAGCGGTTACGCATTTCTGGGAGAAAAGAGGATACAGCGCAGCCGGTACGGTACACAGCCGTTACTACTGACACTGTCAAGTCTCGTGAGGCGCTTCCGCTGCCAAAAACACGCAAGACATCCGACGACGAAAAAACAATAAGCCCATAAGTCAATCAACAATAAAAATTTGAAATAAAGTTTGTCTTTTATTTCACAAATTAACGCTCAAGTCTTCGGTCACTTTTTATCTAGCCACCGAGTGGATCTAATGACGTCTCATTATTTCTCTCTCACGATATATGGAACGCGTTAGATCCAGTTAAGCATTCACATAGAATTAAATTCTACAGTGCTGAGACTATCTCGAAATCTTCGGTGCTTCTCAATACCGATACCTGATTTGTATGAAGGCTTTGAATATGGTATTAGTACGTCATACCCTCAGAATAAAATCCCCAATCGACCATGACTCACACTCTACCACACGACCGCCATATTGGCTATCCTCGAACCATCAAAGCGTTAAAATGCGCTTTCAAGTCGTTCATCTCAAATGTTAACCGTCATATTGCTATTGTATTCAATTCATACAAAATACCAAAGCTATTGCGACGAGAATATATCTTCTCAGGCCATGTGTTTTTTCGAATAAACGGACTCTCGATGTTTCATCTCGACCGGAGGCTTCGCTTGGACAATGGATCGAACACGATTTAACCCGGCACCCGCACCTGTATCTCGAGTTGCTCGCAGTATCCATTCTCCTCGCTACAAGCCACGAGTCCTCTTAACAATATTTAAGCAGAAATTAACGGTACAGCCGTAAAAACTGAAAGTAGCACGTGCCGGTGAAGAATCGAGAGTGAGAAAGACCAGCAGGTGATAGGTGCTCACACACTTGCGCACACACACGCGCACACACGCACACATGCTACAGCATAGAAATAAACGCGTCCACGAAAACCTGGCCGGGTGACCAAGACGCCCGCGGGGGTGTTAAATGAGACTCGGAGAAGAATAAGAGGTCAGTCAGGTGCAGGAATATGAATTAGGATTGTACAAGGCCGAGGGGAACGCGAGAACCGTCCGTGTGCGAGCATGCTCTCGTATTCTTTTCCTTCGAACGCGCGTCCGGCCGAAATTTTATCGTGGGTGGCAGTAACTTCACGTACCGCGATCGTTGTTCAACACCGATGCCTCAGGGGCCAGCTGCGTTTATATTTGTTTCGATATCATTCTCACCCTTCCATGTTTTCAGCTTACACCTTCGTCCGCGCGCGTGCATTATACCTACTAGCGGTACGTTCTATTAATTATATGCTTCTTCCTGGTCTCTATCCTCGTGTCATTGATATAACGAGGGCGATAAGTCACGTACGGACATTTTGGGCGTATCGTCGATGTTGCTTTCGGACGAACGGATATGTGCGGCCATGCACGTGTTTTACGACAAACGGAATTTTTATTCATCTTCGTTTTTATACGTTTTGGGAAATTATTTTTGGTTAGATTTTTCATACGGGGGTTGCGAACGATGCGTGCAGAACATTTTTTAGTGCGTAGACAACGAGCAATTGAATTATTTATTCGATTATTATTAATCATGACTTATTGTTATGATACATCTGTAGCGAGCAGGCAGAATTGATAAAGGATATTTTTTCGAGATATGAAATTTAATCAGATTTTTGAAATTTAGCCAATAAGCGACATTTTGAGACGCGGGGATGTCGGAAATTGTCATCCAATATTGAGGCAAAACAAATAAGTCCACCACTTCTTCGTAAAAAAACGATGAGACTCATATTATATATTTTTTTGCTAGTCTTTCTGAAACTTTTCTATTGGTAAAATCGAATCTCGCTATTTGCCAATGTACATTATTAATTATTCATTATTTCCCATCGGTGCTTTGTGAGCAAGGCCAAATAAGTCCAATCCCTTTGTGGTAAAATTGATCATTATAGAAAAATAAAAGCAATGGTCATCGATGAGATTAGATATGACGTTTTCAATTATCATATAAGTCAATCACCACGTGATGATGAATTTATGAGTTATTCATATGAAATATTGTGTCTAATATTGCGGGCGAGAAAGGGGAGGTAAACCGTTCGCTTTTGACGGAGGAGGCTGTCGCTGTCGCCTCGTAAACGCAAACTGTCGACTCTAGTTTTAGCCACTTACAAACAATCTCAGATCACATGACCAAATGAGTCCATATCTGTGGTTTGAAGGCAAGCCCGATGAATTAGTCCATGTATCTGAGGCCAAATCGAATAAGTCCAACAGTGTTTTTTTTAAATCCATTACAGGCAATTTAAATTCTACAAAACGCCACCTCCAAAAGTACCTAAACACTAAGTACACACTAATAACAATAATCATTTTTTAAGTCGATTCGTTCGCCGTGATAAAGTGTTCGCAATGTAAAATCGTTATTTCCCGCAAACCTTTTTCATGGACTCATTCGATTTTGCCTCCAACCCACAAATATTCGATCCTTCAAGTATCCTTCACTCTGTTATTATCATCGTTACTGCAATGATGCTATTTTCAGCAGCGAAGTAATAAATTAATCCTCAACACGTATCAATTAGCCATACAAAGAATCTTTCGGCTTTCATTCTCGGTTAGATGTAATCGAGCTTCCCTCCACACATACGCAAACATTCGTGCCGACATCGTACACCGAATAGCGCTCTTGTCGTGGAATTGCCGATGATTGGAGCTATTGTTGTATTAGGTATTTCATCGAAATAGGTGTGTATGGAATATAAATAGGATTCCGGAGCCCGAGGACTGTGTATATGCCCAGTCTCGCGCGAGTTAATAATAAAAGCCGGATGGACCGCGAGCGAGACAGCCCTCGAGCCTTCGATGCACGACGATTCTTCCCATGCCTAATGACTTTTAATGCATTCAACGGAGTGCGACACGCGCCCGACATTGATGCGATATTACGGCTATGACGGAGAAGCTGATGCGGCGCCAACGTGGATCACATACAAACTGCCCGAGCAAACATTTTGTTTAAAAAAAAAAAAGTCAGAGAGAGAGAGGGAGAGAGAGAACAAATTGCTGGCTTCCGTTTGGGAACCTCTCTCGGTTTGGTATGTACTTGTCGAAGCTCGTGAAAATACACGATCAACGGTACACATTGGAGCGGATAAGGCGGGGCAGCCATTTATATTAACCTCGCTGCCCTACAGCGCACC
Organism: Sussaba pulchella; assembly: GCA_963971145.1. Classification (NCBI taxonomy): domain Eukaryota; kingdom Metazoa; phylum Arthropoda; class Insecta; order Hymenoptera; family Ichneumonidae; genus Sussaba; species Sussaba pulchella. The sequence goes on from OZ020165.1 coordinate 10,537,989, forward strand.
TTTTGCCTTGTAGGCAAAATCTATTTAGCAAATCTTTACAATCTCGATGACCCGTATTTGGTGCCACTAATTTCGTCGTTTATCATATAGTTTGTTCGGATAACTTTGAGTACAAACGTTTTCCATGGCGTTCTCCAGACACGCAATCAGACTGAGATTCATGAGAATTATTTGGAAGCGATTACGCGGCAATACTTATTTTCCTGTATACGTTTTGGAATAATATTAAATTGTCTTGCGTTGAATTAATTACAATATTTATTTCGATCGAGAGACGCGGTAACGGCTCGAGATATTACATTCAATATATTTATCTTGCGTTATTATTTGACGTATTTAATTATTTAATTATTATTAGTAGTGATAAATTGGTTTATTGGCATCACATCGCAATTGCCATTGGTACAAGTCTTTTTTTTCATTTCTTGGCGTGGCGATGGCAAGAATAGTCGTGGATTGCAATTACCAAGAGGCCATCAAACGGCGTCCGTTAGCGTTAATTATTATAATATTATTATTTAATATAATAAATGCTATATCTACCAGCATTACTGAATGATGAGACGATTCAAGACCGTCCCAGAGAAGGCAACTCCGATTTATTCGGTTTGTAAAAGATATAATAATCAGTTTTATCATTTCCACCATATATATTTTGCTAAAGATCTGTACATTGGTTAAAAATATTTCGTTCGGTAAAATAGTTCGAATACGAAAACAATTGAATTCTCATTCGTTCATAGAGAAGAATTGTTAATCCACACCCAGTACAAGTTTTAATATAATCGGCACACGTACGACGCGTGCCTGATGCGCGCAAAAACATATTTTTCATTGCGTTCCGGGAAGCTGGCGAGTCCGGGCGCGCTTATTAAGGATCGGATGTGCTATGTGCCAGACGCCCGCATCAATTTCCGAGTAAAGGCAACGTGCAACGAATATGCACGCTGTGTGCACATACATAAGTTTGCACGGTGCTCGTTCATGTCTCGTTGTGATACAACGTAATGCTTATTCCCTGCGCATCAAGCGGTTTCGTCGGAACCAAAAAATTCTCGGAGAAAGGCTCTCTTCGATTGCCGCCGCAATGTATTGCATCGCGTCGAACCCGAGTCCTGGCCAGGACGTTGACGAATGCTTTTTTTTACCTAGAACGAAGGTTCGAATGCCAAATCGTGACGTTATTAAAAAATGATTACCGATTGTCAATATAATTATCAGTCATATTTTTGTACGTTACAATTATTTCATGAAACCGTTGCAAAAGGTTACGGTCGTGTAATTGCATATTTTAGCTAGAAAATCATTTGTCCCTGCAAGGTCGCCGTTTTTTTAATCAACTTGGATATAACTTGCTGCGTGGTGCGACGACAATTTTTACTAGAGATCATCATTTCTATTATCAGAAATCCTTAAATTATTATTGTTTCAAGAATATTTCCACGTAGACAACCCGAATTGATAATTCCGTTTCCATTAAGCAATTATCTTTAAAAATTATTTCATTGGAATTTAATTGTCACTCAGTCTATGAACTGCGTGGTGCGACGACAATTTTTACTAGGGATCATCATTTCTATTATCAGAAATCCTTAAATTATTATTGTTTCAAGAATATTTTTACGTAGACAACTCCTGTACAATATTTTTATGTAGACGAATTAATAATTTCTTCTTTATTAAGCAATTATCTTTAAAAATTATTTCATCGGAATTTAATTGTCACTCATTCCACGAAAGATGATGTAAAATATTTTTTGACGTCCTGCCACGGCGGAAGTTTGACTTGCATCAACGTTACATCTCAGTCATCATCATGAAATTTACAAACTTGTATATCCCCTCATTCGCAAAAACTTCGTAGGAACAAACGAATAATTATATAATTCTCGCTGCCGTAATTAGCTTAGTACGTGTTACACATTAAAGTCCCAGTACTGCAGACGCGGCCCGAACAACCATCAACATGGCCAACGAGCAACTTTGCGCCTCCGGATACTCCTGATGGAAATTATTCATTTCACACCACGATTTCCGACGCCTATACACCAAGCCTCTCTCTCTCTCTCTCTCTCTCTCCCTCTCTCTCTCTCTCTCTCTCTCTCTCTCTCTCTCTCCTTCTCCATTTATCTCTCTCTTCCTCTTTTTCGCGCTCCGTCTCTCTGTCTCACTCGTTAGCTCGTCTCGGACGTCGTTACTTCTCTTCCAGAAGTAATGTTCTCTCGCACTCGTGCAAGCAGCCGCTACGGGGATTAGCATAACGCTCTTAAATAATATATCACTGGTGTTGGAAGAGGTGATGTAGGTGCGAAGGTGTTCTATACGTAAACCCTAGGACTGCTGGTTGGTTGGTGCCGGTTTTGCTGATGCTTCTGCGGTGTCGAGAGCCATCGGGCGAAGCGTAGATAAGTAACTTCCTGAGTTGCACGAGAACCACTTACACATACAGCTATACGCGAACCCATCATTTACTGTACATACATGGATGTAAATATATATTATTCGAAGGTATTAAGTAAACGCGCACATCTGGGTATATTGCATACATAGTTGCTACATGTGCCTGCGCTGATTCCCGCCTAACCGCGACGTAACCGCGGTGTTGATGGCTGGTTGCATCCCGCTAAGTTCGTCGATGATAGTCAAAGGGCTCGCGACGGCAGGACAGGATTCCGATTCGAACTCGGTATCAGATTTCTCCATCCATTTTTGCCTACAAATCATTTTTCCGGGCTTGCAGCGGCCCAACGTGAAGGAATAATTCAAATATTCAAAATTATTGGAATGGAATGGAATGAAAAATTATGGAATATGAATTAGACTAATTAGAACAATTGAATTTACTCTAGATCGATCATCATGCGCGATGTAACGACTTTGGTCATCCCATGAGGGACATGCCGCAATGCTTTCCAGGCGGGCACGTTGCTATGCCGCTCGATTCCTATAACGCGCGCATGGACGAACTCCCTGGAGAGTAGGGGAACTCGGCGCGAGTGTGGCAACGTCGCTGAAGAGAAACCACTAACGAGTCTGGTCACCCCGTGAGGGAATCCTCTTATTTCGGCGTTTCTTTAATCTAATTATTTTGATTCTTCCATTCTGATCGTTTTCTTTGATTCGAAAAAATTAAATCGATTTCTCGAAGCTTCGAAGGGCAAAGTCTAATTTTCCTACAAAATTTCCACCAATAGCTTGCAAGTTAAAAAAACCGATGCGCGCCGGAGATTTGCTTAAGTAGCGACCAATGTAGAGTTGAAATATAAATATAAAAATCTTAATCGATTCACCATTTCTTGCTGATAAAAAGGGTCACGTCCAAAGTCAGTCTGAAAAAAGGGTGCAAAGTCGAACCTTGCACATTGCTTCCTTATAATTTGACACATTTGCCAAAGCTTCCTCTGTGAGAAACTACGTGTCGATCAATTTTGGCTTCCTCATAGAGGAAGTTTTGATATAAAATCCGCTCGTAAATCTATCTAGTCTGGAATAGATGTATGGGGAATTCCATGCCGAACGTGAAAAAATTAAAAATTGTATTAAACCTAAACGTCAGGATGAATTTTGACCCAATTCAATACAAAATCTCTTTCGATGATAGTGCAACTTTGTACCAAATTTAAGTCCGATATCTCGAAAAATGTGCGAGCTAAAAATCGCACCTCAATTTTGACAAATTTCTAAATTCTCTTAGAACAAAAGCACTACATGGATTTTGCTCAAATCCAGTACTAAGCATCTTCCTGTAATACAGCAAAATTATACTCAATTTGAGCTCGATATCTCGAAAATTGTGCGAGCTAGAGAGCGCAAATCGATTTATGAAGAATTTCAAAAGCATGCACAAACAAAAAAACTTGATATCTCAAACCGTTCTCAAGGTGTGAACGTTGAACGAATGTTATACACATACATACACAACCACGCACGCACACACACACACATCCATACATCCGAACATTTTTTCTGAATGCCATTTTTTAACGTCTTGGGACATTCTGAACACGTTTTAATAAAAATCTGGATAAAAAAATGTTTCCACTGAACCAAAGCTCCCTCTACGAGAAAGCAAAAATGTATATTCTTGAAAAATACACAACCGAGTTGTAACCCAAATCCTGTCCGGGAACAAATAAAAGAATTTACGATTATTGAAAAATCGATCGGAATTCACGTTGTATATTTTCATGTGCGATGAATTGTTTCCAGGGTGCAGTGAACGCGTATGAGTTGAAATATGGGCTCAGCAGCGTCGATTACGGGTTGTACTAGCTCGCGGCGTGGTTTTCTCCATTACAGGTATACGCGATGATGATACACGCATGTGGACAAGCTCGTCGCGGATCCGAGCTCGGCGTGCCACGAACCCCGGATACTCCGGTATTATGATAGTTGCGGTGGACCTCTTTCCTGTCGCGTCGGACCACCGTCGACCATTCAGCCAGTCAGTTCCCACCCGTAAAGTTGGTTTTACGTGGACGGGAAGTGAAATATCGTGTGTCCGCCATATCATTCATTCATCCTAAGCGACACGATACTCGTTGTTGTTGTTGTTGTTATTGTTTTTTTTTTAAATTTACTTTTATTCTCGCTCTTCGCCTGTCTTTATTCTTCTCCTTTTTACTGCTCTTTTACTCCCCCTGCTTTCCCTTTATTTCATAATGCAGACAAGTATTATATTCGTGACCGAGAGTTCACTGTGGTCAGGAATATAATACGTTCCTGGGAAGACAAGAATGATATTTGACGCTGAAGCGAGGACATTCGGGTGTCCATCGGTCCTTGGGATTGAGTGAATAAAGATCGGACCATCGCGTTAACCCTTAAATGCACGATATTTTGTTTACAGTTTCTATTTATCAATTACTACTAAAAGAAGAATGTGTATTAAGGGAACAAAAATAAAATAAATAATGAAAAATTATTGAAAGTTATTTTAAAAAATCTGCGTCGCATGAATGGCGCTCACTGTAAGCAAATACATTTAAGCGGTTCATTGCCTTTTGCTTACAATGCTTGAAGAGCATCCAAATGTACCTGCAGTAAATATAGAGCCAGAAAATATATGTTGCCAAACGGCAACACGACGCATTTGAGGGTTAAGTAAGTTTTTCAGGAACAATTCATCGTTGTCTCTTTAAAAATCCATGAAAAATATATTTTTTTCGAATTGTCATACTGTTTTCTACCTACGAACGAAATTGTTGATCGCTATTTTCAAAAACAAAAAAGTTATGAGCATTTGAGTACAGTTCTGAATACAGAATAATTTTTTTATATTTACAACTGTGCTCAAAAGCCTATAACTCTTTTATTTTTGACGACTGCGATCTCAAATTTGGTACGTAAGTAGTAATGTTCTCCGTCTTCAAGTTCAAAAAATGCTTAAAGAACTTTTTTTGTGTCACACAGACGTCACTTATATGCTCACTCTCAATGTCGCTAAACTTTTTTCATTTAGCTTAAGACTTTGTTTTCTTCCGAGTTCGTCCACGATCTCGCAATCACAACTCGCATCGCATCGCAATCAAATGTTATCGCGAAGCCAGTGCTGACGACCGAAATGTGTAGGTATTGTAACGCTGCAGCGTTCAGAAGGTAACGACTTACCGACCGGACGATCGTTACTACTAATCAATGAAGAGCAGACAATTGGTGCCGCTACCACGCGGCGCTGCGTCACGTATACGCTCGATTAGCAGCTTTCACGCGAAATATCTCGAAGACGTCACCATGACACCGGTCACCGTAAACGTGTCGTGATTATTCTAATATGAATCTGATAGAGTTATTGTGTCCCACTGAAAGAAAAAACATATTTTGGGGCGACACAGTGAAATAACAATTATTACCACAGCGACATTGACGAGAATTTGTCGATTTCATCTTCCGATACAATATCTCGATTTTAAATATCACCCGACGAAAAGAATTCTTCTGATATTGCCACAACAAATTTCAACAGAAGAGATATCCAATTTTTTTTCTGATTTGTTTTCAAATTCTTTCGATTTTTTTTTCTCGTTTTAGGTCATTTTTTCTCCAAGGGTAGGATGAATACTTGCTAAATCATGACGACAATATTTAGGAACCTCGTCAACTCCATACTGAAAAGAACCAAGCTCGTGATGAAAGCAGGACAAATCTCCTGGTCTAGCTCCGAAATGCAGCACCAACGACCCCGATGTGCAACTGTCACTCGTCAGGCTCGGGCATTGCACCAATGCTTACGATTTTTGAAAATAAAAATTCCCGATAAAAGTAAGGTCACATCCATTAGCAAACTTATCATGAAAATATAATTATTTATAATTCCCACATAACATGACTGACATACGAAGAAGAAAAAAGTTCTCTTCCAATTAATTCGCACGGCACTCTACACAATGAACGAAATAATTGAATAATTCGTTATTCAAAGTACTAAGCCCTTCAGCTGACGCAACGAGTGAAAGAATCACACACGTGAACAACGGAAGAAGTACATAATACCAAAATGGTGGATGTGGGGGAGAAGGAAAAGTTGTTGTTTTTAAAACGCGCCTTAACCGAAGTCGACACAGTTCGGCTCCTCGGGGAGCGGAAGGAAAACCGCGGGTGGTAAAAGCGATTGCATCAAATCCGACCCTCTCGTCTACCGAGACTTGGCTCATAAGACAAAGCTCGTGTGCATGCGTATTTCAGAGAAACAGCTCGGTCCTTGTCTAGCTCCGAGTCGCGGCGCCAACGACCCTGATGTGCAGCTATCACTCCGCCTCGGCTATTGCGTCAATCCTTGCGATTTCTGTAAATGAAAATCTGCGATCAAAGTGAGCCAAAGAAATACATTGTTATCTACACGCACCATTCTTCGACATTCGAAATTAAAAAGATATTCATTAGATTTTCAAATCCTGATACGATGAATTGAAGTACCATTGATTGAAAAACAATTTTCTCGTGGGCAATCAAAAAAAGTGTTGCAATTGCCACTTTACATATAATTTTCACTATTGCTGTAATGCAAAGTCAAAATTATGAAATTTTCCACTTCGATTATTCTCCGATGCATTTTTTATTTATTTCTTCACTCTTACAGCTATCATTTTTCGTATTATATTTCTTGTACGATATCACATAATTTCCATAGATCTTTCCAATCTCCAACCGCAGTCGTTCCGCTAAAATTGCAAACCCGCAATCGTCGATGACGCAAAAAAAAAAAAAAAAAGCTACGTTCCCAGATCTCCGAACGATAACTTCGTAATTGTAAAATCCGATTACCCAAAGTCTTATTTCATCCGCAAGGTTCCCCGGAACAATGGCGCGATCGTACGTAACTCAACCTATTGCGATGATTCTCTCGCGAGTGTTCGGGATTGATTTACGCGTCCGGACCGGTGGAATAGTGCTCCATATACAACACCGTACCTGAAACCACGCGGTTACACTGACGTTTACTCAACCCGTCGGTCTTCGCGTTCTGCAATTAGATTTTCCAAGTTTAAGTCGCCGATGAGCGAGGCGCAACAAACGTTTTAGACTCAACGAAAGAGCCGGAGCGAGGAGAAATTCCTCCCGCATAATACTGACATTTATAACGCGGACATATCTACCCCTTTACTTCGTGTACCCATCATGGAAAACCGTGAGCGGTTCTCGGACCGCTTATCGCGGCGTGAATGTATAATAAGCGACGGCGTTGCCAAGACCGCGCGGACTCGTTGTAAAACCGTGGGCCGAACTAACAGCGCGCACAACGATCGCACCGGGGGCCAACCCTCTTCGACCGCCCCGTATGCGTTTATAGGTGTTTGATCTACGATCTTACGCAGATCTTTATCCCATCCCCGCTACTCTTTCTCGGGGCCCCTACCGGCGATCTACCGAACCCGTACGAAGCACCACGGCAACACGGACGATCGTGGCAAAATGATAACGCGCGAATGAAAAATATGGTTTATCTCGTAACGCCAATTTGTAACATCCTCTACGTCTTTCGTTGGTTCACGTGTGCGAAACGAAATGGAATTAATAATCTTGGCTGATGATTCATCGGTGAGCCTAGGGGCAATCTTGGGACTATCGGACGTTTGATTGATTTCGAACTGTATTATTATCGATTTGTGAATAATTTTGGGGGGGTGAGTTATGTAGGAGTACTTGTTAGTTCTTTATGTTGCCCCAAATTTTGGGTTTTTCTTTTTCATCGTCGATATTTTCTACTGAATAGATAAATAAGGCGATAAATGAATAAATAAACTAGGGGGCCTATGGTTAGTTGCGCCTATAGCTACTTATGTTTTATCTTGTGTGTGACCCTTTACGAGCGCCACTCAAGTGACTTCCCAATCTCTGAGTTCAAATTTATTATTATCATTGATAATTGTCGTTAATAACGAGTTTATTAGTGTTCGAAGGAATGGAATATTTTTTTACTTACCAATATTGTTGCTGAATGACATCGCATTGAACGATCACCGTGTAGTCTTTGTTCGCTCAGTTTCTTATTATAGCATAATAATGTCGCAACATAAACGTCAATGGTCGACAATCAAACGCGTTGTTTTGATATTGTACTTTGTAAAATATATATTTCTTATTAATTGTATGAAGAGCACTTGAATATATGCATTACATCATGATAAGTATTGAAACTATTATAAGTGTGAATATTGCCGTTACCATAAGATCTTGTGCAAATTCACTGTCCCTGTCCTACTTCATTTTCTCTAATTTCTCTCTTTTCCTTTTTTTTAAAGCGGTAATGATAGTATTGCTTCGTTGCTCCCTCAAAATCGTTATCCTTGCGTGTAGGCATGTAGATTACCTTTTTAAATATGTTTTTCTTTTTTTTTTACTACAAATCTACTCGACCAAATTTTTTGAGAAATCCACAGCGAAAAATTCTATCACATACGCACGTACGTGCATACGCACAAACACACGCACACAAACATTTGATTCAAAATACGCCAAAATGGCTCCAAAGACATTAATCTGTGAAGATCTGGCAAAAAATCGATTTTCGATTTCCGGTGTGATTACAACTTTCCTATAAATCAATGAAATTCGGGAAATCAATAAATAAATGTACGAAATAAATAAATAACTAAATACCTAAATTAATTACTCTCCCAAGCTTTAAACAATGGTCATTATCGATGCAGCATGTAACATTGTATATGTAATAAAAGTTATGACAGAACAAAGTACTTTCCACATCTCATCCGATTATCGTACAATTGTCGTTGTAATAAAATAAAAAATATCCCAATAATTAAACAATAACAATCCCATGGAATATGATTAAATCGGACGATACGAGACAGCAATGCTGCACATTTGAATGCCAAAAACCTACGCGTTCCGTCGTACGCGGCAGTTACGTGCGATAACTTCTCCCGAGTTATCCCTGGATACAGTATTTGTTGGTTCAGCCGAGTTTACCGAGTTAATAACGTCGGTTTATTTAACTCGTGCCTCTCGCATACAGCTACAGACCGGTGAAGAGGGCGGGGAAGCTGCGTCGAACGTTGAATCTCGGTTGGTATTGCACGCGCGATGCTGCTTCATCACATCGGTCCGTGCGAAATGTTTGGAAACAGTCATAACACGAACGGCATCTCATCCTGAATTAATGCGAGCCCTGTATCCTTCGAGACTCGAGTTTCGCACTGTTACAGTCTCGCCCTCTTTGCTTGCGTTTCCGCGCGAAGCCAGCAAACTTGCAACCGGTCAGACGTTTAATATAGCTGAACGAAACGTCTGTGGAATATCATCTTCTGTTCGTTCGGAAAATCCAGGCCAGACGGATTTCGACTTCTGCATAGCGGCATTTATGTTTCGTTGATTTTACATTAATTATTAATTAATTAATAATTATTGATTAATTTTCTTTTCGTCAACTCAAAGTTCTTATTAGTAATGATATAACGAAATTATGTGAAATTGTGGAAAAGAGATGGGAATATTGCAGAAATGCGTTTGAAAATGAATTATGAGAGAAATAAAATAAATATTAATATTTTCGTGTATCGATTGTAATTTCGCTCCGCACGATTGTGATTGCGATTGGGTGATTGTTATTTTTTATATGCAATTTATTACGACGTTCTTTAGGTCCTTTGGATTTTCTTTCCTTACATTTTTTCATACATTTTTCGGAAAATATGTCCTCGTATGAGTGGTTTTGAATTTGAAACGTAAGGCAAATTAGCTTCCTATAATTATACTTTTCGAAGTAAACTTTTTCCTATTTATTCCCATTCCTTGTGTTCCGATTGGACGGTTAAAAATTAATGATGAATATGCTTGTGGTGAATCGATCAAGCACTCAACATCATTTTGATTTTTTTCGATAAATTCTTAATAATTTATTAATATTAATTATAATTTATTTAATAATTATTTTTCATTCAATCTCGACGCGATGTAATTCCTCGATGAATATCTCTCGTGACAATTATTCCATCATAATGCCGGTATAATTATTCCCGAATGCATTAGCCGATCCCACGACTTCCCGACTGAATTGTAGAAATAATGAACGGTCGGGCTCGTCGAAAAAACGGACGTCCATGGTAATCGATTTAACCACGGGTTTTATGACCGTCTGCGATCGTCGTTGATTGCAGTCGACTATCGGCGGTTTTGGACAGGTTTGCTCTTCGCCAATGCACATGCATCGGAAACGTTACCTTCACGCAGTTTGAGATTTCGGCAGTGCGTTTTAATATTCTAATAGCGACCTGTCGACTCGCTTCGCTCGAACTTCGTTCGCGATCGTATAATGTTCTCATCAAAATATCGGGACTCCGAGAGTTAAATGCTACCTCGTCACTGAAAGATACGACAGCCACTCTATTAATGGTAACCGACCGCTCCGAGAGATCAACGTCTTTCTTTTCCTTTCACTCTTCGCGGCTCAAGCAAAAACCTCGACGATTATACTGAAAACATTTTCGTACTGTAATTAGATCCGTTCATCTATCGACAATCTTATTCTTTGTGGATAAAATTGTTCCCGTCCGTCGTGCTTTCTCAATTATAGAGAAGGAAAAAACACGGATAAGACAATTCAACTCTTAAGTAATACTTGATTACAAATGAAGGAAAATATCCAGAATTCAACGAAATTTGCTGAATCAATATGTCACAACCTAATTGCAATGATACTAAATTATGATTATTATAGGAAGAAATATTAATTACATCATTTACCGCGTTATCATCAATTACTCAATCAGTTAATCACTACTGAGAACGAAAATTATTGCCTGAAACTTCAAAGTATTTTTCGTTTCCCGTTTTATGAAAATGACAAATTTTTAATATTAATTTTTCATTGTTGTGATGAGATTAAATAGCGTAATTTCTTTAAAGGAAAACTAACTTCCCATAAACTTTATTTTCCGACAGATTCGACAATTTCATCGTTAATTACTTAATCAATGAATAATCACAACTCCGAACTCAAATTATTGATTACAACTTAAGTCCATTACTTTTCGTTCCCAATTTTATGGAAATATCGAATTATAAATATTAATAATATATTGATTGTGATAAATTTCAATATCGTTCTTTTTTTTAACGTAAACTGAATAACTTTTTGACAAATTTATTTTACGCGGAAGGCTATTTAGTAAAAAAAGCCCGCTGCGGCACATCTGCTCATCGTGTTTGTACACCGTTACATTTGTAACCATCCCTAAAGCACTCTGGCGATCAAACAAATTACCTCGAAACACTGTTTAAAGCTAATTTAACAGTGACTCCTGTGTAGAATCGTATCGAATCAAATAGTTAATTATGTTTAACTTGTTATCGATCGAGCCTATCGCATTTCACCGATGCTGCAACTCCACCATATAAACTCAACTATTTACCGAATTTTGTTTCGATAATCACTTTGTTATGAGATTTTCCAAGCAACCCAGAACAGTTTAATTGGATGTTCAAACGACAAGATTATTCAAACGTTTCGTTGGGATTTAAAAAAGAACAAAAAAGTTTACTCCCAACGATCAATGCAAATGTTAGGTTGCAAAAAAAAAAAAATGGCCGACAACGAATATAGTAAATATCATAATGAGTCTCTGGGGAAATATCTGTGGCTTGGACGTAAAACCGAATAAGTCAATAGAACTCGTTCTTGAGATATGACGATTTTACGTTACGAACGCTCTATGACAGCGGAGAAAACGATTTCAATAATAATTATTATCAGTTTACACTTGGTTTTGGTACGATTCCAAGTTGCATTCATTCGGTTAAAAAAGAAAGAGACTTATTCGGTTTTGCCTACAAAGATGGATTATTTAGTTTTGGCCAAAATGTATAGACTTGTTGGGTCATCGCCTATAAGAGTCATTAAAAATGGAAAGCAGATCCATTAATATAGGGAACATGGTAACATTCGGCAAGATTTTAATAGTCTGTAACTTATGGATAAAAAAAACAGCGTTCGTCTTATTAGGTTTTGGCCAAAATGTATAGATCTATTGGGTCATGGGTTATCAGATTGTTTGAAAATGTTGAGCAGTTAAGCTGATTACCTTGCGTTTGCAGCGACAGCTTTGCGTACTTTCCTCCTCTCGCTCGTTTTGATTGAACTACTAACATCACACTGAGATTACCCACAATATTATATGTGAATACCTTCAATGTTGATTCGCAAACACATGAACTTATAATATTTGTCTCAAATGATGTTTTAGTACGTCAGTCCTTATCTTATGATAAATTATAATCTTTATCATTGCAGCAATGATACATTTTGCCGGAAAGGGCGTGGACTCATTCAGTTTTGTTAAAAAACAACCGTTGCAAGACAATGAATAGGCCATATACATTGTCAAATAACGAAATTCTATTTCACCGTTATAAAAGTTTCAGAAAAACCTGCAAAAATATGTCGTATTATAATTAACGGAAAATCAGTGAACTTATTCGGTTTTCCCTCCAAAATGGACTTCATTGATGACGTTTATCTCGTTTATTCCTTCCTATACGGGCAATTTCCACCATCTCCATGTCTCACAACGTCATTTACAATCCAAATAACAAGTATCTGACTTAATCTAATTTTTCGAAAAAAACAGACTTATTCGGTTTGCCTCCGAACCTGAGAACTATGATGTAAAAGGAGTAAACAACTACGAACGTTGTTGTGTGTACCGGGTACGAAAACTTGATTCTCTATCGGTGGACAAGTTTACGGTGCGCGTTTCGACAATATCGATTGGAATATGGGCTTGTTGCCCGGTTGATCGAGTTCCCGCGACTCACTCTGTACGTTCTAATGAAGTACCAATGAGCGCGAAAACGCGGACAGAAATCGATTCTCGAAGGGGAGAGATAGCCAGACTGGATACCACGATTCTACATGATAATTCGCAATTTCGTACTCGCAATACGAGCGTGAAATTACGGCAACGTACCGAAAGATATCAGAAACAAAATCCTAACCAGGAACAAGCGGAATATCGGTTATATTATGTTTCATGGCGTCGCCGCAACGACGTTGGGGCTTCCAGTGTTGCGGCGATTGTTCACATGGGCGGGAAAAGAATGAAAAGGTGATAGGTCAGATGAGATCCCGATCATTTCAATCGCGTATCGATTTGAATTCAATGTTATCCGATGGAAATAACAGTTCGAAGAACGTTGAAACGCGATCGTGCAGCTTCTGGAACATATATTTCCTCAACGCACATTGCGTTCTTGGGACTTTCTCGTCTCTACGGTTTTCGTATGATCTACGAGAATAACTCGATGTGCATACGAGATTTATATCTTCGTATCGCGTATCTTACCATCCATAAATTAATCGTATTAACATGATGTCCTACATATATTTTTCTCGTTCTCTCTCGCTCTACCACAGCCACCGATGACGCTATTTCACTCACACTTATGGCGATCCGGTCGATATATGACCTTAAGTTATATTCGAAAATCTACAAAATAATTATGATACAATTGTTACGGCCTCCTTATGTTGTCAAACCGATTGAAGCCACCCAAGATTTCACTCACCATAACAGTGTCTATAATTAAAACGACATTTGGCATTCTTTCATAATATTGTTCCAATCGTAAATTAATCAATAACCACTGGCTATTTGCATTCCTGATCATTTTCGTCGTCACAATAAAAATATTTATAACGAAAATACGTATTACGATCCGAGCTATCAAGTTCTTCGGTGCAATTTTTTTTGGGACCCGTCAGTGTTTTTATTCCTTCTGTGAATGCTCGTTATTCAATAGGAATTGGACTCGCTCAGTTGAACAAATTAATTTACGAGTGACAAGTGAGACGGGTAATTGGAGTCCAGAAGAAAGAGTGCCGGTCATAGGGCAAAGAGGGCGCGAGACATTTTTGCCCTTTAACGTTACATACGCTTATGCACTATCACATACTCTGCTATTCTCATAGTGTACGTGTACGTATTTCTGGCTTTTATGCTTCATACGCAACACGCGCACTCACACCCACACATACACACCCACACACGTACGCGGGCACGCACGCACGCACACACAAAACACCCACAATCGCTCACGGGAGTCAGTACGCACGGTTTCGTTGTGGATATGTCTCTCGGGGTATCTGATATACGGCTATACGGTTGACGTACGTACGTATAGCGGAATATACATTACAGAAGAAACCATACACGAGTGCCCGGTCACACATAATGCAAGCGCGAACGGTGAGGGTCGAGGGTACGGGTTCGCTGGGCCAGCGATGGACTCTTCCCCCGTAGGGGTGAAGGGTGGTGACGCGGGTGCGGGAGTCGTCGTCGAGTCGTCGGCGATGCGGCGTATACACGGCGATGCGGGGGCGAATGAGAAAGGACGATAGCTGGCGGAAACGGCAAAAGCAACAGCGAGGAGAAGACGAGCTGGTAAAAGGTGTAAGGGCGCCATCGGAGGGTGAACGGTGGGCGATCCTCAGGCGGTGGCGGGGAGAAGGGCATCTGCCTGACAATTAAACGAAGCCTCTCGGAAGCCCTCGAAAGCGAGCGGCCACCGAGCAGTCAACAGCTGCGCATCTGAATACTAATTTGAAATGTTTATACAGTCTCTCGGAACAGCCGAGCGAACAGACAGACTCGAACCCAACGAGTGAGTAAGTAAACGAACGAATGAAGAAGAAGAATAAGACGAAGAAGAACGTACAGCGCTTGCTCGCGACGGCGACGACGACTCATTGGCGCACACGCGGCGGTATCGTACTTACGAATGCGTCGGGCACACATTCGAACCACTCTTATCACTCATCGTCGTTGTCGTCGCGGAAATAGATGAACGCTTGAGACGGGGGGATCGAGAGGAAAATTCATTTTTGTTTTGTAATTCATTGTTTTTGTAGGATTTTGAGCATTCCGGGACGTACGGAATGAAGTCGTAATGTCGATGTTTGGGATATCGAATCAGGTGCATTTTTATTTACGAAGGAAGTAATATTAAGGAATAGCTTTTAATAGATAATAGTAATATGAATAATAATGGTAGTGATAATGGGAATAGTGGATATAAAATTATTTAATCGTGGAAGGATTTTTTACTCGGGTATTGATAACTCAAGTAGATTTTTTTTAAATGTCTTCATACGGTCACTGATGGCTCTTCGTAGCAAGTACCTACGAACCCAATGTTGCCGGTTATATATATGGGGAAAGCCCGCTCAATTCGAACGGGTCAAAACCCTCACCCCTTCAGAAATGGTTGGCAATTTTTTATTCAGTTTGGGGTAACCCGAAAACATCTCTTGATTTTTTTGGAAATTTTCCCACCGCCCCCTCCCCCTTAGAAAAATTAAAAGAATGAAAAATAAGAGAAATCAGACTGAGCGATATTTTTAAAATCGATGAATTTTTTTTCATGTATTCTGTGCTCGAAAAAATCAAGTTTCTATATAAATTCAGAATGGGATCTTTTTTGCTTATATTTGATTTTTTAATTTTTATTTTTCGAAACTAGGAAAATTCCGACAAACATTAAAAATAATAATTTTCGTTTTTGCTTTTAAATTAATAAAAAATAAATCATTCTCGTGAAAAATTCGATATCTTGATTTTTTCGGCTTGAATATCGATTTATTTTATTTGGACATGGTTCTTGCATTTCCTCCGACCTGAACCTGGGTGAAAAAGGCAGAGCGATATTTTTAAAATCGATGAATTTTTTTCATGTATTCTGTGCTTGAAAAAATCAATATTTCATATGAATTTAGAGTGGGATCTTTTTTGCTTTTATTTAAAAAAAATTTTTTTTTTTTCGGAACTATGAAAATTCCGACAAACATTAAGATTAATAATTTTAGTTTTTTTTTTTAAATCGATAAAAAATAAATCATTCGTATGAAAAAATCGATATCTTGATTTTTGCGGCTTGAATATCGATTCATTTTATTTCGACTTGTTTTTTGCATTTCCTCCAGTTTTTGAATTTTTTGAAGCCCCTTAGATACATCCTATCCTCTTACTGCACCTCCCTAACGTTCATATTACATTTTTTTAGGGACCTGGGGTTAGTTGCAAAATTATGGAACGAAAAAAGGATGCTAAAAACAAAATTTTCATACAAACCCGGGTGAAAAAGGCAGAGCGATATTTTTAAAATCGATGAATTTTTTTTCATGTATTCTGTGCTTGAAAAAATCAATATTCTATATAAATTTAGAATGGGATCTTTTTTGCTTATATTTTATTTTTAATTATTAATTTTTGAAAACTATGAAAATGTTGACAAACTTAAAAAATGGAAATTTTAATTTTTTTTAGAAAATCAATTAAAAATAAATCATTCTTATGAAAAAATCGATATCTTGATTTTTTCGGCTCGAATATCGATTCATTTTATTTGGACTTGGTTTTTCCATTTCCTCCAATCTTTGAATTTTTCACAGCCCCTTAGATACATCCTATCCTCTTACTGCACCTCCCCAGTGTTCATATTACGTTTTTTTAGGGACCTGGGGTTAGCTGCAAATTTATGGAACGAAAAAAAGGATGCTAAAAACAAAATTTTCATATAAACCCGGGTGAAAAGGCAGAGAGATATTTTTAAAATCGATGAATTTTTTTTCATGTATTCTGTGCTTAATATAACTTGTGTAAACTCCCAATCAAAAGCCTTGTGAGACTCCAACTTAACGAAAAAGAAAACAAAAAGTGAATGAATTATTAAAAGTCGATATTCAAGTCGAAAAAATCAAGATATCGATTTTTTCATAAGAATGATTTATTTTTAATTGATTTTCCAAAAAAAAACTAAAATTTCCATTTTTTAAGTTTGTCAACATTTTCATAGTTTTCAAAAATTAATAATTAAAAATAAAATATAAGCAAAAAAGATCCCATTCTAAATTTATATAGAATATTGATTTTCTCAAGCACAGAATACATGAAAATTAAGAAAATTCATCGATTTTAAAAATATCGCTCTGCCTTTTTCACCCGGGTTTGTATGAAAATTTTGTTTTTAGCATCCTTTTTTTCGTTCCATAATTTTGCAACTAACCCCAGGTCCCTAAAAAAATGTAATATGAACGTTAGGGAGGTGCAGTAAGAGGATAGGATGTATCTAAGGGGCTTCAAAAAATTCAAAAACTGGAGGAAATGCAAAAAACAAGTCTAAATAAAATGAATCGATATTCAAGCCGAAAAAATCAAGATATCGATTTTTTCATACGAATGATTTATTTTTTATCGATTTTAAAAAAAAAACTAAAATTATTAATCTTAATGTTTGTCGGAATTTTCATAGTTCCGAAAAAAAAAAAAATTTTTTTAAATAAAAGCAAAAAAGATCCCCCTCTAAATTCATATGAAATATTGATTTTTTCAAGCACAGAATACATGAAAAAAAATTCATCAATTTTAAAAATATCGCTCTGCCTTTTTCACCCAGGTTCAGGTCGGAGGAAATGCAAGAACCATGTCCAAATAAAATAAATCGATATTCAAGCCGAAAAAATCAAGATATCGAATTTTTCACGAGAATGATTTATTTTTTATTAATTTAAAAGCAAAAACGAAAATTATTATTTTTAATGTTTGTCGGAATTTTCCTAGTTTCGAAAAATAAAAATTAAAAAATCAAATATAAGCAAAAAAGATCCCATTCTGAATTTATATAGAAACTTGATTTTTTCGAGCACAGAAAACATGAAAAAAAATTCATCGATTTTAAAAATATCGCTCAGTCTGATTTCTCTTATTTTTCATTCTTTTAATTTTTCTAAGGGGGAGGGGGCGGTGGGAAAATTTCCAAAAAAATCAAGAGATGTTTTCGGGTTACCCCAAACTAAATAAAAAATTGCCAACCATTTCTGAAGGGATGAGGGTTTTGACCCGTTCGAATTGAGCGGGCTTTCCCCATATGTATATATGAGAGTGGTCCTTAGCAAAGGTCATTTTTTTAAATAAAATTGGATAACCACTTACATAGGTTCTAAATATTTTTTTAAAAACCGAGCTTGATTTGATTTCTCTTTTTTTTATTTTTGTCTGATTTTTCATCAATGAAAAGTTTAACACAAAAATTTAACATAAAAAACTACGGATAAAAATGGTTGAAGTAAATATTGTTTCTGTTGTATGTTATGTCTTCATACTAGTTCCATTTCCGTGTATGATGCATTTTAAATCCCTATTTCATGTCCAATGACCTCAAAAAAAAAAAAAGCTATGAGCGTGATTTCGATTTTCAAACCGACATATTGGTCTCGCCATTTTGTTTTTGGAGATTCGAAATTTTTTTTCAAAGTTACGCATCTTTTTGATAAAAACAAACACATTAAGCAAATGTTTCTTTTGTTGATATTTTAGCTATGATAAATAAACTCGATAAACATTTCGTGGTCTAAAATTTCAAAAAATAAAAATTCGCCAGGCACGGGTAAATATTAAGATAGGTTAGGGAAACTTTGCAAGCATTTTTCAAAAATTATTTGGAACCTATGTACGGGCCTGTCAATTTTATTTAAAGAATTACCCTTGCTAAGAACCACTCTAATATATATATATACGACTCTGAGGCAGCGTGAGAGAGAATAATTTGACGATATATTACTCCATTAGTTCCACGAGTGAGTAAAGAAGCGCGACGGTGACACGTATTCCCATTGGGGAACTCGGAGAAACGATAATCCCAAGCGTCAAACCCTCATTTCCATACTGATTTCACGGCTGTTCCGATCGCTATAAACCATGGCGAGCATATACAAATATTTATGAAGATGTAACCATTATTTCGATAAGCGAACTCAAATCGAGATGAGCGAGCGAAAAAAAAAAAAAAGAAGAAACCAACACACAGGGGTACAGTAGCTGAGCGCAGGAACCGCCAACGGGACCCCCGTTCGAATTTCGCGGGAGGGTTGAAAGTGCGAATATAAACGCGTCGACGCGCTTCCCTCGGGGCCGACAGCTAAGATCCTACTTCTGTACTCTAATATCAATATTGGGGTGCGTGGCGAACCCCGACAGGGGGCTCACTGCGATATATGCGACACATATAAACATATATAATACCGTGCCGAGGCAGAGAACGAGTTCGAATAATATTTTCAAGTAGGTTTACTCGTGTCGAGAACAAAATAAAGAGATATTTTGCAAGTTTACTTCTAAATCCCCGCATGCAAGTACTTTGTCTATTTATTTTTGTACATAGAATAATCTACACTCTGCGCGAACAAAGAAGTGAGAAACGTCATCGTCAAAATGACGACAAAATTCTCAATCACATCGAATCAAAACTATACAGCTATAGAAACTACATAGCTACACAAATTTGTATTGCAAAATTATATTAATATTCAATCAATTATTTTTCTGACTAAGACATTCTTCAATAAATCCGTTCGACTCTTAATGGTATTACAATTTTATTTCATTGGGCATTCAGAGGTTCACCTTTCAAGATGTATTCAATTCACCCTCGCGATGCCTCGACACGTATGTTTAAAAAAAAAAAAGAAACCGAACGAGCTGACTTACGGAATGACGCGCGTTTTAATAAATTTAAAGCGGCTCAAAGGTTTATGCATACGGAGATCGCGGATTTGTCTCGGTAAGCTGAGAATCTCCACGTGCAGCGGAAAGTCCCAGTCGAGTTTGACGCTTGGCTGATGCTTATGGCTCTTGCCCAGTGTATGGGTACATGTGTGCCCGTATGTGTGTACAGCGATGCGTTACTCGGGGACGACGAAGCTGCATCCCCTTTCGCCGTGACTGTTTCTCTTCATCCTCGGCCCCATCCGTAAAACTACCCACTTCTGCCCCGGCGACCAAAAATGGTAAGCGTGGGGTGGCTGTGGAGCCGCACGTGTGCTCGAGACACACTCGCTTCGCACCCTTGCCCGATTCTTATTTTGTTCTATTACGCAAGGTGCCAGCGATTTTTATGTTTCACCAGCTCGATATGACGTTTATCGCACATCTATATTATTATCAATGAGCAATTCAGTGGCTATCGAATGAATTTAAAAAAAAAAAGAAGATTATGTTCCTCAGAAATAAAATGTTTGTAGCGAATTATTGATGATAAATTGTAACTGAAAAAAAAAGTTAATTGAGTTACTGTAGATGAGTTTGTACGAACTATATATAACTCAACGGGAGATCCGTCGGTGAATCGAGGCAAATAAATTAAATATACTAAGTGCCAAAGCTTTAATTCTAAGCAACCCATTTTAGCACCACCCAGACTCACCGATTTCGATGCATTTCGTCGAAGCTCGACTGTATCCTAAATGCAGTTACACGGAGTTATTAAAAATACTTTAATTCCGAAGAAAACGTCTGACTACGGTTTCAATATTGAGTTTTGTCAAAGCAAAACTGACAGGTATTCCACAAAATCAACATTATGATCTTATCAGTAAATAATATATGTCGTCAGAAGAGTTATCTTACTTAATTTCATATGTTCCGATAGGAATTGGTAACATTCACCATGTAAATACATATTGCTTTAAAAATTCTTTAGCCTAATTACAATGTACTTCGCCCTTCGAGAAAACAATTTATTTGTTTTTGGCCAAGTTTTATATACCATTCAAAAGTTTCTGATTTTTTTTTCTAAATGAGAAACCATCATTTTTTGGATAATTTAATTTTAGCTAATTTCAGTAATAGTTCAGTATTCAATAAAACTATTGAATAAATAAAACACAGAAACCTGTGTCATGATCCAATACAAAAAGAAAAAGTACTGCAACAAAAAAAAACTTCTCGACCATATTGTTTAATGTTATTACCAAGCTTACCTACGATTCAGTATCGTATTTCATAGTTTAATTCGATTGCGAGTGACCAACGGGGGCACCTTCAGTTACGAATTATATTAGTGTCTTCGGATGACAAAAAAGACAAAAAGAGTTTATGGATAATTGCAGACAGTTGTCGTTGTAAAATGTTGTGAACACGCGTTATCCATTACCGTTATTCTACACCCAATTGACGACACGCAAGTTAGTGGACTTCGTTCGCCGCATATGGTTTCCTCACTTGGTAAACGACAACCGGACTCTGTATATACATATAGTACTGCATCCCTTCTATACCAACATGTCTTCGGATCACAAAAACTGCAATCTCAATCAGTCGAAACAGTTTTCGATAAACGGTACATCGCTCTCGAAGCTATATAAATAATCTTCATCTTCATCGGATGCTGAACGATTTTTGTGTTCTTATTTTTAGCTGCGCCCCAGCGGGGAATCGATCAAAGTTCCGGGTTTTATATTACGCCCCGATCGTAATACACTCGGTCTTTTCAGCGTTTTCGATTTTCGTAGCCCTCTCTCGTAACTGTTTTTCTCTCACTCGTGCCATCGATCAATCAATTCAAGATTGCGCACAAGCTACGCGTGCATAATGCCGCTATTGACCATCAATAATGGTCAGTGACTTTTTTTCCATCGACGTATCAGAATGATTTATATCGGAAAGGATTCTCGGATATACAGAGTGCGGTGTGGATACGGGTTTCGCAAGAAAAAAGTAATATACATACGCAAGGGCTTCTTTCCGGCATTAATTGACAAACGCCAACAGGGTACAAAATTTTCATATCGACTTGATATTAATCACATGAAGAAGATAAATTTTCTATTATTGAACTAATTGATTTAGTCACGATCTTTATTTTAGTCCGTCACAGGATAATATTCAAGAAAGTTTTATAAATAATGAAGATTGGTAACCGGACAATTCGTCCTAACCTCATTTCGCCTTATCATACCAATAAAATATAAAATTGCGCGAATTTTGAAATACTCCACATTGTTTAAGTACACAATAAAGTCTGCATGCACTTAATTCTAATGGTTTCACTAGTCTTTGCAGCCAGACTGACCGCAACGTGAAACTAAGGTTCCGGCAAAAAAAAAAAAAAACGAATAATAAAATCTTCCCGGATGGTCCACAGACGTCGAGAAATTCCATCCCCAATGGGACGGTCAAAAAGGATTATGCTTCATAAATCGTGTGCCAAAAAACTCCAACTTTTCTTCGTGAAATATAACCGCACATTGTTCGTTTTTTCTCCCATTCAGTGGCCAGATTTTCAGAACTGTAAAAAAACCAGGAACAGAATAAATTCCGTTTTTTTGTAGGCTTGCGCATGCACATAGCCTACACGAATTTTTTTTTATTCCAACGAGTTGGGTCTATGAATGAACATCAGGTTTCATTGCGAGAGATCGCGAGTGCCGGGGAAACGTAGCTCGTCCGGCGAAAAGCCAGGGGGTCTTTGATCCCGGTGAAGTGCAATTCTTAAGAGACCCGGAGCATCACCCGGTCGTGGCATATATCCCCAAGAGCCGGTGGAGGTTTGTCTGCGAGAAGCGAGTCGAACGAGACCGTGTGGGTTGGCAAAGGTTCGCGCGCATTTTATCCATAAAGGGCCCAAGCGTCCCTCGTAAAAGTCTGCGAACTTCCGAAGGTATACACGTTACTCGCGAGCTGACCGGTCATATATCCAACGAGTTAGAACCATAACCACCCTTTCCCTCGCACCGGACTCGTGTGCGCGTCACGATGGTCAAACTCCGTTATCTTTCTCCCTCGCCCGCTTTTACTCGTTTTCCGCTCACTTCCGCGAACTTTCCCGCTCGTTATCCGCCCTCGACGCACTTCCGCATTCACACTCATCCCTCCCCCCCCATTTCAAGCTATCAATATGGGCGCGATACCTTTTATCGACCGAAATATCGCTGATTTTTCTCGTTTTCCCGGCTCAATCTTTTTTCTCTCGATTTTCCAACGTTTCCGCCCTCACCAACCCTTCATACGCGCGTTCACTCGTTCGCCGCTCTTCTCTTTCATACAGTTTTTTTTCTTCATTTTTTATTTCTTTCCGTTCGGTTTTTTTTTTTTTTCGTTATTTATTCCATGCGGATTTTTATCGCGAAGATGAAAAGACTATCGCGAGGGCCTTTCACGAGAACGGCGGTGATCCTCTCATGGTTCCACGCGCACCCCGGCAATACCTGGACCGTACATATGCTTCATGGAGAATTCTATTTCCGGGCGTGGAAAAACCGGACGAGCGAATAAGCGTGAGCATTCGTTTCACAGAGAAATACGCGAGAGAGCCTAGTGTGTACATACATCCGCGAGTCCGGCAATCGGGCTTACGGTTATCCACCCGTATCCCGATGTATCCTCGACAAACACTCTTTTTCTATCGTATTCAGTCGTCGAACGACCGGCGGGAATGGCAAAGCGAACTCTACCAACCTTTGGCCCAACCGGCTTCGGCAAAATGCTTCGCAAATCGAAAACGATGATCGAACGCATTCGATACAGCGCTTATAAAAAGATTGCCCGACACCTGGGAACCTTTGAAATGAAAGAAAAAAAGAATTCTCGACATGATAAAACGATTTTTATCGGATTAATCGCGAAAATCAGGATTACTGGATGTGTTTCTTCAACTTTTTTCTTTACGTTGGGGTTTAGAGATTTGGAATGTGCATGACGTGTTGTTCTTTGTTTTGTTTCTTATTTCGTGTTTTTCAACTGTTAAAATTGGATTATATTTACATATTTTTAGATAATTGTGCCTCGGATCTTTATACACTGATGAGATAGAAGTGGTTTATGTCAATGCAGCTATATCGGCTACATTTTTAATTCCGTTTTGCGACATCTTTTGCTCCTTCGATGTTTACTATTGAAAAAATCGGAACTCAAACGTTTATCGTCGAATTTGTTTGACCGAAACAATGTATATCTTTACTGGTGTACGGTGGCTAATTGACATCATTGAAATGTCCCCAGACATTACTATACTATAGATGACATATGACATACTATATGAGACTCGCGTAGCCGATTCAATTGTGTGATGAGTTCGAAATTTCCGCGTCCGTTCGAACAGAGCTTCGGTATAGGTATTAAAAATTGACTGACAATGATGGACGATGTCTTACGAGATCGATGAGTCGATTACCGCCCTGACGAGACTCATTGTCTGCCGAGAACCTGAGTGTAGCACACCTCAACGAAAGTGGGGCTGATCCCCGTTACGTCCATATGGTATTGATTGCTTCCAGGAATAAATTATCGTCTTACCAATATAACTACCGAAAAAACGAAAAATTGTATGTGTTTTGAACGAAAAAACTCATCTCGAATCACCGCATTGTAGGAGTTGACCTAAAAAGATCGGATTAGCCTTAACATTTTTGTTTTTTTTACTCAATTAATTTTTTTTTAAATCGTTTTCTGGTTGTAATCAAAATTCGAAAATGACATGAATAAGAACCACCCTAATATGGAATACATATGAGTACATAGATCGCTACGATAATAGTCCTAATCACAAAAAAAATTGTCGATTTTAGCTAGCGGATGGCGACTGGATCTTTCAGAAAGTATTTTTCAATCCCTCACCTTCTCAGGGTATCGAAAAATCACAAAATGTAAAAAAATATATCACAATAATAACCATAGGTCCCTAACTTGCTCAGTATAGAATATTGGTTATGCGTGATTGACTCACTCACACGTGAGAGTCAAAGGATCCCCACGTAGAACCTTTTTCAATGAAATTCTCCATTTGTGGTTACGAGAACGACGGCAATCGATTTACCCTCAAACTATGGTCACTGGCTGTCGCTGTTTCCTCCGCTTCTTCTGTTGCTTTCAGCTTTTACCGATGCCGCCGCGTGTAAACAGTTAATCTAAATCCAGAGCAAGCAACGATGTAATGTTATGCGGCGCGCAAGACTCATTATACTTGTAAACCAGCAGGGGGTACGTCCCGCGACCACGACCCAAACTAACTTGCGATATATATGTATATATGAAACATTCATGTTGAAACAGATACATGTAAAGGTGAAGTATATATGGGGCATTCCATGAAAAATCGATCAAGTTCTGGCGGCCATTTTTTAGATCGTTTTTATAATTTTTATTCGGAAGTACTCATCGAAAAAAACGAGCCCAATTTTTTTGAAATAAAAAAAAAATAGATTTTTTGAGATTTTTTTTTTGAAATAAAAAAAATTAAAAAAAGAATGTCCGTTTTTTTTCGCCTGAAAAAATTCACAGAATTCTTATGAATTATAAGGAAATTTTCAAACGCTATTTCAGGATGGAGCTTTCAAAACTACCGCAGAAAAAAAATAAAAATCAAAAAATTGTATACGTGACAAACGCAGCAGGAATATTTGTTGGCGAATTTTTTTATTTCAATTTTTTTTCTCCGGTAGTTTTGAAAGCTCCATCTTGCAATAGCGTTTGGAAATTTCCTCATAATTCATAAGTATTCTGTGAATTTTTTCAGGCGAAACAAACGGACATCCTTTTTTTTATTTTTTTCATTTAAAAAAAAAATCTCAAAAAATTTATTTTTTAAAAATCTGAAAAAAATTGGGCTCCTCTTTTTCGACGAATACGTTCGAATAAAAAACTATGAAAACGATCTAAAAAATGGCCCCCAGAACTTGATCGACTTGTCATGGAATGCCCCATATATATTCCACTACAGCTGGTGCAGCAGTCAACGAGAATTTTACAAATACACTATTCCGTGTGCGATTCTGTGTCCAAGCACCTTCGTAGTCTCTCGACAACTTGCCCACGCCATTGAATCAGCACGAGAATAGAGTCGCTGCAATAGTGTGTCGGTCCTCGACTTCGAGATAAAATGAGTGGAGATAAACCACCAATTTCTTTGTGGATTCCTACGAATTCCTATTCTTCAGGGTACCGTGATAACTTTTATCCATATAAATTTTGCCAAAAAACTCGTCGTATTCGCATCGAAACGACGTAAATCTTGGGTTGACATATTTATTTTCATTGATTAACACGTGATCTATTTCACGAATACGAATGACAGCCTACATCAAGTGCCGTCACTCATAGCATTAACCTTCTACAGCATTTAGTAAAGACTTTTTTCCAACGAAGAAGTGTCTTGTACTATGAAAAGCGCTTTTCTGCAACAAATTATATTCAATATTCAGCTTATATTTTTTACAAAACGTCAGTTGAGACCAATCAGTTCGATACACGTACGGAAAAAGTCAGAAATCCGATCAGTTTCGGCCGCAATTCATAGTCCCAAAAGCAAAAAATCAACGGATTGTGACAACAAATCAAGATTCCAAACTTTCTCGCGTGCGCTTTGGACCAGCTACGTACAACTGAATCTCACTATCGTACAGTTCGCACACATACCATAACGTGTTAACTCGTTATGGTATTTCCTTCTTCCAGTATAACGCTCGAAATTATATTCCGACCAGGATTTACACGGAGCGCACGACGTCTGCGGTAATTTATTTCATTCCTCACGTTATCTGGCCCAGCTACCCCTTCTCCATACGTACACAGCTATCGCACCATAGAACGTCGTACACTCGTTGCTCCGAAGAACAATGGTCAAGATTTAACGCGGATAAAATAGATTTTTTACGAAACATCATTTCCACCTTCGTTTCCCCGTACGAGTTTCCATGACGAAGACACAGGTTTACAGTGAAGCGTAGCGGAAAGCGTTGCAGAATTTTTTTTTTCTGTCTCTCGATTGTAGAAATAGAGCTTTGCACTGTGTACACAAAATTAGCAAAGCTAATTGCCGACGGTATGTTATATCATGCTTGGTCGACAATACTTGCGTACTCATGAGAGCTAACAGTATATGTGCTACCGTACTTGGTGTACCAGCGAGATGACTAACAGTGATATTCGTGATGCATAAAACTTTTGTTACGATGGATGACTTTTTTGTTCACGAATTTATGCAGACGAAACTATTCGTTATAAAAAATTACTGATTTTCCAGGAATCGATAACTCGTGTTCAATAATTATGCAAACTGCCATAAGTATAATCATTCAAATATGGTAATTATATCTGGATATCATTGGGAAGCTTATGAAAAAAGACTCCGATGCCTTCCCTTCCCATGTCTTCACCGATAACCGAGGGGGTGACACGACTTTTCAACCGCGGACAAAATAACCGCGACATAATAATCGAATTATCCGAACAACGAAATAACCGGACGACAAAATAACTGGACGATGAAACAACCGCGACAAAATAACCCCGACATTAGAACCTCGGACAAAATAACGAACGAACAAAATAACCCAAAGACAAAATAACTGCGGACCAAATATCCGGGGACGAAATAACCTGCCGATGAAATAACCGCAACCGAATAACGATTAATATTTTTAATCTTCCATGTTTTGTGTTCAAATTTTTTGTATTTATTATTTTTTATTCATTTAGGTTATTTGGGTACTCGGGGATTTAAGGTTATTTGTTATTTATATCTTTTATTTCGGTTATTTCGGATTTTTTTCTAAGGTTATTTAATGCGTTTTTAAATTGTAAATTATTATTGATCGATGTAAATTTATTGTTGTTATTTATTATTATTTCGATATTGCATTATTATATGAAAATAAATGCATTTTTATGATATTTCATTGTATCGTTTAATTTGTCTTTTAGGTCTGCTGCGGTAATTTTGTCGTTCGGTTGTTTTGTCTGTCGTTTGTTCTATGCTTTGGTTATTTTGTCTTTCGGTTGTTTTATGATTTGGTTATTTTACCTCGATTATTTGGTCGCCGTTATTTCGTCGTGCGGTTATTATGTCGTCGGTTGAAACGTCGGGGAACCGCCGAGGGAGAGGGCGCCACACATCCGACACTGCTCTTCCGTTACAACGACGGAATATTTTCGGGTGAGACTCGCATAATTCGATCCGCATTATGCTCGAA
Organism: Sussaba pulchella; assembly: GCA_963971145.1. NCBI lineage: Eukaryota > Metazoa > Arthropoda > Insecta > Hymenoptera > Ichneumonidae > Sussaba > Sussaba pulchella. The sequence continues at coordinate 10,566,244 of OZ020165.1, forward strand.
ATAATCATACAATTTATTACGTACATCCGTGATCCGACATCGGATCAAACGAAAGATTTTCACATGTCGTTATATTTTATTTATGTACCAATTTATCACGACGAAGTCGGAAGAAGGACGGACTCGTCTCCGTCCCAAAGGTCGTTGGGATCACGATGTATCGTTCTTTTATAATATTCCGTCTACTCTTCGTGGTAACAAACCGTTGGCCCCGCGACTTTTTATAATATACGCCGTCGTCGTCGTTGTTCACGAATCCGAAGCCCATATGATTGTTTTTCCATTTATATTTATAAGATCCATATCGCGATGAACTCATGGCGAAGTTGGGGTCGAACGATAGTCAACGTGTTATGGTCGAGACAATGTTTTGGGCCTCGAAGCGCTATACATCATTGAGCTACCGTTTAGCCCGGGAATATATGAATGCATCCGCTCGATTCTACGTTTTCGAGCCTATTTCACGGTCTCACCCATAAACAAAGCCGGGTCGTCAACTCGAAAATAAAAGAGAAAAAAAATTTAAAAAAAAAACGTTCGAACGCGCTTCTGTTTTGTTTCGTTTACGTTATAATGTATACGTACTTGTGTATATTGACACACTATACTATCATACACGATTAGAAATTCAATGCGGCGCTTGCCCGCATCGTTATACGCGGACGGAACAACAGAAAATAATGTTTCCAGGGAAGATCGACAGCGCATATACCACCGGTTGTCTTCGTCTCGTTAATACGTTTCTCTTTTTATTATATGCATAGACGTACAGCATAAACATACGTGAATAATACTGATGTATGCGCTGCGCGAACGATTCCTATGGGTTTATACGGGTCTCACGATTCCAAACCTCTCAACCGCCACCGTTTCTCGCATGGTTTTCGGTTTTTTTCTCATTCTTTGTGTTTGTTTGTTTTTTTTTTATCTCTCTTTACGTTTAACTTTTTAATGTTTTCGCTTTGTTGCTTTTTATTGCGCTGCGTTCGAGAATGAGAAACGCGAGGGGAATGATAACTCAGGCAAAACTGGGATAAGTCGAATCACATGCTTGAAGTATTTATTCTTTTCTCCCGATACGCAACGAGGTAAGAAAAAAATCATTGCGCGTTGAACGAAAACGTTTTGTTTGACTGTGTTTTTAAAAATGTGACGTAGAACTCGATTCTGATCGAGTGAGATTTTGTTTTACGAATATCGACGTGTTTGTTGTGTATTATATTTTGATGGTTTCGCATGAAATTCTTGGGTTTTCTTACGAAAACTTCGTTTGATTCTTAGTGAGTTGGAAAATTGCATGCCAGCGAAACCTTGAAGTCCGTTGAAGAGAAATTTTTCTCCATTTTAATGCCTCAAAGCCTGCAAGCATTTCTTTTTCTCATCGTTTATGGAAAATAAATGTAGTAGAATATATCTTAAAAAAATAAAAGACTCAGCATGACCCTCTAGGAACCGAGAATCTCTTCTGGTTTACTTTTTGATGCATCTAGATCATATTTATGTTTATCACAATCAAAAAACCTACAAATTTTCATTCTCTCGCAATTACTATTTTTCTCAGTAACGGAAAAAAGTCCTTTCATAAGTCATGAGCCGAAAAAATCCCATCGTAGATTGTCAAAAAAAAAATTTTTTCCATCACTGAACATTAAATCGTTCAAGTCTCCGTTCCACAGTTTGACACTTTATATCCCAAGGGCAGCAGCTGTTGAGCGTAAAAGCCTCTGTCTACATTTATCGGTGACTGAAATGACGACGGTGGCGATGTCGACGACCATCGCCATTGCTCGACATATCTCACCGAGTCGATGGCACAACTGGTGTTCAGGAAACGCGTATAGCGCACGCGGTCAACCGAAATGCGGTCATCAATTTCCATTAGCATTATTTCTGGAAGGTCCCATATGGCTGATAGAACCTCCTGATACCATCGTTTTAATTTCTTTTTCGATTTTTCACTAAGCTCAATCGTTTATCCAATTCCGTCAATGAGGTCGAAACGGATATAAATCGAGATTTTTCGCGACGACATCGATTTCAACAAAAAATTGCCGTCATTATTTAACCATTAAGCGACTTAACACGTACAGACAAATTGGATATAACTATAATTATGGATATGATAAATATTATTGCTTCCCAGTGACTGAACTCACTCGAGTGACAAGAAAAAAAAAACGCTATCGAACATAAATCTAAATATTCCAATAGGTGCATAATCGTGGGGGTTGTACGACCATACGAAAAAGCATATATCCTACATGCACAATTTTATCGCATTAGGTGACTAATGATACGGCAGTAAAATAGAAATAAATCCGACGCGAATTGAGGGACAATTACTATCATATGCCCCTGCGAGAAACGATAATCCACGTGTCGTCTCGATAAATCTTTTCGGAAGTCGAAGCATTTCCATGCTCCGCAAGCGCGGACGGAAACGTCGTGTCGACGGGCTGTCATAACAGGGGTTGATCGGCACGTGCCGCATGCGCGCCAAACCAGACATTCGAGCCCCCGTGTATGCATTCATATCCCCGAGAATACTCCCGCTTCCCTTCTTTTACTCGTTCACCCTTATTGCGACGTTTCTAAACATGCCCCTACACTCGGACACGAGTGGATTGCTACACATATATATCGTTCGAACCTTCTTTTGTTATCATTGTCGAGTTAAGTGCAAAAATCCGTTGTTCGACAGATCTAAGTCAAGACTCGAGTTGACTCGAATTCGTATTAATATTTTTTTTTATACCTTTTTGGCATGAAAATTGGGGGGGGAGTGAATATTTTCGTATTAATTGACATTGTTGACATCACATTGATGGTTTTGTATTGTATTTGTTGACCAATCGTGGACCTGGAGATGACGTTGGAAACTGTAGCAGCAAATTTAGGTTCATGTCTGAGAATAGTTACGTCATACAATGCGGCCATGAATCGTCCAAATATGTGCGGGTTTCCGGTAGTGGCTAATGGCTGGGAGCGATCGTCAATTGCTGTTTTACGATACTTCGAATGATAATGTACGGAGCGAGGGTAAGAGAAAGAGTCGTTGAGAATGACGCGTGCACGTCATAGATCTGTGGACTACTCCCTTATTTCCTCTTCCACGTCCATTGACGTTGGTTCATCGGACGCGATGCATTTCCACTCGCCCTTTCGATTATAAACCGTACGTGTGTTTGTCGGAGTGCTGTCTCCGATCAGGAAACGCGAACGTGGGGCGTAACGATATCCGCGATCGAGGGACGACGAATCAATCGTTAGTTTCGTATTGGTAGGATTTCAAGCGGGCACGACGAATCAATGATGCATGAAAGTGTATAAGGTCGACGTGAATGACTCATTGATTTAGCGAGGATAATTCGAATAATCGAAATATCAATGTTATAATCAAGGGCTGCCGGAGGATCATTCGTATAGAATGATTGATTCAGATGACAAGTAATATATTTTGTATTAAGAAGTTAGGCCGCTCTAGAATTTTCGAAAAATCGATTTTTTTTAATAGTCCTCAGTTGTTACCTCAAAAATGATGTCCGAAAAGATTATGGGCTCGAAAAATCTCTAGGGACTCGGTTTTCGAATTTTAGTACAAGACCGCCTGGTCCGCAGCGATCGCAGGTCAAAACTTTAAACGCGTTTATCTGAAAACTCTATGGAAGTGCATAGGTTTTTTTTTATATTGCATAGTTCATTTGTTATTAACAAGTTTCTGCCGATTTTTCAGGGAAATTTTTCACTTTTCACTTTAGAAGTGTTCCATTTGGCCAAAAATCAATATGTCAAGAAAATCCTACGCACTTCTATAGCTGTTGTTATATATAATCGAAAAAAAATTACTAGTTCATCGTAATTGAAAAATGACAGGAGTTGTTTGTCCGGCCGTGGACCCTGGAAAAACGGAGACGTCATCAGAAAACGTGGCGCAGCTACCATTTTGAAATAAATCGCTTCAAAAAAATTGTTATATACAGTCACTGATATGTATGATAAACCCTTTTTCTTGTAATCTCCAATTATCTTCTAGTTTTTCCGTAAAAAAAATCCCCAAAAAAGCCTCTTTTTTCGGTATCTAGAGTGGCCTAACCCCATAATCTGCGCGAAAAATTAATTATCGTAAATTGTATACAAACAATAAACGAAACCTGTTGTTGAAAATGACGATGAGTAGGAGATCCACGAGACGAGCCCCGAATTTAATCAGAGCGCATAATATGAAAGTATCGAAGCATAGAATAATCATCGCATCGACGAGTCGACGATGAAATTCGCAAACGGGCTTTCAAACGTTGGCCGTTTGAATCTAGATGTAAAACGAGGATCCATCGACGAGGGTGATGAGGGTGTGGGATGAGAACAAATTGAGTCTCCGGAACGTTGGTCCGTCGCGTTTAACTGTCGCAAAACGATTCTGGGTGGTGACATCTGTGTCAATAAGGTGAATTCTCCTGAGGGTGACGACTGGACTCGTCTCGTCGTCGACGAGCTTCACCAAAACGCGATCATCCTCGTTCAATCATTGATTTTATTTGGTTAATAAAACGATTATCCCACCCCTGGAGAGCGGGGATGCTGTTCGACACTTCTCCTCCGCATCGTCGAAAACCCGAATGTCGTCAAAGCTCTCTGTTGCAACGTACTATCTTTCGTACCGGTTCATTGTGTCTACGTGTGTATCAGAACGGCGTCGACCCTCTCGGGGACGCGAGCGTTCGACCAAAAATGTAATTTACATCCTTTTATGTCGGCGAAATTGAAATATTTGCGAATTAATTCGTGAGAGAAGCGAAGCCGGATTATGGGTCGAGCCATTATGGGAAAGCGACGCTTATTTTTTGTTCCCGCACTTTGCCTGTCGTTCACGGCGCAGCCTCTATAAAATCGCACGAATCTTCAGACTTTTCGAGATCGCCGGTGAAACTCGGCCGTGAAACTGGCGCGACAGCAAGCGACTTAACGCGACGAGACACTCGTAGCACCTCAAACTCTCTTCATACCCTTTCTTCCTCTTTCAACCCTCGACGAAAATCTCGTCTTTCGCATTTTAATGATTTTCTTTTATTCATTTGGAAAAAAATGTCCATTCGCCTTCCATTTTCACCGGAGATTGGATTCAATTATGAGTACAAGATTTTCATCACGTTTCAATACAGCTTGAAGAACGTCACGTTGCTTCTGTCCTCATCTGAGAGATTAGACCCGGCCAAATTCTTCATGGTATCATACTGCAGTCGATAATTCAGATGCATTAATTTTCCCGTTACGCGTAAAAGTCTCTACCGAAATAAAAAATACAAAACTGTAGCTTCTAATAGATTTATCGAATTTTTTCCCCACTTTTGCTTTTTCCTTTTTCAATTAAACAAACTAATAACAATCCGTCCGCTTGTATCGTTTGGGTATATAATTCCCCAGACTTCCGCCAGTGTCGCCATTATAAACTTTTTATTCTATGCCGAAAGTTCCTATCGAATTTGTTCATTACCTATTTTTCTTTTCTGTACTTCTACTCTGGTGATTCCAGGATTATCCTGGATGTGAAAACCGATTCCGGATTTCTATAAATCCCGACCCTATCGATCGCAGAACGCCCGTGAATATCAATAAGTCGCAAGGAAAAAAAACAAATTGTGATAATCGAGAAACGATAGATCGAAACGACGAACAGAAACGAGAGACGCCGTGGACGTCCGAAGTGCGGAAAATTCGTCGTGTGGTAAAGAACACCGGGATTCTCGAGATAGTGAAGATATAATGGTCGACGGAGTGAAAGAACTTGCATGGAAAGCGCGGAAACGACGGATGAAGATGGAACGGGGGTTGTTAAAACCGTCCGGCGTACAATAATCCGCGAGACGCCAATAGCACCCTCTATTCCGGCGTATTCAATTAATTCTCCTGAAAATTTGTCGCTCGTATTAAATCTCGAAGGATTAAAGGCAATCTCGCTTCCAGGGTTGGTCGACTGCCTCATCGAGTTTGCCTCCACCTCTTCGTCACCGTCGACGTCGCTCTCATCCGTTTCGTCTTTGTCCAACCCCTCACGCAACCTCGGTGCTGTATCTTCACCCAAAGCCGAACGTAAAAGCCGGCCGTTTGACTACAGTATCTGCTACAATGTTGGTAGCATCATTGTAGCAAGTCGGGCAATTTCACGGTAATCGTTCATCTGGGAGGTATTGTTGCTGGCGCACTCATGACGTAACCATCATGCGACCTTGTCTGTTGCAGTAATATAGTACGTTGTACAGGTTGACGATCATTTAACAGTTGATGATGCACAATAGTACGTGCAACCGCAACTGGTAAGCTAGAGAAGTTTTCGTGCCGTCAGCACGGATTCGGTTACGCGATTACGCTTATTTTTGAGTTTTGTGATTTAGAACGGATCCGTGTGTGCCAACCCACACCACATTAACGCGTTCAGCGCCATGTCAGTCACCGGGGACTGACTTTCGACCATACTTTCGACAATCAGGCTGCGTCAGTCACTGTTGACCGGCGATATACAATGAAAAAAAATATATTCTTATATCAGTCGATTTAAATAATTTAAAGATTATGAAAGAATGTACCTAAATATCACTTTCTACCAAAACGGTCGCTGGAAAATGGCGTAACCGCGGGCTAAACGGAAAAAAAGACGATGCAGACTCGGCGCTTAACCTTTGTTGTGCACTACTAGGGGTATAACATACCTCAGAACTGTTGAAAAATAAAAGAATATTGGTTTGTATGGAAAGAAAAGGTAGTGAAATATCTAAAAAATTATTACACTTATGCAATATATAATAAAGAATATTATATAGCAGAATATATTATATTATATAATATAATATAATAATATAATAATACATAATATTATTTAATTATATTATATAGTAGAATATTATATTATATTATAGAATGCTATATAGCTATTATATAGTTATTGTATAGCGTATCAACGAAATTCACATAGCACCCTAAAATCAATCCAAAAATCATCGTTCGATATCATCGCTGCACATTCCACTGCATTCTATTAGCATCGAGTGTGAAATATTTCTGTTTTCCATCAACTCTCTACACGTTGCTTATTAAACACCACAAAAAGAAGGGTTGAATCTATAAATTCTCCTCACGTACACACTACTGTGCACATACGACGGCTAACATGATCCATGCGTGCGCTCAACGACTGCGTCAATAAGGCCGAGGGCCCCAAGCCAGAATGTAAATAAGTTAACCCAGTAGCCTGAGGCTCGTCACTGTGGAATTGAAACCTCTGCGCTTTAGAGTCTCGACCCTCACGAGCATTTCCAGCAGCGAGCAGCAGTTTAAGTCCACTGAGGCAGTTCAGAGGGTCCGTGTTGTGGGAGGGTGAGCAAGGGTGCTGGACGAAGTAGCTGGGCCGTCATAAACGTCACTGTACGCGTGTTACAAGAGCGTTCCAACTGCTTCAACCTTGCTGGACCCTGCGTAAAATAGACGAAGAAAGGGGACGCGACTACGCATACTACTTTTTCACTGAACACGCGTAAGAGTGTACGCATATGTACTACATTGGTATTTACAACGCGTGCCACTGAGTTTTCATTGCCCTTCCCCTTATTAATTAGCAGTGACGTTCGTTTCCTCGCAAATGGCTCGAAGTCTCAGTTTCATCGTCGAAGCTGCAGCATCCTGACGCATGGACTTCGAGATACACCCAGCTGGATATGTCGCCTAGTTGATGTTGGTACGCGCCTAAACATTCGCCCTGGGCGTTCCAGCTATTAATAGGATTTTAGGGCCCAGACCGTCACCATACGTCTGCACGTATGGATGGAAAATCGTGCTTCTGGCAATATGAATGGTTAATATCTTCGTTGCCTCGGTTTTTGTTTTTTTTTCCTTTCTCACTCCTCGTCGGGTTCGTTGCGCTCGCACTGGAATTTTATTCTCGCCTAACCGGCTACGTAAAGAAGGGACTAAGGATGCCATGGGGTCCCCTCGAATGTACGTGCTTACGGGACTCAACTGTGGGGTTTCGCTGTCGATGACGAAAAAACTAATTTTGACAAAAAAAGCCGGAAAGTGTCGACACCTTGTCTGTGGTAAGACGAGAGAATATATCATGGTCTTGTAGAATTTTTGACAGGGTGCTTTACAGGATGCGGAAAGGAATGCTTAATTTTTTGAATGAAAAATCGTTACGATTGATGGATCTTCGGGTTGCTGTAATTGAAACAAATTAATGTCACCACGATTAACCCTGAAATGTGTCAAATGGCTCACGCCATGTGGGATAGCAGGGCGAACATATCTTACAGATTATATTAGATTTGTATGTATGTTCCTCACTTTCTTGTAAAAAAAGAACGAACCAAAGCAACCATGCAGTGCTAACTGCGTAATCGCTTAGGATGTTTAATCGCAGTGAAAAAAAAATCTGTAACGACTAACATCCATGAGTCTTATCCCGTTAACAATGGCAGTCATACAAAAGTTTTAGCTGGAGTCAATAAAAGCAATCAATGTTTCAAAAAAAAAAAAAAAAAATGGTGGTATGAATCGGCAGCGTGTAATACTGCTGTCTCCGTTGTACTTCGAAGTGTCGCAATTTATTAGTTTTAATAGTAATCAACAAGGCGAGCGAATAAATATTCATGTCGAAGAGAGTAGATTTCGAGAGGATCGCGTGATGAACCAAGGATCCGCGAAGGGGACAGTGCGGAGGAGCCATTAGCGAGATTGCTTGTAGGTACCGCGTGTGCCACGTATCCAAATCCCCTTCCCTCGCCGATATATTCGCTCGAACGACACGAGAGACAGAATTCGACATCCTTTCATTCTCCCATCTACATTTGCCGCTGCGCCACGCATCTTTCGGTTCCCCACATTCTACATTCACCCCAGATTCGATCGAACGATGTGTCATGCAACCAAGACGAAATGATTTCTTTGAAGATAAAAATATGGAGTACGTTAGTTGACTTGGCTGTAAATATGCATGAATGAATTATAAGCATCATTCAAGTTTTGAGGTGATTAATTAGTCGATGAGTGAGAAACTAAAAGGATGCTGGATGGGCGACTCTCATCCGGGCACTTTCTCGTAGGGTTTTGTACCGCAAAGCGCATGTAAAATCACTCGCGTGTCCGTTTGTTTGTTCGTCTGTCACATCCAATTTTATCATAAATCATGCGACATAGAACTTCGAATCTTGACATAGCAATACACCTTATTGCCCTCATATTTTGCGATGGTTAACACTTGAAAGTATTGATATAAGCATTCAGGATGGAACAAATTAGGAACCTACTCGAAAGTTTTTTTTTGTTTTGCAGTTTTATGTTTCATGTGAGGTATCATCTAAAAGGGCTTTTTATCTCAAATACGAACATATTTTTTCATAATTATAAATAGCATGTTTGAAAAGATATCCACAAACATATGCGAAAATACAGCATTTCTCCTTCGCCCTTGTTTCCGAAGCGGCTGAACGTGAAATTTTTAAAAAATCAGGGAATATAACACCTAGCTCGAGTTACACAGAAAAATTATAACAAAAGTCCTGTGAATTATAGATTCCTAGAAATAAATTATAACAATTTGGTACTGAACCATCCGTGTGCGAGTCGAATTCGCACCTGACCGGATTTTTAAGTTCCAATTCCGCTCTGGGCAGTTACCGAATTTTAATAGGCTTATTCGATATTCAACTAAACCCAAAATTCTTCGGAATAACATGTATTCGTCAGACGTAAGGTGTATCATCATCCCTGCCAAACAGCCGTATGTTTAATCCGTCCATCATTGGAATCCGACTTCGCGGGCTCGAATCAAAGATCACGCGAGAAATGACGAGACGCTCCACGAGACTGTTCCAAAACGTACGGCAGAGGTCCGCGATAATGAAAGAGGGTCCTCTTCTGTCTTAGATCAAGAGAGAGAGAGAGAGAGAGAAAGAGAGCGGGGAGGGGGTAGCCCGGTATAATTAGACCTCCGTTGTAACGCGAAACTTTAATAATCCGAACCAACCAAAGGTAATATTATATCTTTGGGAAGTAATAACAGGCTACACCCAACAGGATGTGTGTGGCTATGTGGATCAATAGTCCGTGTCGTTTCATTTCTGTATACGTCTGGGAACGAAAAAAAAAAAAAAAAAAAAAATGAAAAAGTTGACAAAGGTTCCTTTCTGGCGGAGGACTTTAAGATTTCACTCCATTCCGCTCATACCCGTTTTATCCGCAATGTTAATACGGATGGTGAATTTGAAAGAAATCTTTGGAAACCGCAATATCTATTTGTCCCGATCGATACGGAAACCTTTATTCGGTCGCTTCTACCTAGATATATATTATATATGTGTCTCCGCGTCTGCCTCGTCCTCAGTTCGCTTCCTAGGGTCTCGAGATTCTTTTGTTTGATCTCAATATGATCAGTGCACTTGAAATAAGTTGGGTGACAGCAACAACAACCATAGAATTCCCGTTATTTCCGAAATGAAGAATTTTTCAGTAAGCTTCGGGTGGGCTTTTTGTGGTGATTGAAATTTAATGATTGATCCCACGATCAAGATGTCATTGTGTGTTTGAATAAAAATGAATTGAATTTATATTGTTATAAATCATTTTAGTCAACGAAATTATCATTCTCAAGCGTGTTAAAGCTGCTGAGGCTATTAATTAATAATTTCAACAATGAGTTATTAATCAATATTCAAAATTTCGAAATATAATCTCTTCAAATTCAATTTGAAATTTAATTTTATTCTCATTCAATTCAATTTTCAGAGTACATAAAAAATATGTGAAAAAAAGACTGAGCCAACATTGCACCGGCCAGTGTTTCAAAGTCCGTACGAAAATCGCGCGTCGTACAGAAACGCATTTTACAAATCTCATCGTCGGATCATAGCAGCTGTGAATGAATGACAGTCCCATTTCTAGCAGTATCAAGCCGCCATCGAAGTTTCTCCTCCTATGCGCATAACCACAAAATCGCGCACTCTCACCTAATCGAGCGTGAAGTTAAAGCGCATCGTGTCAGTCTCCAATCCCGCATAAAATTGTGTATCGAAAAGCTCACCCACGAGACTTTTAATCCGAGCACTCGGAGGCGAGAGAAAAAAAAATATACAAAAAACACGCACACAGTGTTGAAACGTGCTAACCCACGCGCATCACACGGAACGCCGAGTATTTCCGAATTACCTTACGAATCGTTGAGTACCATACTCGTGAAAATACAATCGTATAACGTATAAATTATTGTAATCATTGTTACAAGCAATACGAAAATATTTTCGCCGTATGTTCATTCGAAAAAAAATGTGAACGAGTACAAAGGGATTCGGTTAATAATTTAACGAGGATTATTTTCCATTGGGTAGAGAAATAAGAACCCGAGGATGGAACGAAGAAAGGGTGGGATCATCAATTAAATCATCGAACATAAATTTCAAACCACGATGGACCAGGGAGAATCGCGTCGACGCAATAAACGTCCAAACGGAATGTACAATGTTCGAAACGGTTGGTGTAAAGTTAAGTTTTAGCTGTGCGTCTGTTTCGAACGCAAATGCATATACATAGAGTGGTACACACGATGCACCGTCGGCTCGCACTACCGCGTGCAGTAGTGCAACGGTGTATATCGTACCGTTCTATTTATACATATTATGGTGGTTCTTATTTGGCTCATTTTCGAATTTTTATTGCGCCAGGGTTGTAATCGATTCCAACAACGAACAAGAATTTTGAGGCCTGGGTTGATCTTTCTAGTCCAACTCTTACGATGCGCTGATACGGTGTGAAGTTTCGCGTTTAAAATACATGCAATTTTTCTCTTATTCGGTATTCGATATTGGCGGACGATTAATTGTTGCTGGAGAAAATCATAACCATATAAAATCGACGAGTACGAAACCTACTTTCACCCAAAAAAATCGATGTATGTGAGTTATCTCATGCCACGATTACACCGTTCATGAATTGCTTGGTTCTCGTCAAAGGAATGGTGTAAACGTGGAGTGAGATGACTCAAATATGTTCATTCTTTGGCGACAGTAGGGATCATACCTGTTATTTCCATATAGTATGGCATTTTCCCAAGAAATATTAGTCGCCCCACCAATATAATTACAAAGAAATACCAAAATTCCATGTATTTTAAACGGGAAACTTCACCCAGTATCAGCGCATAGTAAGTGTTGCAGTACAAAGATCAAATTAATCTCAAAATTTTTTATGTTTTTTTTCGAATCGATCGAGGTCCTGGCGATATAAAAATTCAAAAACGACCCAAATAAGAACCACTCCAATACATATATATTGTATGTATAAATATGCTTGTACCCGTGTAGAAGTCCCTCTCTCGTTGGCGTCGTGGTTATAACAGCGCAATAATCATATACTCTGGACGACAATAATCGTTTTATGGCGGCTGGCAATATCGGTACTTACCGCCACGTTGCGGATAGGAATCGATACCCCACACTCCACTACCGCGCCACTTGTCTCTTATTCTCTTTTCTCCGGAGACCAACCTCTCCCCCCCCCTTCCTTTCCTCTTTTCCTGTAATCCGCTTCTCCTCACTACACCATCATTGCCGATCTCCACAAGATCCTGTTAGTTTCTGCAAGCTATTCGAGATAGCGAGTAACTCGCGCGTGGCTTTTCTCACCTCTAGTTGCGTCTAACTTAAACCGCAATTGCGAGCCGCATATGAGGGCCTCTTGATTTTATTAAGCATGTTACTTGGCCGGCATACCGACGAGTCTGTGAGGATTGTAAACTTGATGACAACTTGTTCTATCGCTTTATCAATCCAGCGAGAATTTAATCGCGACAGTTTATTGGATATTAATCATCCTTCAACTTTGTGGTATATTATTTAAGGGGGTACATAGGCCTAGAAAGCAAAGAAAAAGGGGAGAATAAAAGAATATTGTCGAGATCAATGGCCATATCAGTTGTTTTTTTTTATTGCTTCAATTACTTATTACACCCCGTTTTATTATATACTACAGAGAAATAACCTACATTTTTTTACGAGGAAAAAAATGGTGATGCTCCCTCATTTTTTTTGGAACACTATTGTTAGCATGGCCTCAGGGGTAGATAATATATTTCCGAGAATATTTATCTGAAATGGAAAACAATCATTTTTAACTCTTCAGAAAAGCCGATCTAGTGGATGACGAGAGAATATTTTTTTCTCTTGTTTTTATGCAAATGGAAGCGTTTTGATTGTTTGCTGCGTTTTTTCCACGATTCCTCATCAGTTTTTTTACAATAAGAAGATAAATATTTTGAAAAATGGTAAAACCGCTCCGGGCATCCACTAGGCAACCCTTTGCTACATGACTGATGTAAATTCGAATGGAATCGGCGTAAGGACTTCTGAGACACAATGTCTACTGTTTCATAAAAATATGTAATGGTTTCGAGCTAAAAGCGTTCAAAATTTTCGCTGACGATCCGGACCTTCACTCTATATAATTTTGTAGTTTTCGCGATGAGCAGCAATGAATCTTTTCTGTAGTTAATTAGCGCAGTGACTCTGAGTCACGAAAATTGCACAAACTCAGTCAATTTTCAGGATATCTTTATAAGAATTGAACCACGTACTTTTTCTAGTTACTATGTCGAAAAATAAAGAGGAAAAAAATCGGTTTCTAGGTTTGTATGCCGCCTAAATTGTTTGTAACGATTTAATTTTTCAATTTTCATTCTCAACCATGAAGATTTTCCTCAAGCCTTCCGTATCAAATCGCACGTATCTGAGGAAATTCATGAGACCCAGAAATTTGTTAAGCAATTCATATCTCACGGTATACAATACGTTTTTTGAAATGGCGTTGACTGACCGTCACTCGCCCCATATTATGATTGAAATTTAACATCAAATCCAGGCAATTTCGGAGTTATGCGCGACGGACGTCATTCCGACCTCGCCCATCAGTCACAACAATGCTCGAATCTCGGCTGGTCCACGACATCATACGCAAAGAGACGAATCCCCATCCAGTTCCCATCAAAGTCGTCCTCAACATTTGCGCCAACGAAGTGGATTCCACGCTTGTGACACAAAGAAAATGAGAAAAAAAAACACATCTTTCCAGAAGCAGTACAGTACGCCGTCGAGCAATGAAAATAGCTGTGGAAAAACGCGAAAAATCGAGAGCCCCGTCGAACACGCTGGAATAATTGGAGGCGGACGAGTCGGACGAGAACCCCCATGGACGAGCTGACAACAGTGGTGGCAAGGACGGGCGATCGGGGAGTGGAGGCGGACAGTCCGTTCCTCCGATTAATTCTTAAACAATGCGTCATCCCGGGAGCGTGGTGCTTCGCGGGTGGGATTGCGGGGGTGGAAGGGCGAATAGCCGAGATAGTCGTTATTGTTGCTCCCTCTGGAATTGGAAATAAAACGCGAGAGCCCCGGAGTATGCAGCTCTTGGATTGCCCGGTTGCAGACGTATATATATACCATACCAAATGCAAACGCATTCTTTATCTCCCTCATTCCGCCCTTCCGTTTCACGAGTTCTCGCTCTCTGACGGCTGTCTCTCATTTTGCCGCCGTTCGCGCTGCTTCGATTCTCTTTATTTCCCATCTCCGCTGCCGTTTGGTTCCGGGGGCTCTCAATCGCGCCCTACGTGTGCGAGCTTCGACATCACCAAAGCGACACAAATATATATTGGCAAAAACTCCAACTACGATTCCGAACATTTCGCGAGGACATAGGCCAGCGAAATGTACCACACGGCCGATGGGAAGCATCGTCCGCGGCGATGTTCCGAGGTATGAGCGAGTTGGGTCCGCACCGTGGTCGAGCGCGGGGTAGAAATCCGGCTCTCCGCGTCACAAGCTCAACGTATTCAAACGGTTTGGCGCTGTTGCAGAGAGCGCGAGCTTGGACCATTGCGGACCGGTCTCTCGGCTGCACCATCGGCCCGACGGTTTTTCCAATCAAGCAACTTGCTGAATTTGTTTCCCCAAACGTCGGTGTGTTTCAAAGTTATTGATTGCCGTTACGCCGGGACCGAACGGAATCGCAACGGTCGCGCGTATATACACACCATCGCTTGGCGCGTTTTCTGGCCGAGCGGAAAACTCGACGGGCGATATTCCGTCAGCCGGGCGTGCCGACTCCCAATGCCTATGCGTTCCGCCCGCCCCGGGTATGCCATATACGCCGATATACAGAGAGAAGTCGCGCGAGCGAACCGAGATCTCTCTCTCTCTTTCCCTCTCTCTCGCTCTCTCTCCGTGCAAGCCCGGCGATTCGTTCGCTCGTTTCGTTCGTTTCGCCTCGTTTCGTTCTCCGCGTTACGTTATACGTTTGCTCGGCCGTGCATCTCTGCTCTCTTGCAATCTCTGTTCATCTGTGTATCTCTATGGGCCCACACGCCTGTTTATATACCTAGGTATCGCAGTGGCAAGAGGACTCGGGGATACATCCGCGGTCTCGTTTTTTTCTACGAGCTGTATATACGGCGGGACCATGATGGCTTGGCGGCGCGGGATGTGCGAGAAATTTGGTGCGGCATATATATATGTAGAGGTTCATCGATGTACCGCGTATGCGTTTGGCTGTGCGTGCTCAGGGGCGGAATAATAATTGCGATCGATCCTTGTTGGAATGATCACCGAGCGGAGACAAACGGCAGCGTCCCATTCACTGTATCAACCCGTGCTCTAAATACAGGTATCACGAGAGTCATTCGTTCTACCGTTTACCCATTTATAGTGGAAAATGCTTTTGAAATTCCGTGAACCACAATCGAATGCATTATATTTTTTCGGGTATTGACTTTAACTTGATTGTTACGTACAGCTGGTGCTGCGCGGAGTTACTTGGACGCAATTACGAGGAAACTGATGTATCGTAATTATTCGTATGTAGAATATTTATTTTCTTCGTTTGCATCGAAATTGTGTCGTTGAAGTTTTTCGTACGAATTTTTCTCGGTGAAATGGTATTTTTCTTTTTTTCCAACGTGAAATATAGTTTGATTCAAGTTCTACAGATCAATTACTGACGAGCAATTTTTTTGGCAATTATGATGATTCATGCAGACGTGAACAACGACGTAGTTGCATTTTTATTTAGGTTATTTAGGTTATTGGCAAACTACAACACAACTTCTTATGCGGTAAAATTGGCATTTATTCACTGACAAATAAAAAAAAAGAAGTAAAATAATTGCTGTTGCTTACGTTCTTGTGCGCAATTGTTCTTTCTTTTCTGAGAGTTTCAGACATATGAATCGATTAAGAATACTTCAACGCTATAATCGAGATATTCAGGTCAGCCTTGTTCGCGGATCGTTAAATCAATCTTGGATGTCATTTGAAAATCTCCCGGAGTTGAATCTGCGAATCGCGAGAATTAATGGGCATGAACTGTCCTGTGATCCTGCGACGTTATTGCTCAAGGCTCGCCGGAGATATATCGACATGAGAAACGCGTGCATGCATACAGTTAAAACCAGTGGGGCCGATAGTCTGTCGCTGAACTTACTCGAACGCGAAATTTCTCACCTGGCGAAGAGATCGAGTAACTATACACAGTCATGGTACACATATGTACGTGTATACATCGAAATCACGTGGCGAATGCGAAAGGCTGCCGTTCGTTGGTGGTGGTGGCGTTGCTCCTACCGGACGATTCGTGAAGAGCGGTGCTTGGCGGCGCGAGAGACTCCCTCATCTATAACGAATCGATTCGATCGAGTTCTCGATCCAAGCCCGAAGATTTATGCACCATCGTTCGCCACCGTTGCCTCCACCGCTTCCTCACTCTCTTCGGGCTCTTTCACAGCATCTCGCGGCTCTCGACCTCGCGCGGGCATTGCGAATACCCGGCGAACGTGGTTAATACGGCCTACAAAACCGAACAAACGTCCAGTGGGTGAACTGTATGCATTGTTTACATTTTTTCAAAATTATAGACAAGGTAAAATCTGACACAATTTAGTAGGTTTGAGCAAATTGAAGGATCGAATATGTCTGTAATCACCGACGAATTTGAAAAGGGGTAATACAGATAATAAATGATTTTCTAATTTTATTTGGTAACAAACTTCGATATGTCCACCAATTTTCGTATTTTGAATAAACAAAAAACAATGAAACGACTAATCCTCGTTTGACAATATTTTTGCAAGCTCTTAATGCCAAACGAATGTAATTCGACCAACGAGAATAGATCTTCGCGCGTAGGAATATGTTTGATGGGCCATATTCACCACCTTACCCGACCGATACCCACGGGCAAAAGTGGAGTGGGGGGAATTCATCGTCAGTCTGTCTCACTCCAGCCGTTTTGGCTTCAGTTTCGATTCTTCGGCGCTGGAGAAAGGTGAGAGACAACGAATAAAAGAACGCGGACGGACAGAAAAGTGCGATAACAGATTGAAGAGCACCGAGAGAATGGACGAATGCGAGAATACACACGGACGCGTAGCGTCGAACCGCAGAGATTCAAGCCGAATCGCGGATTCGAATCGCGACGTTTCCTCGTTTCGGCGCAAGGGGGCCCTTGTGAAACGCGGCCAGAAGTTTGTCGCCAGTGAGAAAACAAGACGAACGGTTTTAAACCATGCAAAACCATCGCCGTCCTTTAACGCTGCGGATATTCGTTGGTAACCGGGCTTATTCACCCTTTAAAACGTATTACCTGCCCTCACGAACCTCAATGCTATCGCAACTTCGCGCGGTTCGGAAGCGGCGCGCGGAACTCCGCTCTTCCCGCTTACACCCAAAAAGAGAAATGGCCTCGGCCCGGTCGAGATGTTGTCCCGACACCGCTTCTGCCGGACTTGAAAGTTGAACGCAACGATAAAAAAAAGACACACCGCAACATCTTCGCGGTCTTCCCAGTCCGTCCAAAAATCATCCGGTCTTCGGATTACGTCGAGAAATAAAGGTATCCACGGCATAGGCATGGGAAATGGATTTTGAATCGAGGGAGAAATTCCTTAATATCTTTGGGTATGCTATGATTATGGGAACCAAAAGAAAATGCACAGGAGTAGTTTTGACCCGTATGAGATACCCAAGTTTGACAACGAATGACGATATTAGTCATCGCAATGGTATGGAATTGTTATATGTAAACTTTTGAATGACCGTAGATCTACGCGATAGCAACTGCTTTGGAGAAACTACGAAGCTTTGTCGTAACTTATTTTACCGAAAGTCAATCTTTGTACCTATATGAATAAGAGTATATGTGGATTTGTTTTCTTTACAGATCTACAGTTTTATTCCGACGCTGATAACATTTTGCATACTTGTAAATTTAAAAAAACCACCCCTATTCCTATTTTGCCACCCCTTTAAGCAGAACTCTTGTACTTCTTGATAAAATGTTGCCCACTTGACCCGCAAAATAAGAGGAAAATCACTGTCTACCCGAGTTTTTGAAAAGCTACCTCCATCTCCCTAAATAAAACTTCTGCACTCAGCCCAAAGCACCGGCAACGCCGGGCAATTCCCGATATCTTCACACGGTTATCCATTTCAAGACAAACAATTCCCATATCCTTATGTAAGCGAACGAAGCACAACCGACACCCCACGTCTGTGTCGGTCACCTATGAGGATTAGCACCGCAAGTCCAGCACCATCGGTTCGAGAATCAACGAAGATACACGGAGAGCGTACAAACGCGGCAACAGAAGCTACCGAGCGGCGACAGAGAGACAACCAGAGAGTCCTCGCATTCCCGTGTTGCATTGCGATATAATATACGAGCGGTCAGGAAGCAGTCGGCTTTCCTCAACGACAAAGGCACAAGACAAGGAGGATTGGGGCAGGGGTGGGGGGGGGAGGATGAGAGACTGTCGCCCTCTTGCTCGCTCTCCTTGCTAACTGACAAAGGGGAATAGAAGGCCGGCATATTAGGACGGTATGCGGAGAACGAACGAAGTATGGGCTGCTCATGGTTCTTGATCTCTGTCGTCTCCCTTTACCTCGACCCCCGCGGTATACGCACGACCAGTCGTTTATAATAATGCCGGAGAACGCGCCCGAAGATATTCTCCTTACTCCTTCATGGTTATAATGCTACCCGGTAGCATTATACTTCGTGGCCGATCCACAAACTGCTCGAGGGACTTGAGTCCTCGTGTCCTTGCGTCACCACATGTCATCACGGGGCCACGAGGGCTGATTTACATCCGTGTGTGCCCCCCCGACCGAGGAATGGGAAGAGGGACCAACGTTGGATAAACGAGGAAGGAGGAATATAATATCTAAAAGAGCGGAGCGAAGAGATACACGGATGTATGGGCTCGGACCGTGCTCGCTTATACATAAAATATATACGTCCGTCATATCGATATGCCTCAACTGTACGAAGTATCCTGGGCGAGATTGGTACCGACAAAGGCGCGGTCAACAGAAGCAACGCCGTGACTCAACCGCCCTTCTGCTTTCTCGCTTTGGCAAAACCGCGGGTAAGTCCGTAGAGACGGAAAATCTCGGAGGATACGGGAGTACGAGAGATGGAAACACGAAGTTTGGTGACCGGGAGTCTGGTTCCGGATTCGTGGGCCTCGCTGAAAGTCGATCGAAGTGCGCAATAGGCAGTAATATTATCGTTGTTTCAGGTGGGATAACCGATCGTCAATTACCATTGCAAGATGGTAATTTCAATAATATTTAGCAACAATGTTTGTGGAAAAAATCACTTGAGAGGCCACGGTGCCCTTTATGTTACGAATTAATTGATTTTTTACCGTAACTATGACTTTCCCCTGAGCGAGAAATTTATTTTTCATGGCATCACAACTACCATAGGAGTTCAATCAAGTCCTATTAAACCTTTGAAAAAACTCCGGTGGTCTGCTCGATATTTACCCTACATGTCGTAAAAAAAAAACGACGACGTACCGCAGTCTTTTTATTTCCAGGATACAATCCATAATACTTAGAGCACCCATAGCTATTCGATAAAACCATTCCACCGAGTATTTCGAGACATTAAACATATATATATATATATATATATATATATATATAAATCGTCAGCTTCATTAAAATTCCAGACCGCAGCTCTCTCGCGCTTCGGACACGCGAATCACGCTAACGTACACACATATATACATATATGTCTAAATACACGTACATGTGTATTTGAACTCGCACAGCTGCAACGGATTCGCACATACATGCATATGGATAAAGCGTGTAAATATCTACAGTATACTAAGAAAGTTAGCCGTCATCTCGTCGCACCTGAGCGCAATGAAAGATGTAAACGGAGCAACATTATCCCCGGGTGTATACAGCGCGGGAGCTCCGACTCGCCAGTCGTTCGCTCGTTTGCCGTCTCGCTCGTGCACTCGCGCATGTGCAAGAGCGCGTGCGAACGCGAGATCGTTTTACGAATTGCTCGTACCAGTCGAGCGTACGACGATCGCCGATTCCCCGTTCTCGCTGCGGGATGGAACGTGCCCGCACATTTGCAGTATTCGTGCGGAACGCGCATACACTGAGACGAGATCAGTCGGGTCGCTCGTTATGGCACTGTATGGCAAGTCAAGCTTCGTAGTACGGTAGAGCCTGTATGTACGTAGCTATACGATATGGCACGTATATCGGTAGCGTGGCGGGCGTTATACTGATCAGGGTTGGACCGCGCGACGAGCAACATGCCATATCGGAGACACCTGTTAGTGGCCCGATCGTGCTGGCACAACGGCTGGGCCGTTCGCCGCTTCACCGTCAGCACCAACGACAGCATAGCTATAAACGCGTGCATCGAAGTTATATGAATCGTAAGGGGTAGGGCATGCCGGGAATTAAAAGCGCGTTGTTATATTATAATCGTATTATGGCGCGGTGCTCGCGCGCGGTGCGCGCACCCCTCTCCGCGGCCAGAGACTTTCCTTCGTGAACGCATTCGCCGCAGTGGGGTACGGCTAAAGCCGAATGCGGGAAACAGTAAGAGCGAGAGAAATACCCCGTAGGGCAAAAACTAAGGCGGTCGTGCAACCGTTTGTACAACGTCGCACCGTACCAGCGGATATTGTTAACCAACGACGACTCCGGGAACGAAAATAAACTGTGTAAGTATCGCGGAAGCAAGATACAGAGAGAGAGAGAGAGAGAGAGAAAGAGAGTGAAGGACTGAGAGTGAAAAGGAAACGTGGATGGGACGAGTAACGCGACACCAAACCGATTATTCGGTGAACGTCTCTTTCACTTTTTTGGTTTGTCGTCTTCGAGACGCATTTATGATGTATTCTTCCTACATGGAGATTCTGATCAGGGCCCGAGGGAGGGAGGTCGTGGCTCGGAGTTTGATCACCTCCCAGCTGGAATGCTCTGCGGTACGCACAAGTATGGTTAACTGGAATTCTAGCAGAAGATAAAAAGCGGGCGAGACAAAACATATCGTGGAAGGGACAAAAAATATAAAAACTGTTTACCTTACTGTAAACCAGGTACGTACGTACCTATGTAAACGGACCAAATCAAATGGTCGTAGAGTCAATGCAGTGAAATATTAAGACGCGATAGGAAGAACCACAACAATTTTCCGCCCTTCCTGAGAATGGGATAAGACTACAGAAACGCGGATAATGAGGCCGAAAAGGGGAAAAGTGATGAAGGGAGCGCGCACGATGGTAAAACGAACGCGACGGAGAGAAAGCAAAAGAGACGGGGGATATACCGAGAGATAAGACAACCAGGATGGATTCGAAACCTGGTGAGTGAGCCGGAGAATTGTTAAGAAGAGGAAGAAGGAGTTAAGGGACGCGAAGGATGACGAAGAAGAAGGTAAGAAGAGGCCGGGCCTAGACGTCGCGGTGGAGTGCAAACTGTAACAAATCCAGCTTTCACCCAGCCAGACAGGGAGACAATTTATGTGGCGCGTGTTTCGTTCCGTTCTTCGAGGCCCAGAGACGCGATCCGGGATGTGCGCACACTGAAACGTTTGGCCCCGTCTACCGTTGTAGCTTCAACGTACCACAAATTCACAAAGACTCACTCTTCGCTCGTGCTACACGGCTTCTATTCCGTCGTTCTCTTGCCCTCCCAGTTTTCTGATGTCAGCGACCATACAACGACTCCGGTACGTAGAGGAACGTTCGCGAGGTTGATCCTGTTTCTACATATCAACGAGGACTCTGGAAGAATACTCGGAAACTGGACGCGAGAACTAGCATTCGCAAGTTCTTGCTGCCGTCACTTCTAATGATGACTCGAGTGCTTTGTTATTTTTTGTTACAGTTACAACGTCACAACATCTGGCATAGTCGTATCAGGAGTAGGTTTTATACCGATAGGTATATCGTATAGTGATTACCAGTCACGAATTTCGTAAACATTATGTTCATGAATTACGACACGTGATTGCAAATCGGTGATTATCCTTCACTAGGGAATAAGCCGAAACAAATCTGTCCATTCATGAACAATGTTCTGGAAAATCGGGACCAAAGAGTGTGAGAAATAACCTGCTCAAATAGTCAACATCTTAGCCAACCTTAGGCGTCCACGCGTCAGTCCTTTCATCCTCGTTGATTCCTCTATGTCGTTCTTTTCATTCAAGTGGCAGAGGTGAGAATGAGCAGCGTGCGCGCGTTGAACGGCTTGGAGACGTAAATTATAACACCCCCTTAACTGAACCGTCAAATCACGCCCTCACTCGCCACAGCTTAGCCCACAAAGGAACCACCCCTACAACGTTTCGGTCTTCAGCCCGAGCGTGGCTTAGGGTATCTACCTGCCGACCGGGCAAACGGCTCCGTCGAATGTTTTCCCGCTTTCATCGGCTCCGGCTATGTCTCCTTTTATCTGATGTCCCTTTTGCTTAACCTGCCGTAACCTCTTCCCCACGGTTTTCCTTGGGTATTTTCCGAGACATAATACTTACTTTACTTTGCTGTCTGTTGCTTTCCTTCATTCCCATCATTCCTACCGAGGCACATTAATTTCTAGCCCAACGTTTCCAATGCCGAGGAACTTCGTACTTATTATGGAATTGTCATTATGTTCCATTTTTCTCTCTGCTTCGCTCCTTCAGATTTTTCTTCTTCGAATAAGTTAACCCACGTTTACCGGGCACATACACACACGCGCACACGGGTTTAACACAGTTATGCAGCGGAGTGTCCGAACGGGCTTCGGGCCATCCATCCTGACTGCGGTCCCTCTATTTCACCAACAAACGGATAAGTACGAGTCCCAATTATAATAAATACCAATTAACGAGACGACGACACCCTTATATACCTCGGGCCTCCGGTCCGTTGCGCGGTGTAAGGTGGGAGGAAGATGGAAAAGAGTCGCGTTGGTCCCCATCAGCACAAACACTCGGATCTCTCGCTCGGACTTTTACGTTCGGCCCTTTTCTCGTTTTCATTTTGCCTCGGCCGGCTCGCTTACGCACCGCGTATAAGAGGAAGAAGAATGAGACGGAGCAGAAGGCCCCGAGAAAGGATATTATATTATTACGATTCGTCGTCGTGTCTCGCGCACCCCGCGATCCAAGCCGGAATAAGAAACGAGAAGCGAGCATCGGCCGATCTGTAGTTTCGCCCGTATAACTGCCTACTTCGGGAAACCGCGGACTCGCCGCTCCCGCGTATACACTAACGTATATAATAAATAAAAGTCTTCGAGATCGGATCAATCCAAGGGAGAGGCCGTGCGTCTGGTTGGAATCCCCGCTACGCCGTGGCATATGCCGATAAGTGCGAAGAAGAGAGTAGATCGTTGTGGAATATACACTCTTGATAGTGGCCAGGTGATTGTATGCGAAGGACACGGCAATGGAATTGTCGAGGTTCTGGGTATCATGAAACTAACATCTTTTTTTAAAATTCTTATCGGCAAAAAAGCTTCGGCCAAGTTCGTATTTGTCGGGTAACGGTCGGTATTGTACGGGACAATTCGAAAAAATCGATAATAAAGCGAAAAGAAAATGATCGAATATAATTTATTTTTAATTTCAAGCAGGACTGCTATCGGATAATCTATAATTGATTCTCATTTAAGTTTTTTTCCCCAATAAACATTTAGTCGCAATACGAGGCCTGAATTTTGTTATTGAATAAATGAGAATAGAAGAAGGAAAAACAAGTTTTAAACCTGTTTTCCGAAAATTGGTAGAAATTAATATTTTTATTATGCTTGAGGCGGAAAGTAACTCGCTTCTGTGTGGTTTTGGGTGATTAAATGCATGATTTATTGCTGAATCGAGGTCTTTGGCTTCTGCCTTATCGATTCCGCAATCGTGTCTTCTAATCGACTCAGTAATTTATACGAAATAAATACATATATATAGTACCCGTCTGTCTGTACCCGCGGTTCTATGTTCAATACCGCGATCAGATCGAAGGTCGATAGGAGACCGACGCGGAGCGGCGGTAGCGGCACAGGATGGAGTTAGGTAGATCGGCGAGTGGAACGGTCTAGAACGGATGGCCGCTGTAACGATGACGACGCAACTAAATGTTCATAATACCATAATAGGGTGGAAAAAACGCAAGTCGGAACGAGGGGGGGAGCTCGGATCATTCTGCGGGTTCGGTCTGGGTATCCTCGGCTTGTTTGCCGTGCGCCTCTCTCGCGGCTCTCCGTTATGGTCCAAACACTTCGGTCTATCGAGATGAACGGGACTAATGCCTGCAAGAACATAAACTTCCTGGAACCAATCATTCGAAACGACGATTCATAAGGAAGAAATCGCCTCCGGTTGCCGTGCAACCTAGGGACTCGACACGAGATTTCATCCAACTCCCTTTATACTATTAGTTGTATTCGCCATAATATCAAACTTACGTGACGAGACGGGTCGCCAGGAAGCTGCAATTTCTCGGTCTTCATCGATTTATCAGTTTAATTAAAAGTTACTTCTTCCAAGTTTCACTGTAGATGCGTGAGGGAAATCTATCTTGTACTTGAATGGGCACGATTTAGCATTTGAAGCGAAAAATACAGTCAATTCTTCAACTATTAGGCCGTTCTTCAAGCATATTGAACCAAGTCAAAAGTGAAATGGAAGAATACACAAATCGTTTTGACGAAAGAAGACTGATGGCGCGCGACAGTACTCTATCTTGGTCCCATCTGGAAACCCGACTGACCCGGCTTTTCGGATATTATATCGAAAGGTGTGACTTGAACCATTATTCAACGAAAAGCAAGATGTTCCGTAAGTAGGTCACAACGGGTGAGGTACCCGGTGAAAAATGAAAAAGCTAGAAAGTTAAGTTTCAAAGCAGGTAATAAAGGATCCATTGGAAGACCCCCGTAGAAGTCAACCGTCAAGGAAGGAGGGTTACCTGAGAACGTCTGAGAAATTGAATGAACCGCATAAATTATTTCTTACAGCGTTTTCGTCGTCAATCGTTTTGCTCCCACAAGCGTGCGGTCGTAAATAATTTTTCAACCAAAATACTTTGTACAATCGTTTGAAATCTACGCAAAACTTCGAATGGAGAAGGAAAAGAAGAAGAATGAAGGGATACGAAGAAATGGCAAAGGCACGAAGCAAGCGTGCCAACAATTTGCTTCTATAGTCACGTTTTGGAGTCGCTACGTCAGTGTGCCCCGAACAGAGTGCAACAGGAGTATCAGCGAAGGTACGGTGTCCAGCAGGAACACGCTTGGCCCTTCACTCCCGTGTTCATCCAAAAGCGAGAAAACTATGCGAGTAAACCATTTATCGTATAGCACCGCTGGTAGACAGGAGAAAGTATCGTACGGTGTGCACCTGCCATGTGCGGTTATTGATCGCTCGGAGCACACGTGATATACGTGCAACATCCACAATTCTCTTATCATGTATCAGACGCACGACAGTCTTGCAACATATCCCCGCCCCCAAGAAATAACGCCCATCGATCGCGAACGAACTTTACAGTCTCCGAAAACCCACACTGCCTATCAAAAAGAACAATTCAAATAATCTGCACGAACTAAACTATTGTATTTGAACTTCAAAGTTTCGGAAATAAAATTGCGTGAAACAAGAACGACGGATTTCTCGTGGCGCTTTTTATTTCTCGATCAAAAGACTATTTAGCGCGTTGAAAAGCATGAAAAGTCTCCAAGTTTTCCATGATCTGCTCTCCTTGCCCCAATCGGTGGTTGTCCCCGATGAGAAATCTTGAAGACCGAAAAAAAAAAAACAAAACGAAAAGCAATGCCGTATTGACCGTAAAAAAAGTAGGAGAAGGAAGAGAAAAAAAGCGGCAAATGTAAATGCATAAAAGACGGTAATCAACCGCCGGGCAGTGGCGGTGGAAAGATAGGAACAGATAGTCCAGACTTTCCTCCGTACTACGTTGCTACATACAATATGGTATATGTACGGAAAACGTACCGTAGCAATACTGCAGTCCAAGCCGGGTATCATCCTTTATTCAGACTTTCTTTCACCAAGACCCGAAGTGCCCGTTCCCCTTCCCCTCGTCCTCTTCTTCGCCAACTTCGCTACCGCTCTTCCATCCCTACCCTTCCTCATCTCCCCCACTCCGAAGCTGTCTTTCAATGAATACTAAAAGTTTCTGAATACCGGCGTACCGCCTCTAATATTAGTTATACTTAATTCAAGACACGAGACTGCGGGAGTTGATGAGGCAAGTCAAAACGGGAAGGGACGAGGAAAGGCGCGGAAAGCTATGGTGGCTCGGTTGAAGAACGAAGCTCGAGAAATCGAGTGGAGGTCTCGCGTGTTGAGAACGAGAGCGAACGAGAAACCAAGGTAGAGACGTTAAAACGAGGAAGATGAGAATGAAAGACGAGAATCACGAATGAAGCAGCCGGCAAAGGTTCGCTCCTACGTTCCTTCAAAGGTTACCTCTTAATGGCACCCCGCCAAGAGCTATGCCATTATATTTTATTTTTATTTAAATTCATCACGTACAACTCATATTTTCATTAGCGTGGGTACTCGAGACCGAACGAACGAACGAAGAAGATCGTAAACCGCTTCACCTGCGCCCGCGGCGTCGTTCGTCCTTATTTCGTGATCCCTTCAGCGGTTTATACTCTAGTATGCGTACATATGTATCTCCATTTCGCGGACCAATCTCCGCTCGTCGTGAGATCCTTTTTCATTCTGCACTTCCTTATGCACTTTTGAACTTACATCCTCGATGGTGCGTCGGCTTTTGGATTCATTGTGCAGATGAGGATCAAATTGTAAGTGAATACTATTTTTTATTGCGTTGTATTTAGTACGTCAAAGGAGACCTTAAAATATTGCAAAGAATTTTTGCACTCAAAATAGATTATATCAGTGTTGAATACGTACCTAGGCCTTCGAGTAATGGCCATTTCTGGATTACTTACTACACTTTGGACACCGTGTATTAATTTCGTTGAGACTTTTTTTTTCAAAAAAACATAAACTTGGCCCTAAAAAGTGATCGCCAATGCATTCTGCTGGAATTTCGCGACAAAGCTATTTTTCAAGCCTTAAATTACCCTTTATTCGTCGTTCTTCTATTCTACCGGCGAGGTCCACGAAGCGTCAAGGAGGCTTCGACGGGTGCTTCTGTTTCTGCTAGAAACACCGCGTTTAGCCTTCATTAAATAAGCCACCCCCGTTGTAGCGGAAGCTCGTGCTTCCACGCGACCGAGACATCAGGATCCCGTTGAACGGTCCTCCATCCACCCTCGCCATGCTATCCCACGGCCGTCTCCAAACCCGTCGCTCACACGGTCCAAAGTTTAATTGATCAATGATAAAGTTTATCGATCATTTCGAATTCATTTAACTTTGCGTATAGTTTATATTACAACGGTTGCCCGTGGCGCTTCGGTCTGCCCTTGCCCACCTTCGTTCTGCATTGCAACGAAATGTTATTTCATCGCCGTTACAGTCCCGTGTTTTATTAGCGGCTTCAGGCGACGCACGTTTTGCCCGCATATTTCTCCACTGATGGATATAAACCTATAAGAGACACAGTGAAATTCGTAGCCCTTCTTCTGGTAACATTTTTGCTTTCTCATGGCTGAAGTTATGCGAGGCTATTGAGATTAATTTTGATCGAGGGTGATTTTAATGATGACCTCGGTGGTAGTGCTTCACTTTGACGAATATTGTCAAACATTTTTGGGCGAAAATCTCTCAAACAAATGAAGCACAGCTCATGATCTTTTTTCGATCAGGAAATGTATATTTCAATTCTAAATTAAACGAAATTAAATTCACCAGTTTTTAGAAGTTTATTAAACTGAAAATCAATTACAATTCGTGAGCAAATATCATCTGACTTTAAAGAAATTTTGTACCTACTAACTTCCTCGAAATATCGAGCTTTCGAGATCCTCGATCTGGTAAATGCGTTTAAATAACTATAGCACAGTTGTAATCCAATCGCACACGCATGACTATCACAGCCGTGTCTGGTGAATATAGACGCGTAATATACGTGGTATTGGCATAACGAGCTTGGCGCGTGTTGCGGTTTCTCGATTCCTCGTGGTTGGTTCACACTCGTGGAGTCTCACCGGTTGCATCATTCACTGCACACTATTGGTTAGATGCTGAGGATACGACGAAGTTTGGATTTGGCTCGATATATCGTTCGTACGCACGCGAGCTACCTGCGGTGCATGTTTCAGTTACCCCTAATTCGAATGTACATCTCAATCGCTATAATGAAACTCATCACGAATGAGAAAAAAAAACTGCGTTTCCGTTAAACCGCATCCCTGTAGTCGATTGAGACCGCAAATTTGACCACGTGGCACTTACGGAAACCATTGAAGGAAGAAGACGTGTATAGATAACCACACAAAAAACGTTTGAAAAACACTGATCGGCAAACGGTTGAGCTTCCGTTGGAAAACGAACCATTAGCTCAAGTGGAAGTTGACGAGGCATGATAGAATGCACTGATCTCGACCGGAAGCGTTTGTTGACAGTCAATTCAATAGATTTTGTGTATCGCTTTTTTTTATTTGTGTTACATGGAATCCAGGTATTGTCGTAATTTCTATATGTTATTTCACCGTGACTCTATCATAGAAAGAATTTGCCACGGGAGTAGATTCTTGTTTTGCGATTGAACCAATAATCACCCTGATTATGAGGTCTTCAAGGGAGGAAGCCCTGTAGAAAGGAACTGTGAAGTTTTGACAAATTGAATTTTTTTTCGTACACGTTTCGAAAGAGATACTAATTAGGAATGTTGTCTATGAGTTTCATAGAGGAATTCAAAGCGCTGAGTGAGTTACAACGCAGTTAGATTCATATAATGGGATAAGTTATGTATGGTGTCCGGATCGTTGCACTATATTTGAAGCTCTGCAAGAACAGTTATGCAAGACTTTCAGGTTTTTGGTGCTTCCGATAGAATTCGAAACGCTGTTTCATATTGAAAAAAAATCATTTTCTATCTGAATAATTCAAATTGTTATTTCAGTGAAAAATAACGCTTCAATCGCCTATCTCAACGATGTCCGTGTGGCCCGAGAACGAGGCATCCGATTGATATCGGATCCAATTGACAAGGGCTCATTTTATGCAGAAGATCCGCCTTTATAACACCTCGTGGGATTTTTTATAACGTTCTCCCCATCTTTTATCCACGGTTGAAGGCCTTTAAGAACGTTCAAATTCGTAAAAAAAAATGTGCATGTCTACCATTCCGTTTTTTGTTTTAGCTAAAAAATATTCTTCTACGTGGAACCATAGCCATTAACGTAAAGATTGTAAATCTTCCTCACTTTTGGTTTCGGATGCACAGTATGGGCCAACTGCTGTTAACCATGTTGGACATTTTTTGGTGGCGTTGGGGGCGAGGGGCGGACACAATGATCTTTGGTAAATATTTCAAAGAGATCCGATAATAACTTTTGCAAAAAAAAATTGCAGAAATAGCTTGAAATTTCAGCTTCTTATACAAAAGAAGTAACTTGCTCCCTAAAATCGCCGTCGAAGTCATAACATTTGCCCATGAGCGAGTGCAAGCAATGACAATCAATCCATATTCTTGGGCGAAGAGACGATATTTGTCAGTGACGAAGAAAAGGAGGTTAAGGGGGTCGTGGTGTAGGTCGAACAACCGGATTTCGTCCATACGAAGTCAAGGCCATTGCGTATTTCTGTACAATAGCCCTCGACCATCTCGAAATGGGAGGCTCAAGAAGTCTAATGTAAATCAAGGTCTACGCTCATTACGCTAAAGGAAATCACGTAGCGGATAAAATACTGCTGAGCTATATGCATGGACACAGCGAACAATCACTTAACTACTCGTACAAAGTAGTTCCTTGCCCGGTTCGGTACTCAGTATTTGCGATTGAAAATCGCTTGTGACTCGTGCTGTAGTCCGTTCCTCGTTTTCTCCTCGGTTACGACTCACTTCGATCCACATACGCGATCGCTACAACTGCTTTATCGACGGTGAACAATTCTCTCGTCCAAGTACATCTGTTTTGAAGTGTCTTGTGCTTGTAGCGCGCGGGAGGATCGAGCGAGCTGGGTGGCGAGTCGATGATCCGATTTGCCCAAGTGTGCCGGGAATGTGGTTTCTGTGCTACAAACGTCTTCGTCGTGGATTACTTCATTTTATACTGGTTTAGAGAGCTTAAACTACTATTCAAAATAATCTACGAGAATCAGTTGATATGGCGCTTAATTTGAATAAATAAAGTTACTGATTAACTTATCAGTAACGATTTGCTCTGTATCAAACTATTTAGCTTCTTATTATTGAAGTAGAAGTCGAAATTCCAATTTATACGTTTCCGGGATTCTGATGTCTCGAGACATTAACAATTGGAACCATGTCGATTCAGAACATTAATTTTTGGGACATTTCGGTTCGAATTATTGGCCTGTCGGACATTTGAACGTTCGGGAGTTGAAATTTCGCTACTTTATCTGTTTGGACGAAAAGAATTCGGAGATTTACATTTTTGGCATATCACAATTCGAATAAAACATTGCAAACTTCTGAGCTTTCGGAACATTGAACACTCGGAACTTCGATCCCCGCACTATAATTTGTGATATTCTTGAACATTGAACTGTAGAAAAAGAATATCAAAATACCACATCTGTAATTACGGAAAAAGTTAATCGGATCTGACGCCATTAATGGTAGCACAGCAAGCTCTTGCTTATTTCACAAAGTTGGGATTGCAGGTGGCCACGTACATCGCATCCATGTATCGCAACCATCGCGACCATGTATTTCGCATCCGGAGGCGCTTTCCACGAAGGGTTTATATTATTTGTTTCTATCTTGGTGCGTCGACTTAACATGAGGAAGGTGCGCCGTACTTTTACAGATTCAGCCATCTTCCTCGCGCTTGCTGCAATTTAAGGGCAGCAGACGACATGTGGCACATCGCTATAAAGCCTCCAAAAGAAGAGATAAAAAGATTAACCCTCCCCCCACTCTTTCCATCGTGTGGGAGAAGTTTCGTCAACCGCACAGGACGTATCAAGCAGGCAGCGTTGAAATAAGTGAGGATGCACTGTAGTCATCAAAGTGTAAGAGACGAGTTGTATAAAAGCGATGCAATCGTCGTACAAAAGTTGCTCTACGATCTCATTCCTTTTTTCGCCTGCCTTTCTCTCACCTTTCTTGCGATCTCACGTGCCGCTGCTGCCACTGCGTCGGTTATGTGTACATTTACGTGGATCTTATCACCGTATTGCCCAATATTATTCCCGTGGATTCGTCGGTCTGGCGCTGTCTGGCAATTATATGCATTTCACGGTGCTCGGGGAGGTGTGCACTTCAGGGAGCGAGCGCACGTGTAATCGCTTGATCTGTTTTGCACTCGCTTTCGCTTCACCAGTATTTCGCACATTCGAGAAAAGCCTCTGCGATACCAAGAAAGATGCGGGGAATTTTTTTTTTCGCTTTTCGGAACGCTCGCAGGGTAGCGGAAATGTAAAAAGAATTTACTCCACAAATTTTATACGGGGGCAGAATATCGACAATAATAATAATAATAATAATTATTATTATTATTATTACTATAATTATCAATAATGTAATAATTATATTAGTAACAATTATTAGTATTATTATTATATTATTAATAATAATAATTTTTATTATTATTATTAGTGTTATTATTATTATTATTGTGATTAATATAATAATAATAATTATTATTATTATTACTATTATTATTGTGATTAATATAATTATTATTATTATTATTATTATTTTATTCTTATTTTTATTGTTATTAATATAATAATAATAATTATTATTATTATTATTATTTTTGTGAAAATGGCCATTTTTCGACGATCTCGAATGACCAAGCTCATTGATGTATCGATTTTCAAGATTGGGTTTAAAAGTAAAAGACATCTCACTAGCTTCGTAAAAAAATTCGTGGAAATGTTGCCAACCCCGAAGGATCAAAATGTTAGAATCTTGGCTGCATTTAAAAAACACGCATAACATATATTTTTTTAAAAAGTAATATATATATATATATATTTCATGAGGAAGGTTTCATCATGAATGTATTATATTTCTCCGAGTTCACGAGGCTGTGTGCGAGATCATGGAGGTTGTCTGTGTTTAAAATCATACGTGCGAACGGGTATATTATTCTGCGTTTTAGGTACGTGTGAACGGGACCTCGTATAATATCCGCAGGCGTTACAGAGGCACCCATGGCTGGTGTCGTCGTCGTCGTCGTCGTCGTCGTCGTCGTTGCCGGGACAGCGAAGGAAGCCAAGCATCTTGCGCGAATCTTCCTCCTCCGTTCTCGCGTCGCTGGACCGCGGGACTAGCTCTTTCTCGCGTGCGTGGGCGTACGCAAACGTTTTATATTCGTCCGGACTCACTCGCCGCGGAGGTATCATTTTCACCGGCTAACTTTTAAGATTCACAGTCGAATAAATAATGCAGCGAGGTCTTAAACTCTTATCCGAGGTCGCCGGGCGTGACGATAAATATAAAGGCGTTTATAGTATACGTTCGGTATACCCCGTTGTAAGTGTGTAAACGTGGGCATATGCAGTCACAGAGCATATTCATGCGAGAATATTCTGCATCCTGGATCCATGATGGACCGAACTAATGTATTTTCGTTTTTATCGTTGTACTTTGAGTTGTAAATTACGCACTAAAAACAATATTGCTAGTTATCACTGTTATGTGTGGTAAACGTTGAAAATCATTCCATTGAAGGTATCAGCTGGGAAATGATATAGTTTTGTACTTTACAGCGGAATGTATAAGCGAATAATTATAATTATAAAATTATAATATTTTTCGTGGTGACAATTCAATTCGATACATTTCTCGTAATTATGTGACCGAATGAGTGTCAGCGCGGGACAAGCGGAGACTTTCTTGAATTCCCGAAAGATGTTCCCGATATATTAATTAATGATTGTGAGACGATGCATTACGATTATTAACCGAATAAAAGCGAGAGTGGGAGTAATGAGATACTCGATGTTTCTGAAAAGTGATTCACGAATGCGTGAATGAGCTCGACACAGTCCGCGAGCTCCGGTTTTTCAGGTTTCCAAATGTCTCCGAAGTAACGTGGTGGCGAAATGCTCGCGTTGGCGACGCGTTCGTTATGCAGATGCAATAACGCATCGTTTCACGGTTGCGTTCCCGCAAAATAGTCGATGGAAATAGAGATTTGATCGGTGAATTTAAAGAATTTTTTAATTGGCACAGATATCATCGTCGTTCATAAACTATTCGTCGTGTGTGTGGGAAGGGAGGGGACGAAGAACGAAAAAGGACGTCGTCGCTCGCGACCATCGGTGTAAATCGTTGTTCGCGAGAGGTCGCCTTTGCGGAGTTGTTTGCCTTTGTCTCACTCTGACGCGTCCATTATTCCTCGACGAAATATGCCGTATCTCGTGTTTGCACAAACGATCGTTTTCTCGGACGGACTTAAATACCGACAAAAGAAATTTGATTTACGATTTTTTCATGGGATATCAATTGCGCATGAAAATGGATTATAATCGTTTATTGACGAGAGCGACGACCGCTTTGGATATGTGTTTCGGCATCCTCTCGAGCTCGTATTCTTGTTTTTTTTTCGGAGTCTCGTGAATGGAATCCGGATGGGGATTACGAAGGAGTCGGTTCTTGTATAGTCACATATAAATTAGAAGATACGAATGTATGGAAGCGGGGACTTTACATTAAATTTATTTGGTTCTTCAGTTTCGAGAAATGACAATAAAAAGCTGAGTAACGAACATTTTCACTTGAAATTGGATAATATGTAACGCCTGAACGATAAGTACCATGTTTGAGTGATCATAACTGAAATTTTAACCGGACATCACAGTTGACTATATTTCACTCAATTTATTTTTAGGCGAAACAAATACAATTGAAATCGTTGTTTATATCCAAGCATTTATGAGGTATTTCTCAAAACTTCTTGCACTGTTGGGAAGGTTAAGAAAAATCGTGTTGACCTCGATTCAACATGCGATTGACGATGACAGTAACAACAATAAACTATCGTGGTTTTCTAAATTCTAGACAACTTCATGAAGAGCTTAATTTACTAGAAACAATCCGTTTATTGCCGTTTTTAGGTTATTCGTATTATAAGATCACTCGCGTGTTTGTCCGTCCGTCCGTCCCAGCCGATTGTCTCAGAAACTAGAGGACGTAGAAACTTAGATTTTCGAATCGTTATACATCTTATTAAAGTACATACTTTGCACTAGTTAAAACTTTCAAATATTCATATGAGAATCGAAGACGTGGAATTTTAGGTACTCGAAACTTTTTATCTGTATTTTACAATCCATGTGGGCTATCATTCAAAAGCCCTAGTAATTATACAAAAATATCTTTTTCATTACCCTAAATAGCATAGCTCACAAAATATTCCGAAAAGTATGCAAAAATAAAGCATCCCCTCTCCCTCCTTATTTCCGAAAGTACTGAAGGCCTCATTAGAAGTTTACAGGTAAATAATAACGAAAGTCATAGATCTTATAGATTTCCAAAAATCAATTATTAAAAATATGGTATGGAACTCACTGCGCGCGAGTCGAACTAAAAATTAACCGGATTTTCGCAGTCAAACATTAGTATTTACTCCTATTTCGGACGAATTTCGAAACTCTCGATCTCGAAAGCAATCCTCGGAGCGAATGCTTCCCCAATCACATCGATGCCGAGCCAAAAGCAATAACCCCACCCGAAATACACGACTCACCCTTGCGCCGATACATTTTCTCATTTCACTCAAACTCCCACCAACACGAGTGAACTAGAAAAATCCTCCTACGAAAGATTCACCCCAAAATATACGATACGAGCATCGTGCTATTTCCGTCCACGCGTTTCCCCCTCGTGGACGCGTGGGCCGAAGGAAAAATAATCTTTTCACAGAATTAAGCACTTTTTGAATAAATATGGATGCTGGAATTACTACGTGAGGGAGCTAACGTTTGTCTTTCAGGACGTTTCCCCGATGCTGATGCATCCAACCCTCTCGTACTGTGTTTTCAGGCTGCTTCATTTCATTCTGCATCAACTCGCCGTTGATGCCGCCTCGATTTTAAGTCGCTCGGGGCATCGAGGACGACAAAGTTTTTCGTCCGGAAGAGAGGTGGGTTGAGGATTCGGGTGCGAGTGAGAGAACAAGACTCGCTTGGTTTCTCACCGAGGATTGTCAGATTTATGACGGTCCGCCCTGCACGTTTCGCCGTGGCTCTCTCGCTTTATTTTTAACCTTTCACCCATTAACGAACTTTATCTCTGGCCCGTATATATCTCGCTCTCTTCGACGGCCAGCACCGTGCTAACCCATCTTTTTCCAAGGACCTCATCGACTTCGAAAAAAAAAACAACTTTTGACTCACTCGATATATATCCTCTTCATTATTTTTGGTTCTCTACCCCCTCTGCTCCCTCTGCCGTAAGTTTTCAAAAAGCCCATATTCCGAAGGGCCTTCAATTTTCCTATCTTTCGGGAAAAGGTTGCGTTTATGCCGTCTTCTTATCTTCGATAGTCATCATCGACGTATATTCATAGCTCGGTCGACAACCATAAAAAAAAAGTTTTGTCCCATTTTGAATGAACGTCGATAAAATACACGAGTAATCTAGTCAAAGCCTTTCAGGCTCGACAATTTTGGAGTGTCCAATTTTAATGAGAATTGGAAAATCCCGGCGTCCTCTTCGCATTCTTTGTTTTGATACAACGATCGTTTTCATAAATTAATCTCACGTTCTAGACGATCCCATATTTTTAATTGTTGTAACAGGTCGAAGCTGTATTTTTTCAACCCTGCTACATCTTCATCTTTGTTGCGAGTGAGAAAAAAGTAAAAACAAACCCCGCTCGTCATCAAACAATCGAAATATCGCGTCTCAAAGTGCAGAAAAAAAAATGCTAACGCGGAGGTGTAAATTTATTCACCCGGAAGAAATGAGATTATGAATATGACAAATCTGCGATGCGGCAGGTATGATGTTCAATATAATTTATGCGAATGTTTTAAATCCAAAACCGAGGGTTTCACGAAGCCTCGTCGAGGCCGCTCGAGTTGTGCTGGCTCAGCCTGGTGCCGCTACCTCCAACCGCCCTCGGGACTTACGGAGCAGGATAATAATGTTGACATTAACTGCATAATTATGGAACGCCCCAGCGACGTTATTGCCGGCTGAATTACCGGCCAGAAGCAATTAAGAGCTGGCTTTATTCATAATGCCCGGGGCCTGGTACTCGCCTTGTTGCGTGCGTTTCAGTCCGTGCGAACGAGTGAGAAACCAACACGAACTCGAGCCTTCGTGTCGAGTTTGCATTTCGTTATCGTATAATTGTTTAACTGTCACTCGTGTACATCGTTACATCGGTTTCTTCATGTTCACCCCGAGCATTGCGATATTTCGAAAAAATTTATTCCCCGATCATAATCATTTATCGAAACATCGTCACGCATACTTGCGCATAAATCTCAAAATCAGAGATTGATTTTCACGAAAATCAAGTTACCGTGAAACCAATTGATTTATTCGAAATTGTCGCACCATGAACGTAGTGTAATCAGAGGAAATTCTCTGCAATGTGCCCTGAAGGACCTTTCTCAACGATGAATAGGCTGACAAATTCTTTACCTCGAAACCTTAATTACAAAAAAAAAAAAACCCCCCCACGGAAAAAGAAAAAGCAAGAGTGAGTTTATGAGTGGAACAAATTAATTGAGACGAATCTTAACGTTACAACGATATAGTTACGACAAGATTATTCGCAGATCTCGTGCGAACAAAGACGTTGGTCTCGTTGTGTCTGGAAATTGGAAGTAAGAATCCCAATCCTCGCGAAGATCCTTCGCGGCCCTTTCCAAACTCAAACGTGCTTTCAGCCTCTTCCTCGGCGAATGTTTAAATTCAAGAGAAGTTAATTAAAACTCGGCGTAATTATAGCAGTGCAGCGCTAGGTAAGCTGAAAAGAAAGAGGGGAGAGCCTGAGACATCGTGGAAATCGTTAGAAGAGGGAGAGGCATGATGGTTCTTTTTTTCATTCCACTTATTTCCGCTTTTCAAATGGAACATCACGAGAAAAGAGTTAAATCAAAGCTCGGAATGATAAATTATTTTCATCTCGATGTGAATATACAGAAATTCCGGATACAGAACGAATGGCAGTGGATTGTGAGACCCTCAGCGTCCGTCACTGTTAATCTTTCATTAAAAGAACGTGAGACCCCGTCGCAGTGCACATGCCACATGCACGACCGAAATAAAGATTAACAGAGAGAATCGCGAAAATCGGAAACCTGAGGCATTTCGCCCTCATATGGATGTGGAATGAGTCAGCGGGCTCAAGTCGAAATGAGCTTGGACAATCGGTGAACCATTTGCCAGTGTCCGAGCCATTAAAATCAGATCTCTCGTAGCTGGCACCCTCGACGGCGAACCATCTCCACCACGGCTGCTTTTGCTGCCACATTGCTGACCACTCGGTACTGATGCTGGACGTTACGTTAAACTCGTTACCAGAATTTTGGGAGCTAACGTGCTTATCCACGCGTAATGAAGAGAGGCCACTGGCCGTGAGGGGTTGAAATTACTCCACCGTACTTTCGTAGCTTCTCAACGAAGCGAATGACTGGTGAGATAATAAGAATCATCGAAACTCCCTCGTTAAGTCAACCGCATCGACGTACTTTTTTTTTTACAGATTGTCGATCCGTTCGGGTACTTATTGAAATGAAAAATAATAAACGTCGGAATGGGAGAATTATTCCCAATTATTTAAATATCGAGTTGGAAATATAATTATAGCATTAGAAAATAATAATAATAATAATAATAATAATAATAATAATAATAATAATAATAATAATAATAATAATAATAATAATAATAATAATAATAATAATAATAATAATAATAATAATAATAATAATAATAATAATAATAATAATAATAATAATAATAATAATAATAATAATAATAATAATAATAATAATAATAATAATAATAATAATAATAATAATAATAATAATAATAATAATAATAATAATAATAATAATAATAATAATAATAATAATAATAATAATAATAATAATAATAATAATAATAATAATAATAATAATAATAATAATAATAATAATAATAATAATAATAATAATAATAATAATAATAATAATAATAATAATAATAATAATAATAATAATAATAATAATAATAATAATAATAATAATAATAATAATAATAATAATAATAATATTAA
>OZ020165.1:10605124-10713314 GCA_963971145.1 Sussaba pulchella
TAATAATAATAATAATAATAATAATAATAATAATAATAATAATAATAATAATAATAATAATAATAATAATAATAATAATAATAATAATAATAATAATAATAATAATAATAATAATAATAATAATAATAATAATAATAATAATAATAATAATAATAATAATAATAATAATAATAATAATAATAATAATAATAATAATAATATTAACAATAATAATAAAAATATCAACAACACTAATAATTATCTTATATACTATTATATAATTATTATTATGAGAAAAAGACATAAAAATCTGTACCCAATGACGAAATCAAGTTAAAATCTCAGAATCACACCTGGTCGTAGAGGCCACGTCGTCCATCGAAGTATCTCCGTGAGGTTAAATTCGAATGGGCATCGTGAGCTGATAAGTTTCGCGAGCCGACGTTTCGTTATCTCGCCACGTACGTCGGGGCGTTTCTCGGATACGGAATCGTCGTCTTCCTCACAAGCTCGGTCTCACCCCGGTCTCTCGATATACGCCGACACTAAGATTCCTCGCGTTGGCAACGTTGGCGCCGATTGGGTGTTGGTGCGACGGAGAAGAGGGGCTGCTCGAACCAGTACGAAGCCCGCAGTGGCTGCACGAGCATTACGAACATTAGATTGGGACACGAGCGCAATAAACCTATCTGTATAATCTGCCCTGCAGGAATTAACAACCCTCTGAAGGTAGCCACTAACGAAGTAATTCACTGGATGAACGCGGGTGGGGAAAGGGGGTCGAGAACTCCGGAGCTGAGGTGGCTAAGGGATGCTGGGGCGGGGGTTGCTTTCTCGCCCTCGAGTTCGAAATCCTCCCTGCGTACCATACCGCCGTATACATGTATAGGACGCTCCAAAATTGAGATTTAGATCGAATCACGGCGAGGCTCGACCAGCCACCAGCTCCGCCGTTGCCTTGTAACATCGGCTGCCGGTAGCCAAGAACGGTTAATAATTCGTGAATGGTCGTTGCTTGGAATTACTGAGAGACCAGTGCCGCCCCCTGGACAGGCGCAATAAACGACATTGCTAATTTTTTTTCTCCCTTACCCCCCTTTTTTCAAACAAAAAACAAAAAAGTTGGTTATTAACAAGTTTATGTACTAACATAAAAAATTCTTTCGTCAACGCTGGATTTGTGTGCAGGAGGGGTTGCAATAATTTTTTCCATGAGCAAAAAATATCGAGTACGCAAATTTGTAGTCGAGTCTGTGACATTTTGGTGTTTTTATGACATACGGTTGGAGGTTGTACAAAGTCGCATATCCATGAAACTTGGTATTGGTGATCGCGAAAAGGCCACAAAGGCGAAAAGGTA
Source organism: Sussaba pulchella (assembly GCA_963971145.1). NCBI lineage: Eukaryota > Metazoa > Arthropoda > Insecta > Hymenoptera > Ichneumonidae > Sussaba > Sussaba pulchella. The sequence goes on from OZ020165.1 coordinate 10,606,464, forward strand.
TAACTCGAAGATTCGAAACGTAGGTAATTGCCGACTTAGGGCCGATGCCATCATTTTACTCATAGGTTCGTTGCATGTCGAAGCTGATGGGGAGCGAAAGTGCGAGTGAGCACCGCAAGGCCGAGTGGCAACGATGCTCCGCGAAAACCCCTGGCGTGCCACAAATTTATTTATGTCGATAGTTTCTTGATTTGTCGACTCGAACCGCTCATTTATATCCTCTCGCTCTGTGCCCGGGGGGGTAAAACTCTCGTAGATATTTCGGGTAACACATGGTAACTCACTCGCCGTCCATATAGCGAGCTTCAGATGGGGTAGTCGACCGAAGATATACCTATCCATACATCCCCTCCCCCTCCCCCCTTCTACCCTCCAAACTCTGGCGCCAAGTTACAAATGCAGAAGATTGATCGAAATGGCGGCTCATCTAGTACTTCGTACGATTGGCTTTTCGCGTTTTCTTGCCGTATGTTGTACATCACTCGTGATCTTGCTCCAACCGTCGTTTCTGTATAGATCCATCAGCCACGAAATATTCGGTGAAATTGTTTGCTCCATCACCTTGGATGCGAAATAATCGAGCTCAATCGTGTCTCGCTATTGGAAATAATGTTGACGGCGTTACGACGGTTTTGTAGGTAACGTTTCGATGGTCATAAATATTGATAAAAATAGAGGGTGATGGAAATAAACTGTGATAAATTCAAATTTGCCACATCCGTTCAACCTCGAACGGAGCTGCGGGATGGTTAATTAAATTAGGATGATCATGGTGCTGGGGGATGTCTTATAAGGACGGTCGGCCCATTACGATTTCGATGAGACTCAGTGTCCGCTAAATTTCAAGTATGTATTTATATCCGAGTAAATGTTAGAATTTATAAAAGAAATTCTTTCATTAACAGAAAAAAAAGTAACGTAGAAAAAATACACATTTACTGTGCATTACCTCAGCTGTACGGTAAAAATATTGAAAAAATTCTTAAAATTGGGAAACCGGTCGAGAAATAGTTTTTTAAGTTTAAAATTAAATTTTAACAAATTTTTGAGAGGTTTAAAAAAAACGAATATCTTTGTCAAAAAGCTGAGAAAATTCAGTGTCGAAAACGGATTTTAAATATCCATATTTTGATTTTTTTGAATGTGTTAAAAAATACTTGAAAAAAAAAGACAATATTGAATCCCTTAATCGACAGGTGCCAAAATCATTGATAAAAAATCTGATAAAATATGAGAATTTGTTTTTCAATATTCAACTCAAGGTTCCTAATTCCACAAGAATCCAAGATAGTTGAACTCAGAGTTGTCCAATATTTGGCGTTCCAGCTCATATACTCAAAAGAATTTTGGATTATCGATCGAATATGACCGATAATCAATGAATCGGTGGTTGTTACTGGGGTCAATTTCGAAATTTGGTTTGGAACGGCTTTGAAGTCGATTCCAAAAAAAAAAATGTAAGCCTATTTTGCACATTCCGGTCTAATTCTAACACTCATCGTTGACAAGGTGAATTTCCCTGTTTAAAATACATGCAATTTCTCTAGCTTACGATAACTATAGAAATATAAATGTTTCACGTAACTTATTCAATCCCGATCAACAATTCATAATATTCGATTTTACCAAAAAAGACGAATATTACAGACCCTAGGAGCAATGATCTCAAAATATGTAAATATAACCCAATTTGAACAATAAAAATAAGAAATAAGAACAAAAATCCCAACAACCATGGAAAAGGTTATTTAACTGGTAATTGCATTAGCGCTTATCCGACGGATCAAAACTCAGAAAACTGAACCATAAGCGGGCCAAAACATTCACAGGTGTCAATAGGGCGTTTATTATAGCATAAATCGTCCGATGCCGAGAATAAATAAGAAAGTATTTCCCAACTGAACTCTCGATCGAACTCCGCAACTATACTTACATATGAATATACGTATCTTCCATCCGCACCCATAAATCCGCTACTTGTGGGTCTCGTTCGTGTTTGACCACCACATTTGTACGAAACGCATAGTCGTTCGGTCAAATCACAATCATACGCTAATGATTAATAATACCAGAAGAAAATGGGAAATGCACGGTCACGAGCGATGACGGATCACCCCGTAGCTGCCAAGCAGGAGCCTCGGCGTAACGTGATCACGGCTGTGGCGATATTCATCATCGGAACTCTCGGCGCGGTAGTCGCCTCGGGACTTCGGGACCCAACGCTCTCTGCGCTTTAAAAATAAACGCGTGCGCTCCGACGACTGGCGCATATTAGCCCTGACTAAAGGGTTATGATGTACGATCCGAACTATCAGTCAAACAGAGAATTAAGCATGTCGACGCTCCACTAGAACCTAATTGATTATTTTGACATGTCAGCAGCTTCTGTCGTACTACGCATAGATATGGACCCGCGATTTATCTTCTCGACAAATCTAGCGATAAGCACGCAGTAATGTGTAAATAAAAAACCATGTATATTGTGACGAGTCTGAATGAACTGCAGACGATCGTGAGCGAATTAATTTATCGTTGAAAAGTGTTATTTATTGCCGGGGGTTTTTTTTTTAATTTCAATTTTTATTATTTTTTTATTGGATTACGGATTAGAAACGCTCACGCTCAGTCGATGAGTATTGCTTGTTACTTAGTTTCGTGTTGATGGTGGTTGGTTTCGGGAAGCCTACATTTTTAAACGGAAGGATTTGCGCAATATATTTTTTATTCCATAACCTGAAGGAGAAACCACTTGTAGAATTATTCCACATGAACTATAGTTTATGATACTGGCGAGCTGGCACTAATTTTTTGTGATCGACAGAAATTCTTTACGAGTTGAAAGGAAATAAATTTAATAATAACATTTCCAAATACAGTCATCGGTGTTTCGAAAAATCTTAAATGAGAAGCAAATAAAAAACGTTTACTCCAGTCCAGTGGGGCATTAATCAATGTAGATGTTATTTTCCAGTTCTGAAACAATGTATTACTATTTTGGAACGAATCCTCAGTCAGCGAAAAATCGAAGTTGGCGCGAAAAGCATAAAAATCGATAAAAATAAAATATACAAAATTATCTTGTATATTTAATTCTTCAGTCCTTTATGACACCGATGTGCACACATAATTGTGGATAGATATGCCAGTGGATAAACGATTGAGGACATTGAGTTCCTTAATAATCTTCGTTGTGCACAGCCTCGAAAAATTACGTATTGTGCACATGGGGTATGACGTGCCCCACCAAGTTCAAAAGTCTGTTACGAACACAGTTTCGTTATTCCAATTTCAGAAAAATACTGGGTACTCTTTGAAGCTTCTCAAATAACGCCCGAGCGATGTCATTGACTTTTTTAAAAGCCATCAAAACGAAAAAAAAAAAATTATTATCAAGAGAAAATTTTACAAAAAAATCGTGCTCGAAAAAGTGCTGGAATATGCCATACCCCTAATGCACAAAAAAAAATTGATAGTTTACATGGAAAGTAAATTATTGATGACCGATCGAAATTATCTCATCCCGTCATCCATCTTCATTTTTCAAACACAGAAAATAAAAGTGACAATCTACAATCAACTCCCAGCCAGAAAAAATCTTGAGCATCCGTTGAAAAATAAAATAAATCTAGAAAATCAGTCAAACCCATTAGCCTACGAGCGAGAAACGTTCATTGCTCGATAAAATCGACCTAGCTCGTTCTCCGGTCGAGCGTTCGTTCATTCATGCATTCGCCTTAGAAGATTTTCTTTTTCAAATACATACGTCTCAAGATCTCATTCTCACCGGAGCTTAGTAAGCAATAAATCTTCGCAGACTACGCATTGCGGAATAAAAAAAGATAAAACCGCGTTTTACAGCAAGCCGTTGGTGATGGCCGCGAAACAATTAATTCCGGAAGTAACACGTCGTCACAGAAGGCCAAAGATCGTGAGCTCGATGAAACACCGAGGTTAATAAAAAGAGCGAAACTTACAGCGCCTTGGATGCTAGCTTGTAATCCTTTGGTGCTTTGCCTCTCCCCCTCCCGCCCTCACAGATGCTTCTAGGCGAACATGACTTTACGACCGGTTTGACGTTGCTCTTATTGGCGGGTTTTACTCGTTTCACCGCAACGCCCAACACCGACGAAACACACAGCCGTACAATGAGAAAATTGAAAGACTCTGCGGTCGATCGACGATTTCTCGGAGGTTCCTTGACGAAAAAAAAAAAAAAAAAAACACAAGAAAAGAAAAATAAAATAACGAAAAAAAAAGAGATCGCTACTATTTTACGAGCCGAACCGCATTCGACCCATCCTCGACCATGGCAGATACCATGAACTATTATATCTAAGAATTTTCAAGTTTGTTACAATTTTTCACCTTTTTACGGCATTTTTACCTGACTCGACGGACAATTTTTGTAAAAGAACGAAAGATTCTTCTCGAGTGACTCCGCTCACTTGCATTCTTTTTCAACGTCCGAGTTTGCCTCATCCGCAATTTACGACTAGCACCATCGACGAACGAGCCCCGAAGACCCTTCGACTTGTGCTGCGCTACGTACCGGACAAGCCTTCGCCTTCGGTTATCGGCATCGTCAAGGCGGTAAACCGTGACACACGGTCCCACTTTACGATCCGGGATTGAATATAATTTACAACCTTCATCCCTAAGAAATGTGCGTCTTCCAAGACGCATCCCCGTGATGCATCCCTGAAGCTGCACGTTTTTTTTTCTTTCTCGCTGCGTTTTTTTTTTTTACTTGTTTCTTTATTTATTTTTTTTTCCTGGAGAAACTGCAACCCCCGAATATTTAGTCGTGTGAAAAGCGACCATGTTGCGTACCTTCGTTGTTGTACTTTCGCCGTGGGGCATCCTAAATTAAGCGTGGCCGAGTCATATTGAGGACGAAGTCATGTTTTTCTTGGGAAAAATATGACCGATAGATTTTGACGTAAAACCGAGAAAGTGCATAACGTTGTTACTTCGGCGCAACCTTCGTGTAAAATTCGTCCCGTGAAGCCCAAAAGTCGGTTTTGCCAAAAGTCGGATAGAAAAAAAACTTCTTAAACACAAAAAAAAATAACGGTAAGAAAATAAGAAATCTTTGTCTGGATGATTCTGGGTTCTGATTATTTTTTATTGCAATAGTCGAACAATGATAATGATGCTGAGTCGGGAGAACATTATTTTCGAAGAATTTTTGGCATCGTTAAATTACGTTCCGAACCAATTTATGTATTATATGCCCTCGGAGCCTGACCACGTCGATGCATCGATCGCTAAATCTTACGAAAACGAATAGTTGAGATAGATATAGAGTAGACAGAGGACTGATATAGGGAGGGTCGCGTGAGTTTTGTATAGTACGAGCCAGAGAAGAACGCGAGGGATAAAGTGAGAGAGAGAAAGACAGGGAAAGAAACTCGCGAGGGAACGAAGGCGTTTAATGCACCGGTGCTGCTTCTGCTGCTGTTGCTGCTGAACGTTATGCAGAGCTGTGGTTCCACGGAGAAACAGAGATAGATTCATCTTGAAATTGTATCGGCATCTCTATGGCCATTAGCATACTGGAACTGACGTATCTCCAAATGTTCTCATTAGCCGAAATTCATGGGCGGCTTCTCTGGCCCCGGAGACTCGGAAGAAGCCCCGATGCTATATCTATGGGGCTACAGGCTCTTTCAACCATTATCCGCGGTTTATCAAAAAATTCAAATATTTTTCTCGGAAATGAGAAACATTCATCGGGAGGTTCAACAGAAAGTTTTTAACCGAATGGATATCCCAAAAATCCCGTCCGAGCTCTGCATTTTATTGTCTTTTAATGAGAAAATGATGCGGGACTAATTGATTCATTGCCTGAAACTTTAGTCTTATTTTATTAATTATGAAATTTATATTAGAATCTTGCAATGATGCATTTGGTAATTGAAAATTACTTTTTTTATATTTTTCAATTGTTGCGTTTGACGACTTATTATTGTAATTCCATAAAAATACAAACATTCTTTTAGAAATGAAAGATATTCATTGGTAGGTTTTTAATCAAATTCATACCCGAGAAATTTTGTCCAAACTTAGGATTTCATTTCCCGTTAACAAAAAAATTATGCAGGACTAATCCATTCATGCCCTAAAGCTTTAGTATTTTTTTTACAAATTTTTAAATTCATATTCAAATCTCACTGCATTTGGTAATTAAAAATTATTTTCTTTCAAATTTTTCAATCGTTGGCCCTTCAGGCCGATCATTCTTGTGATCTGCTTCTGGAATATAACTTTTGCGACGTCCAGGATGGACCCTCAAGATTACAAGGCAAGTAAGTCAGGGCGTAGCTCTTCAACGCCGGAGCACGCGGTCGAAGAAGAAGAAGAAGAAGAATAAAACGCAAAATCCCCAGCAACAGTACCTCAGAGTACGTATCTTCAAGCTTATCGTCGAACCGCGAAACATACCGAATGCTTTTACACTCCGCTCAATACCTCAATATCTTAAGCATTCGTCTTGCAATTCACGAATGGTCCACCCTCGCGATGCAACGCTCGCGTACAGTGTAGAACGAAGAGGGCTGAAGCGAGAGGGGGGGGGGATGAGAATCTACTCGACAATCGTGAATATAAGGGAGCGCGAAACACATTCATGATGCAAAGTGAGAGCGTGATGGCGGAAAGGTGGCTGAACGGAACGCGAGAATCGACGCACCTAACTCTCGGACTAACACGAATGTGCTCTTTAGCCGTTGTTGGGGAGATCCGGTCCAAACGGGGGGGAACGGCATCTTCTCACGATAATTTTCGAGATCGAGAGACCTGGCCCGAGGTCCACTCGCTTATAATAATCACAATAACGACGTTAAAAAAAAAAAAAAAACGTGTGTCAAAGAGAGGTCCGAAAGGGGGCGAGAGAGGGCCGGACAAAAAAATAATGAGTGAGGTAGTCCTGATATTGAATTTAATTAAAATATGGGTTCCCCTACACTCGTCGTTTCTCTTTCGTCTCGGGGTGATCAAGCTGTGGATTATGTATGATGTATCGTGATTTCCTTTCCAAATTGATATTCAAGACGAGAAACGTTTGGGAACGTCGATGCCAGAAAGACAATTAAATGAAGATCATTAGATACATCCTAATGATTGTTGGGGATAGGCGTTTGCGTTTATGTATACTGAGTAGTGACGCAGGCAGATACGTGTGCATCTGTGAAAGGCCGACCAATGACCACCGTGACCGTAGATTCTTTCAGGATAATCGATGCACGTCGACAGCGAGAAGAAGAAAAGGACGGAAATCGAGGGAAATAGAAATGGACGAGGTAAGGGACCGTGCGAGCTGTTACGATGTTTCTTTCCGAAAGACTATGGCTTCGAAGCTCTTCAATGTCGAAACGAAGAAACTATTCGCTTCGGGTTGGATATTCAAGAATAATTAGCCCTTCGGTGGTTGACAAAATGCTGTGATAAGCTCGAAAAACTCGAACCTATCTATTGGAATAACTCAGGAAGTTGTGATGTTTTCTTTTTTGAGTGCATAAACGTTTTTTTATAGACATAAAAAATGTCTCAAGGTATTTGGGGTTCGCATTGTGCAATTCAAGCATCAAGAATTTTTACAAACCTAACCAACATAATATCCCAAACAACAGCAATCAGAAGGCATGTACAAGAAGTTACAAAATCAAGGACTAATTAATCAATAGAAATACCCATTAATTCGATAATTTAAATAATTTTTAGTATGAACATTCAATTTAACCTTTCCTGCCACAGCGTAAAATGAGGCGCATATCGTTCACAATTGACTCGTGTCGTTACTGCAGCGAATGCCGGTCTGAATATGCATTTACAATGCGAGCGTTGCTCCGTACGCTGAGCACGGTTGTACACAGCAAGATCATAGACCCGCCGTGCACGGACGGATATATCTACACGTGCATTCGAATATAGAAACAGCTCACTGGGCACAACGCCGCAGGCTGGAGTTACCAGTAGTCCAGCGAAAGAAAAACTAAAGAGCACAAACTTCTGGAAACGTTCATACACACGTATATTTTCCATACGACGAACAACGAGAAACGTCGAATGGGCCGCACGAAGCGGTTTAAAAGACGAAGACAGAAGCCAGCGGCAAATCATGTACGCAGATTGTTGGCAGATCCTGTCAACGGAGGGGACTTACAGTTATGCGGCTGCGACAGGGCAAGCCTGCGAAACGAAGGAATGCCTTTATATGCAAATAAGTAAAGAGCCCGATGTGCCGTGAAGAAGCGGGAAGACGCGAAGAGACGAGGAGCTGAGTAGAACGACGAGGATGAAAGTATATGGACACGAGGGGGTTGGTATAACCGAAGGTTGCGAAGGACTAACGTAGCCCGCAGCCTTCGTTCGCGGGTTTATCATGTATTGGCATCCTTCTGTGAAGAAACTCGAAGGATCCGATGCCGGAGATATGAATATCGTTCTTCCTCGTCGTTCTCGTCGATACAACCGAAGATACGACGTTTCTTGACATCCGTCGTTCTATTACCGAACGTTCTGGATTTCTCTTCTCGTTCGATGTCCGTTGTTCGACTTCGAAACTCGTGAAATCGTGTTTGTGATCCTTTTGTTTCAAAACTCTGTTGTCGTTTCCTCGTCGATGATATTAAATACCATCGTGGGTTTAACTTGCTTCCGATGCTAAGTCATACAGTAGTCTGTCGCCTGTCCGTTGTTGCCTCAACGGTTCAGCCAGAGATGATGATGAATGAATTATTAATGACCGGCGGACCCGAAGGGATCTGTCAATGACGGGACGTGCCGACGTGTACTACTCCATGCTCTTTCTCGCCGCCGTGTGCGCGCTCGCGCGCGACTTTGCGACCAGATACATTGGGACGTGTGTGTGCGCGCGCGAGTAAGAGAGAGAGAGAGAGATAGCGAGTGAAAGGACGAAGTCGTTGGAGAGGAGGATCCGGTTGTTGGTGCTAGTGATCGTGTAGACCTATCGTTACAGCGATCTAACAGCAGCAACGATATATATAAGTTACGATCGACGTTTGCCTGTTAGGCCAAGAGCCGGGTACTTTTTTTTTGCAATGTTCTACAGAACGGATTTTCTTTTTGGAATATGTTCAGGGGTGTCCCCTGAATGTAAATCCAAGTTGGCGGGACGGGGGGGTGCGAGCTTCAGCCGCCATCTTGGAAAACACGTTTTATTGAATATCTCGTGAACCGTGCATCGTATGACAAAAATAGTAGACATCATTTTTGTAGATAATAACATTTGCCATCTCTTTTATCTGAAACTTTTTTTTGTATAATGCATAGGTTTTGATTTATAGCGCTCCAAACTTTTTTTAATATGGTTATTGCTAAATATATAGTTAACGGTTAATGATGCATAAAAAATGGTGGTAACCAAATTTGTAGAGCATAAAATTTCCTATAAATTTTGTTAAAAAATTTTTGCCGTAATATTTATAGTTTATGAGCTATAGCTTGGTAAAATTGGCACCTCGTAAATTATCAGTGGCAATGTTGCTCGTAGTATACGGAAAACAGCATAGTGTTCAGGAAAATATCAATACTGTGTAGTGAATTAATTAAAAGACTAAATAATGTGGAGAACAACTAGTAATTTATCGATCTTTGATTAAATTGATTTGGTTAAATAATAATAATAATAATAAGAATAATGGGGCGGAAAAGGTGGAGAAGGGGATGGAAGAGATCAATCAATCGATGCAAATTTATTTTTTGAAGTGAAAAAACGGATTGAAATATTTATTTATGTACAAAAAGTAGCGCGTTATTTTACGAGTCAAGTTTTATTTGTTTCGACGATGGAGGAAGACCCTCATCGCCTTGTAGATTTATATCTTCTTCCTCCGCCATATTCAAAGGAGATGAATCTCCTAGGGTTGCATCTTCTTCGATTTCGTTTTCTTCGATTTCGTTTTCATCGTTTTCGTTCGCGATGGCATCGAATACATCCGGCACGTTGTCGCATGTTTCTCCACTACAATTGGAACAAATAATCGAACATTTCAGGCCAGCTCTTCTGCATCCACAGCGAGCTCCGCAACTTTTTGTGCATTTGCATGATATTATTTGTAGTAAGGTTGATGGTGCGGGAGCCATTTTGGTTCGAACTGGTTCAAGTCCGCTTGAAGTTCGCTTCCAGCCCCATTCTTCCGGTTCATGGTGAAATCCAAGCCAAGTTTGAACCTGGTGATACACTCGGAACGAATGATAACGTGCTGTATCTCGGGTTGGAGGTAGAAAGGACAAGTTGAGCTTCGTCTTACTCGCCAATTTCCCGAAGCATTTGTATCGAAGCGAGTTAATAGACTCTTCCGACTCGTCACCTCCATACAGCGCAATAAAAAAGCGTTCTCCAGCGTTAGCAAGTATATTGGGATCGACGTTATTTTCGGCGAACAACTCCACAGCTTTCCGTAGGGAATCGTTATTTTGTAACGTCATGAGAACTTTTGTTTTCCCGATGTTGTATGCAGCTGCTGTCGTGTCGCAACCACTGAACGCATGAAGGAACAGAATGTTGTCCCTAACACTCTGACTGTAACGGCTATCGAGACAATTAGGGCCGTATAATGCTTCCGGAGTGCGTCCTCTGCCAGGCTTGCGAAAGAAAATATTCTCATATCCACGCGCCAATCCGGTTAGCAGTACAAGAAGATCGACGTCCTCACCCACAATGATGACTGAATCGTATCTTGAGGACATTTGTATGGCTGTTTGTACGATCAGCGTGTCAGCATCTTCTCTGGCTTGTTCGACGAGAATTCCGGATTGTTCAAGTTCTTTTTTCAGCATTGTTATAAAACGATTCTTATTTCTTTCGTTTGCCAAAAACTTCTCCTGATTAGTCGTCGCAATCATAGCCTCGGTGATAATAATGTCTACAGAGGACTGTGTTTTAGATCGACGAAGGCGTTCGGAGGACTTCGTACCCAAATCGGCGACATCTTCAGGGTATCCATCGAAAACTATTGTGGTGTTTACACCGAAATGGTTTTGAACGTATCGTACGTATTGTTGACAAACGGTGAGGAACGACACATTGCGATCCCAGACAACTCGATGTAGAAGAAATCCGCCGTCCACGACTACCATCCGATTGGACCCAAGATTTGTAGTGGCCGGTAGCGAGGAGAAACACTTGTACAGCGTAGATTTTGTACCGTGCCGCATTCCTGCTTCCGTAAACAAAGATAACGGATACGGCGCAAGCTCGTAAGCTACATGTTTTTTCAAGTCCTCTGATGTTTCTTTCGAAATACACATTCTCTGGAACAAGAGCAGCGGGTCTATGGGGACTGGTACCGAGTTGATTTTGATGCTGCTGGTAACAGTTGCTAGAGGAAGCACTTTGTCGCTTCGCTTGAACTTATAAGAGTACAAATCTCTCCCCACCATGCGGTTAACCATTTCAGCACCAATTTCGGAGCAGCGATAGCAGTTAATGCTGGCATTCCCGACGACTCCTGTGCTGATGGACTGCAACTCAGTGCCTTCAAGGAAAGGAGAATGTTCTGTCAGCCAATTGTCCAACTTTTCGACATCAGTGTTGTCGCGCGTAATCCGTGAGCTTCGCGAATCCACGTGCTGCTCTGTTGTAGCGCTAAACACGCCACAAAAGTTTTCGACTTCTTCAGAAACATTCTGCATGAAAACCATTCCCATCGTCCACCTACTGAGAGTACTGTGAGTTATTCCACGTCCTTGAGTGAGACCACCAGACGTTTTCATGGATCGCATCAACGTCTGTTCAATTGTCATGTCTGACATAATCCCCGACCAAAATTTATTCGTGCGCCTTATCGTAAAGTATCCGTTTGTCGTGAATCTTCGAAATTCGTCTTCAGGCATTTTATTGCCCAAATCAGCCATGTCCTGAAGATATATGTGAGCGGCTTTCGCGTAATTGAAATGGCCACTCGCGTGAAAGTACGGCAACATTTTTTGAATGGTGTCGAGGTGGATATTCCAGTTTCCTGACCGCTCAGCTTCAATGAAATGCTTGACCAAGGTGACCATACGGAAATATTCGAGCCATATCTTCGCAGTGGGGCCCCTGTTTGCAATTTTTTTTAATTCCTCGTCAAATTTATTACAAGCGGCTTGGATTACGATGTTTTCGGCTGCTGTGAAAATTGAAGATCTTTCAGGATTGTTAATTAGAAAGTCCATTTCGTCACGTTCCTCGTCTGTGAATTCGATGCCATCCATAATTTTTTTGGCCAAGGCGAGATGGGTTAGTATGTGTGCTCTGACAGCCCTAGAGTATGCGTGACCGGACATGATTTTGTCAACACTGTTGGTAGCGTAAATACTCTGAAAGAGATCTGCGAGCCCACTGCCTGCCATGATGTACCCTATCGACCCTAGGAAGGACATCAGTAAATGGAAACCTCCAAGACGGACAATTACATTTTTCACAGGAGAAGTTGGGTCGGCGGTGTGAATAATGTCATGAGCCTTCATGAACAGAGGCAGATCGAAAGTCACGATGCAGGCCTCTTGGTTGACAGTTTTGCACTGTTCAACAGCCAAAAGTAGCGCCGTGTAGATAGTATCGTGATCGGAGGGCGGTGCATCGATGAATGGCATGCAAAGTATTTTCGATTTTGCGAAACTTCGACCGGTTGTGGCCTCTTCCATGAAGCCATTCCATCCAGCAATATTTTGAGCAAACGACCACTTAGCGTACAGCCACATGAAATCACACATTGTCGGTAGAATATTGTGACTAATTGGCCGAAGACAATCCATATTTGCAGCAAGGAGAGCCTGCGCACTGGTCGCATTGGGTTTTTCATATGGGGTAAGTGAAACCGTTCCAAAATTTCCCAACTCCACAGATGATTTAGTTTGTTTTGCTAAACGAGCTATAGGTTGATCTCGATTAATAGCATTAAAAGGAGTGACACAATGGATTCCCCCCATAGCGTGAAACGTGCCTTTTCCATCCAGAGTGTTTACGTTGAAATCAGCGTTGTCGAAGACAAATTGAGAGAATGCATGAGGTAAAATTTGCGGTCGCTGGCGTTGAATACAGGACGACTCAAAAAGTGAAACTTCTTTGTACGTAGCGCAAAATCCCAAGTTTGATAAAACGTCGATGAGATGTCTCGAGCCGTATTTTTTGTACATAAATGCACCAACTCCCACTTGTAAGGGTGAAAAGAAAGAGCGAGGCCTTACCGCAGCTATAATAGCATGTGCGATACTGGTACATTTCTTTTTCCAATGATCTGACGAATTGCGTTTCGATTTTGTTATCATTTCCGTTAAGAGAAGACGAAGTGACTTCGGAACCGCTGAATCGACGTCTTTCATGAAATCGTCAGAGGCTGGGTACGTTTCGATGTCGTAACATTGGGACCGTATATCCTCCAAAAGAATAGCAGCAGCTTCTCTGACGACCCGCAATCTTTCCTCTTCTTTATTCGATTTTTTTTCTTCATACCAAGTTGAAGACAAAATTTTGTACCCTCGATTCTTCAAGCAAACGAACGCATCGTGGCCTTTGCAGTCGAAAATACAAATGTCTTCTCCGTATTTTTCCAGCAAACGTGTTTTCATGGTACGAAGATCAGGTTGTTTATCCGCATCGATTAAGTTCACGAGCTCGGAAAGTTTAAACTGGCACTCGTCCGTCGCAGAGATAAAAGCATAGACGGATTCCATCGCATCATCTACTCGTGACAATGATCTCTTTCGTCCCGTAGGCAGTGGATTTTTTAATCCTGTCATACAATTATTGTGGTATTTAGCACCAGCGCCATCAGCATCAGAAACGTCTTCTATGCGCTTCGCTATTTTCTGAGCACTTTCGTCATTTCGATTTTCGAGCCACTTCAGAATGGTATTCTTGACGATGGAAAATTTCTGCACGGAGTGTACGCGATTCCGTAGATGTACAGGCTTCTTCTTATTCTGCGCCTCAAAATCGATCGGTATTGTTTCCGTACAAATGAAACATTTGTTCGCAAAATCGAATTCATCGACGTCAGGCGGCTGCGATGGCGTAGGCGATTGCGACGACGTTGGCTGCAACAGACGTCTACGAGCGACAGCTGCAGTTGTTCGCTCATCGGCATACTTCTTTTGGCACGCCTTGTGCACACTAATAGAAAACAATGTTATTGTATTAAACACAAGTAAAAAAAAGTAACAAATACACCCTGCACCTTGTTGTGCAGTAAGATTTCTATGTAATTTATCTTTCGTTTTAATGTAAACTCGGGTTTTTTTACAGGAGAGCGTAAGGTTATTTTGCTCCAAAAAAGAAGAATATTTACGATTATTTTTTTTGACGACACATTTCATATATATATGAAGAGTTCCATAAACTGTAGGCACCGGTTCGGGTCACCCCCCCCCCCCCCCCCTCTAAGAATCTTTTCAAAATAAAAGACAAAAATCTCAAATGATCGATAGCTCATGAGGATTGAACAAGAATTTATACATTTTGAATGGAGAAAATAAAATTTGGTTTATCATTGAATTTTTTAACTTTCATCGATTCTAGCATTTTTACAGAGATCCCAACGTGAATTTGACATATTTTATGTGAAATTTTCTCAGCTTTCTGGAAAAAATATTGAAAAAAAATTCAGATATGCGCAATGGCCCAAAAACAGCTTTTTATTATTAAAGCTCGATTTTGAGATCTTTGTGTTAGTCCAAACTGAAAATTAATATTTTTTTCAGAAAGTTGAGAGAACTTCACATAGAAGTGCATTCTAAGTACAATTTTATTATTGGAATACAATAATGAAAATAAATTGAAAAAAAAGACGGAAATGTCACGAAATGCCCTTAATTACTACAGCCGACATAATGGAGGAACAAATCTGAAAAAATTCAGGCACATATAGGTCATCAAGGACTATATCCCGAAAAAATTTCGAGGGGGGGGGGGGAGATTCTGAGGGGGGGTGACTCGGACCGATGCCTATAGTCTATGGAACTCTTCATATATTTATATAATTAGTATTAAATAAAAATACTTTTGAAGAATATTCTGTGAAATTTTCATTGATAATTGTGCAGAAATGAGCCAGTAATAGCAAATATTCTCAGACGTCACAACAAAAAAAGTTACATTCCGGGGAACTGCATAACTCATCACTGGATCATCCGAAAAAAAATCTAAGAAGATTCTAATTAGTTAATAAGTTTCTTGAGGTAACGACGTTGAATTTTTTTTATTTATGAATTTTCGGTCACACTTGGAAGTTAAAATAGCGATTTTTCATTTAAAAAATTGGAACCTTTATTTATACTTTCGTCATACTTTTAGAATTTTAAATAATTCACATTTTGCCCCTAGTCATTTCGTCAAAATTAAACTTTAAAAAATTTCATAGAATCAGAACCACTCGGTAGATTCTCTTCGCATTTTATACTCACATCACATATAATACTATATAATGGAAAAGGAAAAGGAAAAAAATTAGCCCGATGTCTCGACATTTGTAAACATTGGAGCGATTTACAATTCCTCGAGAAATATAATAAAACTTTAACCGACCGATCGATATTTCCCAAACACACGCACACACACGCACACACTCACACACCCACACACACACACACAACGAGTTCCGCATAATCTCTTAGATATATAAAATTAAATAAAAGAAAATAAATAAACACAGACACACGCATGCACGCACTCGCACATCCGGATATATTCTATAAATAAATTTTTTTACCTAAACTATCAGTACTACACGGTGCAGGGTGTTTGAAAAATACAGTTTTAATATATTTGCATATTACCTTATGGTTTTCGAGTCTCGGAGCAGGAGCTCATGCTGTTTCTCTCCTCTTTTAATACTCGCTAATAACAGCGTCTGCACACCCCTTTCGTGCACTGTCACTACAGTTCCTTCACTCAAAGATTTGTCGCATATAAAACACGAACTCATTTTTCACGGTTTCCGTTGAAATAAAATTTGAAAAATCAAAATCTTCACACAATCAAGGCACAAGTATTCTCTACAAGCTGTAGTACAGAACTGACGCGTCTACAAAAATTTCAATACCATAAAGCGGCGGGAACGACCCATGCGTCACGAGGGGACAAAAACCGTTAGGGTTTATACCTGAATACTGTCGGAATGTTCAGAGGGGGAAATTCCGAACAACCCGAAATATATACTACATCGACATTTACAGCGTTATAGCTCACAAACTATAAATGTTACGGCAAACATTTTCAAACAAAATTTATAGGAAATTTTATGCTCTACAAATTTGATTACCACCATTTTTTATGCATCATCAACCGTTAACTATATATTTAGCAATAACCATATTAAAAAAAGTTTGGAGCGCTATAAATCAAAACCTATGCATTATACAAAAAAAAGTTTCAGATAAAAGAGATGGCAAATGTTATTATCTACAAAAATGATATCCACTATTTTTGTCATACGATGCACGGTTCACGAGATATTCAATAAAACGTGTTTTCCAAGATGGCGGCTGAAGCTCGCACCCCCCCGTCCCGCCAACTTGGATTTACATTCAGGGGACACCCCTGAACATATTCCAAAAAGAAAATCCGTTCTGTAGAACATTGCATTATGAACCTACTTTTTCTGCTCTGGCTCTTGGCCTATGTAGCTGAAGACCGTGTTGTTGTGGGTTTGAGGGGGTTGCTGAGAAAAGATTCGACGAAGGAGTAAGGATCGCGCATATGGAATACAAAAGAGTAAACCGGGAATATGCGGCCAAGTTGCGTCGACGATGCGCAAATAGCGTCCGGTCATGATATTTTTCAAGGCAAGATCGGTTACCCGCTATAATAAAACCGCTAGGCCGTTATCGCACGTACGTACGGCGATATACGCGACGCGTTTATGACAATCGACGATGACTGTACGGCATTCATTCAATGAACATGCATTTGAAATACTTTTTTTAACAAATAATTATGATTGATTATTAATAATTTGGGGAACTTATTATTTTACGATGGATTGTGACATCTAATAGGAGTTATAATGAAGGATCTTTTAATAATAAAAGTATTTTAAATAAATTACCATTAAATGAATGCCCATCTCTGTGCTTATTTTCTCAAGGACTCGAATTCGAATTAGCCTTTAAACTAGATTTGAAACAGATGGTTGGGATTATTTTATCTTTACGGTGGAAATACATGTCGTTGATTTGAAGGGATTTCGGTTGCGGGCTGACAATTAAATTCCGCGGTTATAAACATATTTATTATAACTTGTTGAAAGTATATGAGGTATTCCACGGCAACTCAGACACCTTCGTACAGTTGGGGCGAAAGTTTTACCCCATGATTTCATGACAAGAAACCATTAAGATACGAGCAAATCAAGTTTTTCAACTATTGATGATTTTTAGTTTCTCAAACCGATATATCGCAGCAACGATTATCGATAAATTGAAAAACGACGGATGTTTTCTCTTTGTTTTTGTACGCGCTATACGATGAAACTATTTCCTATTACATTGCACCATCGAAACCATTATTAATAAACAGTGAAACAATTAAGAGTTCCATAACTCAAAAAATGCATTTTAAACTTTTAAAATTCTTTTTTCTGAATTCCTTGAATAAAAACAAAAATGATGAGACTTTGCACAGAGTAGTTCAATGTCTCGTTCAGAAGTTATAGCTTTTTTCTGATTGAAACCACATTTAATGCGTTTATTTCAATTAAAATACAAAAAAAAAACATTTTTAATGTCTTTTAACTCATTTTTTCTGAATTTCTTGAACAAAAACAAACATTTGTAGACCTTGAACAGAGTGGACCAACGTTTCGTTAGAAAGTTATTGGTTTTGTCGACAAAATAAATTTATTTCGTTAGGTTCATCTCGTTGATTCCTTCCTGTATGAAACTGTTCTGACATCCTCGTATCTCAAAACGTCGTTTACGGTCCAAATTACAAAAATCTTAATCGCAATTTGCAAAAAAAATTAGCCTTATTCGGTTTTGCCGCGTAAGCACAGAAATAAGCCACACGGACCTCAACAAAATTAATGAAAAATCGCTCGTTGAACCTGTTGTTGATAACAGACGTGCGTTTAGCCTTAAAAACCCACGGAGGTCGTCGTTCGGAGTCGCGAGTCGCATAAATATAATGCCACTAAACACCAACACATTCGAACATCTGCAACGAAAGGCTGGCAATGAGAAACGGAGGTGGAATCGTCGATACGGTGGAACGAGATGAGCGCATACGGGATTTAGCCGAGTCTGAGGTACGCTTAGACTGTGAAAACAACGACCGAAGGGGGATCTAGATGCGACACGCGGGTGACCGTCTGTCAATCCGTTCGTGTCTCGAAAGTGATCGTTACAAAACTTCGTAAAGAGGCTCTCACTGATGATTCTCGATCTTGTGGCGCCTAGTACGCTAATTCCACGGTGCACCTCGTACAAACGAGTTACACAATTGTTCGTGTCTTTCCACGTTTTTCCAGGACAATGACTTCTGTGCGGTTAACCAACGCGGCGTGTGGCGACGTTCGTCTCGTCGCGTCGCGACTAAATCCAATTGCGACGCCGCCGTACGTACTACGTGTCCTCTATGTCTTTGCGGATCATCGATGAAACAACAACCACAACTATTCGTTAAACTTGCACCAAACAACATTGACGTTAGGAATTTATGGGTTTTTTTTTTTTTTAAAGAAAAAATTGTAAATCATCTGCCATAGAATGGTAATTAATTCGATAAAATAAATTGAGACAAGTTTTTTAATTGCGAATTATTCGTGAAACTTATGTCGATGCGAAAGTAATGAAATGTAAAAACTGGCTAATAGCGTAATTATCGCCGTTTGCATTCCATACATTTTTCACCGTGACACATGAGGGTATGACATTTTACTTTGTGGAATTATATAATGGGTTAGAAAATAAAAAAATGATTTTGTATGGAGAATCGTCTGACCAGCTGCTGGTTCGTGTTTTACTTGTAAAGTCGGAATGGCAATATATCCTAAGTACGACGCATTCTCACCTGCCCTTACTTCTATAATTCGCCCTCTTTGCGTCTCGTCGTGTATTTGCTTATGCTTGTTGTACATCGCTCATAAGAAGCACGAACCGGGCACGAAATACGTGCGATGAATATTTTCCGTTCGTTCGCATACTGTAGCGTATGTATACCGTTTTAAATTATCATACAGGTGTACCCAAGTGTATGAGGACAGCTTGTATTTATACGACCGCGACACAGTGAGCTGTTTATTCTAATGTCTAAATATTTGGAATTAACACGAGATACCAGACAATTTTGAAAATTATAATTGTTTTATTCAGTTTATATTTATTTGAAGAGCTTTGATGAAATTAGGGTTCCGTACTGCAGAGCCTTTTTAGAATAAACCTTTTTGAAACCACTTTTAAAATCACTCACCTGCCTGTCCGTCTTTCCATCCGTCCGTCTGTCACAACCGATTTCGTTGGAAACTTCGCCACCTAGAAACGTGAAATTTGGCATAGTAATACATTATTGGCTCACATATTTTGAGTAAGTTAACACTCGGAAGATTGATATAACAATTAAGGAGATAACGAATTAGATAATCGAGATTTTTTTTGAATTTTAGGTATCATGTGGGATACCATTTGAAAGAGCTTGGTATGGGGAAAACGAAAATACTTTTTTCATCATTTTGAAAAGCATATTCGAACAGATATCCTGAAAAATATGTCAAAATACATCATTCCCCCTTCCCTTATTTCCAAAACTACTAAACCTAAAATAAAGAAATAAAATAGAGGCTATATAATGCCTTACTCGAAGCTCACAAGCAAATTTCAATGAAAGTCCTAGGATTTCTAAGTTTTTATTTACAAAATCGTTTACCGTATTTTTTTTTCTAAAGCTCGCCCACAAACCCATTTTTGTCTTTGCCGTATAATCTGTATTATCTACGTCCGTTCTATCGAGAATTCTTACGTTAGCCACATATTCCCGTTGTAACGAGACCAATCAGTCGGATGCGTAACCGTGACAGAAGTATCCGATAGCGAATCCGACTCCGGGCATTGACGAGTTAGAGAGCGAGCTGTGTAACACCGAGACCGAGGGAAGAAGATCGAAGACCAGGAGAAAGGATCGTGACATAGGGTGGTAGTCGCGAAAAGCGTGGTTCTCGAGGGTGGATGAAACACTATCGAACAGCTGACAAGGCTAGGAAAGATCCTTTTCGGAACGGACAGCTGATCGCAAAGGTCTTTAGTCAGCTGATCAGTTTTTTTTTCGTTTTCGTCTACGGTATCAATGCCATGATTACCCACGAGAATTCATTGTCTTCGGATTTTATCTATGATTAAAGATGAACATCGCATGCTCTCGAGGTACAGCTGCGGATAATCATCCGCTAACGAGGCCACGAAGAAATAAGTAAAAAAAAAAACGACTAGTTCGTTGATTATCTGCATTACCGAAAATCAGAAATCCAATTAATTCAGTCAATAGCGGAAGCTCCATGAGCGTGACTCATAACTCAAGTCCAAAATAACTTGGTTTTTTTTCCATTGTTGTGTTTCATCAGTTATTGAGCATTATCGTTGGCTCGCATTTATTTTCTATCGCGAATTATAATATCAATATAATTATAAATGAGAATTATTTTTCTTGGGCCAAAGAACTCCGGTCCACAATCCTTCGGCAATATACAAAAGAACAATCAATAAAATAAAAATTAACCGATATCCCAGGAACAAGAAAGAATACGTATTATACTGAAAATTAATATCTTTTACTACTAGCAGTACTATTTATATCTCAATCAAAAGCAAATACTTTCCACACCGACTGCCAAATTTCAACGACTTTGTGAACCGTTTTTAGATCAAAACATAAATCATGACCGTCGATATCTCATTTTGACCTATTATTCTAAACGCGAAAAGGGTCGACGATCGTTGATTGAAAGACATCATTCATCAGCCTTCCCCTCGATTGCACGATTCCATCCTTTCTCGGGCCGTCCGCGTTTGACTTTCGCTCGTCGATTGAAAATTCGTAATAATTAGCCGGTCCAGTTAAATACGTTCTTGCATACGCACGCGGTATACAACATTGCAGTATGGACGAATCATTGGAAAGTTTCGCGAATGCAGCATACAGAACCCCGTCGTCGTCCCCTCGACGCGTCTTTTGTACGGGTTCATTGTTGCCCCTACGAGCAATTTGACCTCCACCCTTTTCGCTTATCCACGCGAAACCGCCCTTCGTTCGGTCGTACGCTCATCATCCCTCTCGTCGAAGAGATTGACAGTTAAAAATATGTATAATAGCTCGAGGTTTATTGAACTTCCCTTCGGCCTCGCGACGCCCTTTAACGTCTTTTTCTGAACCTTGAATACGATGGAGCGGATTAAATTGGACTCCGTGAATTAATCGACTTCTGTTTGAGTGAAATTGGGCGAGTGTTGTTGGGTAACGTGAGCATCGGTCGGGTGCTCCCACCCCCTTTCCTTCGACGATCCCCAGACGCAATGTTTCCACACTGATGTCTGGTGTTCACTTGCTATTGTCGTTGTGAAAGCTCCCCTTGAAAAATCTGACAGCTCGAATCGGGATCTCACATTCGTACATATCGGCATGGAGGAGATTCGAACACGCGACCTGAGAATCTTATTCAAAGTATGGAACTAATTTGCCTTTGCCCAGGGGAAGAAAAATCTGATCCGATACGTTCCGAATTTTCTGCAGAAATTTATCATCGTAACGACGATCAATAGTAGATTTATTACTATTTTTTTTCATCACGAAAAATTTACAGTCTTGGAAAGTATCAATTTAAATTCAAGGTATAATTAATGAAGAATTCTGAAGGTAAAGAATGAACATTCCTGAAGAATAAGTATTTAACTGGATCATTCCGACCCCTGAACTGTATTTTTAATTTCTCGATTCGCTTCTGGCCAAACACAAAAATTGCACGTATTTGAATAGATCGCTTCCTTCAGAAAATAGGACCTTCCTTTATCCCCAAATAAGTTTTAACGTTTCCACAAGGAATATTTCATCACCAGATTTTAATCGTATTCATGAAAAATGAAATACGATGCTTGATGAAAAAAAATTTCATCCGCGTCAGATTGTTAACATGCCATTGCGTAAGTGAAAAACTCGCCTCAAACGATTCCGTCGAATATGACAAGTTTTTATGCAACACCGCGAGAGTCAAGGTTGTAAACCATCTATGTCCGATCTTGATTATCATACTGAAACGATATTTTTCCTGTCATAACTATTTTCAAACTTGTTTCGCTTCGATGGAAATATGACTTCGGGAAAATACATGACGTATTAGGAACGTATCGGGCAGTTATTCTTTTTTCGCAAACATTCCATGAACTCTTGAGTCTTCGACAGACGTGCAGTGCATACAGAGTGTCGGATATAATATTCGCAGCGCGTCTTAAAAACGAATAAAATCATCGTACCTAATGTTTATTCGACATTCTTATCTTATCTATAGCACATTTTTAAGTTCTACAGGTTACAATGATTGGCCACATAAACAAACGACCAGAACACAAAGTATTGCCACAATTATCAAAATCATATCGAACTCCATAATGAAATAATTAAATAAGGTCCCCTCTATCGGGTCGACTAAGTTTTTCGTCGAATATAAAAAAAAATCGACAGAATAAACAAAACAGGCAAAACGGACAAAACGATTGTGAAACCCTGAAATCAACACATCGAAGATTTTCGAGCCTCGTCATCAATCAATTTATTTCTTTTGGCACATATAATTTGAGAAAGAAGCCCACCCGGTATAAGTATGTTGAGCCACATTCACCCGGAATACACGTCGCAACGACAAATTCAAAAAATACCTTCAACGTATCCTTTCAGCTGGCAATGTCTTACTTTATTTTTTCGTTTGTTTTATGTTATTTTTACAGCGTACCCTGATCCCACGTGTGTCATTACGCATGCTGCGTCAGTTTCGGTGGTTACCACTCGTTTCTCCACGTACGTGAAACCCCCAAATCCGTAATAATATCAACGTGTGCCACGAATAGTATACACGTACGCGTTGGTTCGCAGGCAAATTCGACCGGCACCCCTCGTTCCCATAATTCCGTGGACGCGAAATTTTTATTATTGCGAACCGTAGAAATAACCAACCCCTCGGGTCCGCATATCCATGCACGTTGTACCTACTATTATCCGATCCCGCACTCGGTTTCCTCTCTACGGTTGTTTCTCGTCGTGACGACACGATCGGGCTCACGGTTTCCCGTAAAACTGCATACGTTGCCCTCGCTTTAACGTCTCCCGTGGGTCCTTGACTCGGTCGCCCGGCAGAAGCTCCGCGACATTACACACCTCATAAAGCAGAACTATCGAGCGATGGTGCCCTTGGTGGACGATATCTCGGGTCCTCCATACATTCGGCGAGAAGAAAAAAACGAAATCGACGACTACTGATTGGTGCGACAAAATACAATTTCATCGATAAGCGGCTATGGAATGATAGTTGTATGCGTTGTGAGGCGTACGATTTTTCTACCGTATTTTGTGTATCACATTGGGAGATGTTATAGCGAGAGTCAGGAATGAAAAACTTCGGAATATCTATCGAGAAAAATTGGTAAATTGTTGAATTTTAATATTAAAAAATGTTTGAAATTGTATTTCTGTATTGCCAATGCCAAAAGATTGCCAGAGATTCACGTTCCGAGCATTCATATGGGATGATTCAATTTAATTCCCTATTCAGACAAGATTCAACGATGACTGACTAAAAGATGTCATGAAAACCTACTAAATTTGTGCATTTTTTCATAAACCTTCGCCGTCGCAGTACTAAATAATATCACGACCGTCACACTGGGTGGATTCCACCCAGTTAGTTTTTAAAAAACGATTATGAGCAAGCTATCCGTCCGAAGTGGTTTAAAAAATTACAGTACATACTTTGAACATTCTAGATTAGATACGAAAAACTTATCTATAATAAATAAAATAACAAAATGTTGAAAAAATGTCATAAAGACATCAAAACGCAGAAAAAACAGCCGGTTATCGTTTTATTGTCAGTCAGTCAGTCATCGTGGATCAGTGAAGGTGAAGGGTCAAAGTAATGTTCACCAGTCTCGATTAAATTGCGCGACGACCAAATACACTACACGACCTCGATTATCGAGACAATGACGTGCCCGGCGTTGCACTGTTGCTGCAATAATAAAGACTGCGCACTGACGCTGATGCGGACTCTGCGCAGCGACCGCGACCGTTGATTGGCCCCAGGCTCCCCACACAACGCTCCACGGAGTAGGGACCGTGCCAGTATTCAAGGCCTCGAAAATCGAGGTCGTGGAGTAATTCACATTTGGCTTTATCAGAGCATACCAGTCGATACGAATATTTACCACAAGAATAAGAGCAGCTCATAATTCATCGCATCAATATATTACATTGTCACGCTATGTACATCTAACGGTTCATTAATTAACATGCGGGATATATTAAAGTACACGATTTAATAATCTACCGTAGGTTAGGCTGCGATATATTATACACTGATCATAGTTATAGCTAGATTATTGCCTGAAATCGTGCAATAATTATTATGTTCTGCTTGTTAATGGTTTGGGCTCGGCCGGTTATGACACTCCCGTTATTTCCTGCAGCCATATATAACGAGATATTGATATATAACTTGCTCCCATCACCGCCAGTCTCATGCACAATACTCACACTGTTATAGAGCGCAATACCATTAGCTTCATGCAACGTGCATATCAGTGCGCTTCTCATTTGGGTCATTTCCGAATCATGATTGCGACCGGGTTTCAATCGATACCGAAATAAAAATCAAAAATTCTATATCTAATTCGATCTTGATAGTCGAAGCGTTGCTATTCGCTGATTCAAGGTCCAGTTCCCCATTTAGAATACATGCAATCTTTTTATCTTCCGGTAATGATATTGGAGGGGTAATTAATTATTCCCGAAAAAAACCAATACAATTTGAAATTAACGCGTATGAGCTCCACTGTCACGAAAAAAATATACATATATGGGTCATTGCATGCCTGTAACGATTATCATCCGATTTCTTTAAATAACTGTTGGATAACTAGAATATTGAAGAGTCTCATGGCCCTACATTAAGTTCGGTATTACGTAATTTTTGGGGAAAGTGGGGCCCGGAGACCGTCGAATATTTTAGTTTTGTCAAAATTATTCGAATAAATTGGAATCGTTAGAGGAATAGTGTGAACGTGGCGCACGATGAAATATGTATATTTTTCTCATAAAAATATGGTTCATACCCGTTAATTCCATATGGTATTGAGTTTTTCCCGGAATAATTAGTTACCCTGCCAATATAATTGCCAAAGAATAAAAACATTGCATGTATTTTAACAGGGAAATTTAACCTCGAATCAGCGCGTAGTAAAAATTCCACTAGAAACGCTCAATTAGACCCAAAATTATATTTTTTTTTCCTCAAAACAATTAAGAGCTGGTCACTAAAAAATTTCGAAAATGACCCAAATAAGAACCACCCCAAAGCACGTATCTATATGTATTTGCGGCAATAAGGACCAAGGGAATAGTCCGCGGTTATTTCATTATATTTTCTCTCGGCTTAACGCTACGGTCGGACGCATGATTCTCGCGCCCGTATAATCTGGCGCACGGCTAATAAACCACCGAGACATTTATAACCCGCGGTCCCGTACGTCATCCGCACGAGTGTTGTAAATAATACATATGCAGCTGGAAAGTTCATCGGCATTCGTGTCTGGCGGCTGCGATTGCAAACTATCAGATAGTTCCACGAAACTATGGTGCAGCGTATGCATACAGTGTGCACATGATACACCGAAGAATACACGTTAGTAATACGCGAAAATGTTTTGTTGCGAAATAAGTTCACGCACTTGGCACATCTATATGCTTCTCGACTATCAACGAGTCCGTACACACCTGCGAATTTATACAGCAAACATATACACGCACGCATTACATATATATGAGTATGTAATACACCACTGCAATGCTAAAGTCAATCACGGCGATCTAATTTATTGAGCCGTCGTGCAATTATTACCCGACGCGTGTGGTGTCACGATTATTTTCTTAATAGAATCAATAATAATTGCTTCGATAATATCGCCAATTGGTGTTTGGTCACGGTTTAATTGATTTTCGTACGTGCTCCCGTTCACCCCGGAAGCTTGTTACGAAACACACGAGCTCAAGCTTAAGGCGACTCATGGACGTGCGATTATTGCATATTTGCCAGCTACTCTGTCAGTGAGTCCAGGTGTAAGTTTAAAAAAAATATCATCCAATGATTAATCTCATTCAGAATTGTTGTCCGTAAACACGTCCGCATCTCTGTGGTATGCGAAATAAGCTCAAGTTGCACTGGATTAATAACACGGTTAGCATATAAGTATAGCAAGTGGATACATACGTATTACCTGTCACACACACACACTCACACACAGATATATATGGTAGATTCCAAACCAAACCGTGGGGTCATTTCCCTCGGGTCCGCCGATTGTTGCATACATTTTTTTAAAACTTTGTTCCGACTACAAAAAGAGCCTAATTTTTTTTCGGAATTTTTCCACTACTCCTTAATGTGATGCGCGCGCATCGAAGTTGCAAAAATAAGAGTAAACCGACAAAACGGCCATTTTTGAAAATTTGTTTTTTTTTCTACAAATGCTGTGTTATAAAAGAATAGTTTTTTTTTTCAATTTGGAAGTGGGACGCAGTTTGCTTGTATTTAAAAAAAAACTTTTTTGTTTTTCAAATATTTAAAATCGTAAAAAATTTTAATTATAAAAATCGTTACCCATGTGAAAAAATAAATAAAAAATAAAACATGTTTTGAAAAATGTTGATATTTTGCATATTTCGTGAGAGGAGAGCACGTGACCGTTTCTTAGCACAGCAAAGTGAAAAATCGAGATACGAAATATGCAAAATATCAACATTTTTCGAGACATGTTATATTTTTAATTTTTTTTTTCACATGTGGAATGACTTTTGTAATTAAAATTTTTTACAACTTTAAAGATTTGAAAAAAGAAAAGTTTTTTTTTAAATACAAGCAAGCTGCACCCCACTCCCAAATTGGGGAAAAAAATATTATTTTATAACACAGAATTTGTAGAAAAAAATCAAATTTTAGAAAATGGCCGTTTTGTTGGTTTACTCTTATTCATGCAGCTTCGATGCGCGCGCATCACCTTAAGGAGTGGTGGGAAAATTGCGAAAAAAAATTAGGGTCCGTTTGAAGTCGTAACAAAGTTAAAAAAAAAATCGTATGCAAATTATATAATTTCTTTCTATGCAAATAACTATATGCAAGTTTATGCCACAATCGGCGCCCATCACCTTGAAGAGTGGTCGCAAAATTCTGAAAGAAATTAGGGGCTATTTTGAGTCGAAACAAAGTCAAAAAAAACAATTATGCAACAATCGGCGGACTCGGGGGAAATGACCCCACGGTTCGGTTTGGAATGCCCCATATGTATATAAGAGTGTCTTGTACGAAGAGGGAATCTTTCTTCTACAGCTCTTAGATTTGAAATATTTGATATCGAGAAACATCTAGCCGAGTCCGACCTCAATTGGTCTATTTTAAGAGGTTCTGCAATTAATTTATAGAATTTAAAATTAGATTAACAGGTGTAAAGAATTGTTTTACCAATTAAAATCGATCTTCCCAGTAAATATAAATATCACCCTATTGATGTATTTATCACTTTCTGTACTCATCTACTTACATTTGATTCAACAAAAAATTATCAATTCATCAAGTGATCGTCCTTTTAAGTCGAAAACATTTCTGTAAGTATTTATTTATTGTCGTTGAAGAAAAAAATTCCATTAAGAAACCCATGATTTTCTACTGCAAGTGAGCGTAAGATCATGCTTTGCTCTCGATTCCAAGCTCCGAATTTTTATCTGTACTAGAAAAATCTATTGCAAACGTTCGAACAAGTTTTTTCACGTGTTAATCAAATACGAAATCGATATTGAAAACGCGGAACCTCTTAAAATTGTCCGATTGAGCTCAAATTTAGCTGGATGTTTTCTGATAATCTATACTTTAAATCTAAGAGCCAACGGAATTTTTTTTCCGCGAGACACCCTAATAACTATATATATAGTTATTAGAATGTATAGTTGTAGGATGCCTATTATATATATATAGAATATAATATAATATAATATTTATAGACACACTAATAAGCTGTTGGTACATACGTGTGGAGCCAATAAAGCCGCCAGTACTTTATTCGGCCGTACGTACCTATACAAGCCGTCTAATAAGGTATCGCGACATTTATTACCCATTCAGTCGGCTCGCGGTGACTCCCTTCGTCAACGCTAAATGATACGTAAGCTGCATACTATGCATCCGCGCCGGCCCGCCGTTGCAGCTTCAAAGTTCATCCGGCTCGCGCCGATACGACGGTCCCTCATAAATTTATCTATAACGATGACACTGCGAATCCGTGTAATATGGCAATACTTCGACCGATAAATAGCCATAAGTTTGCAAAAAAAATATCGCAGTGAGCCGCGCGTCGCCACTAACTCGACTTATCGATATGTTACTTCGTTATGGTCGAAATAAACACGGGAACGCGTGATCAAACTGCATCTCGGAAAACATACAAACCTTGTTCTCTCTAAAACTTCGTTGATTCAATGCCATCATTAATTTTCATTTCTTCTATTACAAGTTTGCTGTGAATCGCAAGAACGTGTGCGTCTGCAAGAAGAAAAATTATCAAAATAAGAAAAAAAACAAAGTCGAACCTTTTGCATTGCTTCCTCATAATTTTTCACATTTTCCGGTTTCCTCTATGAGGAATTACGTGTCCATCAATTTTGGCTTCCCCAGAGAGAAAGCTTTGGCAAATGTGAAAAATTGAGAAGAAGCAATGTGCAAGGTTTGTAAATTCCATGTCAAATCAAAAAAATTCAAAGTCGCATTATATCTAAACGCTTAGATGTATTTTTCCCAAACTCAATACGAAACATTTTTTGATAATAGTGCGACTTTGTACCAAATTTTAGCCCGATTTCTCGAAAATTGTGGAAGCTAGAGCGCGCACGTCTATTTTTGAAAAACTTCAAAAGGACATAAAATATGAATGGCTCGATGGATTTTGCCTAAATTCAATGCAAAACATCTTTTGATAATAGTGCAACTTTGTGCCAAATTTTAGTCAGGTATCCTGACAATTGCGCGAGCTAGAGAGCGCACAGCGATTTTTTACACCTTTCAAATTTCTTTAAAACAAAAGCACTGCATGAATTTTATTAAAATTCAGTAACAAGCATCTCCCCGTAGTCCTACAACATACTACTGAATTTGAGCTCGATATCTCTAAAATCGTGGGAGCTAGAAACCGGAAATAAATTTTTGAATTTTTTAAAAATCGTGTCAAAACAAAAGGACTTAATGGATTTTTCTAAAAATTCAATCATGCTATGCGCCCCGAAAACTCCACATGTGTGGCAAATTTCAGCTTGATATCTCAAGCCGTCCTCAAGTTGTAAACGTTCAACCAATACACACACACCTACATTCTGACATTTTTTCTGAATATGATTTTCAGATGTTTCGGGACATTCTGAACACTTTTTTATGAACATCTCGGAAAAAAAAATTTCGACGAAACGAAGCGTCCTCTATGAGGAAGCAAAAACGAATGCAGAAATTATTACTAACTATGTGTCCTGAACGGCGAATTTTTTTCTATAGTGGCAGGTATCTATAGAAGCTTGATCAATCGAATGATCTGACCAATCTGAGGACATCGAATTCAATTGGAAACATCGTAGTCGCGATGAAAATTGGCTCTATTATGGCTCAAACGGCACCACGATAATGGCACATGTGCGTGTAAGAACTGAACCACGAACTCCCAACCGGTCTCGTTCGTTACGCGTGCGGACTAGGATGGGAGCTAGATACGTATATCCTTCGACTTGGAGCTAGTTGCGAAGGGGCCGAGTTAGCGGATTAATAACGCGTGGCACAAGGCTAATCAGCCGGTGCAGAGTTCGAAACGTGGAAAGGGGGGGGGGGCGAGGGAAGAGGGGTTCGAGACCGAGACAGCACGCCACCAAGTCTTTCTCGCCGTGTATACGTGTATATTACAGTGAATTCCGGGGCAAAACGGTACGAGGTCTTTCCCTTAACGCATACGTGTATATTATATAGGTTCCTGGGACGAAAATGGTACACCTAAGCAAAAAAACGCATCCACATCGCTGCCAGATGCATAGATAAACTAGTTGTTAGTCGAAAACTGGAATTTCCAATGACTGCATCCAAGACTATACACGGTGTCCGGAAAAAAAAGTCAGCGGCGGAACGCATCGCTGTTTCATTGCATGGAGAAATCCAATTTCGCCCAGCTATGCAGTTTTCCCGTTGGAATATGCTTTGAATATCGATGCATTATCTAATTCACTATGTGCAATTCATTGCTGAATGCGTTTTGCCCATAGTACCTTTCTATCCCTTAGTCGCCCTCGTCGAAGGCATCGACTCGATTCCGAAACATCAAACCAAAACGCCATCGTTACTTACCTCACCCCTTAAAAATCCAGAATCTTTGGATGACTCGAGCCAGACGCTATGTGAAGTTCCGATCTGTCCTGGCTTTTCGTACAACTTGGGTTGATTATTACATTTTTTTCAAATACGTTTTGTGGTAGCCCATTACGTTTCGATTTCGAATCGTATTCTTCAAGGCCGTTTTGCCCCCAAATAGTAGTCTCCAAACATATATATATGCCCGTAGGGGTATAATATGTGCATTCTACACGCAGTACAGCGCGGTTTGGCACTCGGCTCGTGCAACCCCCATAACAATATCATATTCACCGGTTGTATTGCACCGCCAGCCTCTCGAGCCAGTCAACTCCCTCGCGAAAGTTATTAACCTCTAAGGTTACCGCAGTCACCCTCGCGTGGCCGACATAAGACTCGCTTAATTACCAAGCAGCCTTAACTTACGAAACAATCCCCCGGTCTCCGGCTTACCGCGCCACGGGGCAGACCTCTGTCTCGGCGAACGCTCGACCTCTCGTCGGGGGAAGTATGTTACGACAAGCTTTGAAATTAACGAGGGCGAAAGGTGCAACCTGTGCACTGTTATTATTATTGTCTTCGAGTAAAGTGGCATATCCAATATCATCTCTCAGTTGCGGGGGAGCGCATTCGACTGAACAACGAGTAGTCACGTTGGACGATAGCCCTTACGAAGCATTGAAGGAGGGAAATTAAGGGGATGGGACGCTGTAGGGAGCTGAAAAAATAAAGATATTCTTGCGAATTTTTTTTGAGGAAAGTTATCGTAGAATCTTTCGGAAATATTTATCACAGTTTGTTGATTTGAGCGCGAGATGTGAAAAATCATTAACAATCAGTCCCCCCCCCCCCCCCCCCCCCCCCCCCCTCACCGCCAACTCGGCGCTCAGGAGTTAGCACTGCAGAAAATGTTGAACCTAGTTAAGAGCCATTAGGCCATACGTCGAATCCGGAATAAAAGAAAGGAGGAAGTTTTGTTCTAATTGTAAGGTTTTTTAAGGCCTTTTACCGTGGGTAGCGGAGGAAGCGTTATGAAAACGCTATGTTGGCCCATAGATATGGGTTTTCTGAACGAAATAAAACCTTGATAATATTTATCGGATACATAAATTCATCGATTTACCGTCAACCAAGTGAAGAAAGCGTTCGTATTCTCTGGACCACACGGGTGCAGCAGAAACACCTTATACGCTCATAATAATTTGAATTTCGCCGATAAAAAAATTAATTTTTTTTATTATGAAAGAGCCAGTCAAAGTCTACCGATAGCATCAAAAACCTAAAAATCTCCAACAATATTTCTTACAGAACGTTCAACGATCCAAACCATACATCGTAAACTCATCTAATTCTATGATCCAACTGACAATGAGTTGCAACTCATTCAGGACTATGAATTTCTCTATAAAACGTTCAAACAACATTTTCGATAAATGTATATTTCGAAATACGTAACACTAAGAAAAAATCGATTCCTAAATAAATTGTAGAGTCGCTTGCTTCTTTAATTCCCGATTCGTCGTTCATAATGACAAAAAAACATTGTGAAAGATTTTCCATCGCCGCGTTAATTCACCATTATACCGATTCAACGTTTTTATTTGCATTTAATTCTTCAAACAATGCGGTATGTATTTTTTTCCAATGCACAAATTAATTTCAACGTGAATATAATAAAGTCTCTCTCATCACAGATTATCGACCCGCGAAGCTCGCGCGCGCGGTTGCACGTGTGTGTGAGTTTTAATGCAGACTGGAAAATGAGGAGTTTAACGAAGTTTTATATCCGCGACACGTTTGTTAGCGAAGTAGAAATTGCGAGTGCGATGAAGGTCGTGGTTCGCAAGTTTCCAGAACCTATAGGATTTTCTCGACGGTGTGGGAAACTCGGGTGTGAGTCTCGAGCGAGCGCGAAGAGGGTTTCGCGCACCCGCGCGCGATGTTGTTGAATGCAATAAAGATACCTGTTTGGTCGGGGCGGGTGCACTGCTTGCTACTAGCGCGAAAGTCAGGGCCATGAGGGTAACTTTTAAATTAGAAAAGTTTCGTAGCGTCGTCGCCGTTTTCGTATACATCGTCGTCTACGTCGTCTACGTCGTCGTCGTCGTCGTCGTCGTCGTGACCGTCGTCGTCGTCGCCGTCGCCGTTCGCATCGTCGTAGTTGTCGAGCTTATATTACGGATACAACTCGATACAGAATGCTCAAAATACCTGCTGATCGAAGCCTGGCGAGCGAAGCGAACGAGATCCTGATTCGTCGAATCTTCGGTCGGATTCGATTAACAGTTGGAGTGCAACGCGGTGGAGTGCAGTCGCAACCTCGACGTTGCTGGAATTATTCGGTCGGGTTTTCACCCTTGCAACGCATATTCCTCCTACGCTCCTTGTATACTCTTTTACAAAAGACGTGCGCCTTATTGGTAACTTAGAAAATGAGAAAAATCTTTTCATACAACGGGCTACGTTGCAATCAAAGGAGTGTGGAAAGAGGCGAGGAAGCCTTGAGATTAATGGGAACTCGTTTGATTTATGTGTTACCGTAGTTCGTGGATTTGTGGTTTGGAGGTTAATCCGAATGAGGCTATTTTTTTGGAAAATTAAATTAAGTAAGGTTCTTGTAATTTAGGGTGTAAGCGGAGTTACGATACAGGAAGAAATAAACGAGATTGATGTAACTAAATAAGTCCATTTTGACGGGAAAATTGAATAAGTCCGACGGTGTTTTTTTTATTCATAAGTTGCGGACTATTCAAATCTGACCGAAGGTTACCTTCAATAGAACCGAAAACGAAGTGTCAACTGATAATTATTATATTTGAAATTGATTTGTCCGCTGTGATAGAGTGTCCGCAGCGGAGAATCGTTATATATCTCGAGAACTCGTTTTATGGACGTGTTCGCCTCCAAACCACGGATATAATTGCCGAAGTCAATTGTCCCGTTATGAATTGTTCATTCGAAAAGTTATCTCGTATCTTGTGCTTCATCAACGTCTTTCGTTTAGTAACGAGATGGAAAACGAAAATCCTACCCTGTGGCTCATTTCCATTCATATGTCATATGTGTTGTGTGTTCTCTCAAAAATCTATACCAATTATTTATCTGCTTTCTTTTTTGTAATCTCTGAACCATGATTGTTGCAGGTATCGAAGCATAACGCTGCCAGTAAATCCAAGCACTAAAAATATTCGGCCGAATCTTTTTACATTTTAGAACATTTAATTGTGTGAAACAATTATTTCTCAAAACAAAATATCGGAACAATTTAGAAAAAAAATTCGTTACACATTTTTTAAGCAACATTTTTACATTAAAAAGCGAGGGTGCGAAGTCGAACCTTGCACATTGCTTCCTCATAATTTTACGAATTTTCCAGAGCTTCCTCTATGAGAAACTATGTGTCGATCGATTTTGGCTTCCTCATAGAGGAAGCTTCGGCAAATGTGTAAAATGATGAAGAAGCAATGTGCAAGTTACGACTTTGCACCCCTGTTTGCTTATAAAATCCGCTGGTAAATCTATCTAGACCGGAATCAATATACAGCGAATTCCATGTTAAATCTAAAAAATCAAAAATTGCATTGAATCTGAACGTCTGCATGGATTTTATCCAAATTCAAGACTATAATCAAATCAATTCGAATTTAATTTAGGATTAATTTAAATTAGATAATTCAAGACTATTATCTTGCAATAATCAATAGTCTTGAATCTAACTAGTGTCATCTAACGTTCACTGAATATATGTAGAGTGTTATTCCAAGCAAAAATTCCGATTTTCACGGCAGTCGGCTATTTCAAAGTATCTTCCCTGCGTCAAAACGTGTAAAAAGATGAGCCCAATCGAATTCTTTAAACTTTGCACGTTTAAAAACGTTAAGAAATCAGCGCTACCCGCAAAACTGTCCGTTCGAGCTGATCTTTCTACACGATTCCACGGAAGCAAGATACCCATTCGAATGGCCGAATGCCCCGAAAATCGGATTTTTTTTACGAAACACCTTAATGTACAAATATATGATATATGAATCATCGTTACCGAATAAGAATTTCCAGCAACTTGACCTTCTCAATGCAACACATTGCTAAGTGCATCACTGACGGGTTCAATGGGGGCAATTCAAATTACATATTCACTTATCCACCGTTCTAACCTACATCTAAATACACATCTGATATGGTATATTCGCATAAAGAATCGATTGCAGCACCGGTGAGCCCATCACGGTTCGTCGCAATAACATAAATCGATAGAAACAACGAGCACATTGCGACGGAACGCGTAAACCATCGACCGCTCTGTCAAATTGAATTTATGATCGTTTCGAATGGTTTAACTCATCGACAAGGCTCCTTTGGAGTATACCGCTCGCGCCGATCCTTTTTTTTCCAGCACCTGAGATATAGCAATATTGCCCCGCGAGTCCATTCGCTTGCGCTTACCGATACAATACAGGTCGAATGGGCATACTATAGCTATAATCTTCATCGATGGTTAGAATCCTCGCGAAGATTCCCCTGGTCGGCTGCTAACGAGTAGTAAAATAATACCGCGAGAGTTCCCGAGAATATCACGATCTCTCTTTCTCTCTCTCTCTCTCATTTTCTTCGTGTATGCGAATTATAATGGTTCTTATTTGGGCTACTTTTGAATTTTCATTTTGCCGGAGTTGCAATCAATTCCGAAAATATTTTTTTTAATTTGAAGCCCAATTGAACCTTTTTAGTCTGACTTTAATCATCTCCTGCGATAAGGTGTGATTTTCTGTTTGAAATCAATGCAATTTTATTATTTTTCGATGATTATGATAGCAGGGTGACTAATTATTTCTGGAAAAATCCAATACCATATGGAATGAACGGGTATGAATGCCACTTTGACTGACATAAAAATAGACATATATGGGTCATTTCATTCCCCTATTACGCCGTTCCTCTGATGAAAATAATGCGATTTATGATGGGTGTAAACGTGGCCTGAGATTACCCAGACATGTCCATTTCGATTTTGGTGAAAGTAAGGTTTATACCCGTTAATTCCGTGTAGCATTGAATTTTTCCAGGAACAATTAGCCGCCCTGCCAATATAGTTACCGAAAAATATAAAAGCTGCGTGTATTCTAAACGTGATAATTCAGCTCGTACCAGCGCATGTTAAAAATCGGACTAGAGAGGTCGAATTAGCCTCGAAATTTTTTGTTTTTTCAAATAAATCAATCGAGACCCCGTCAAATTAATAATTCAAAAATGATCCGAATAAGACCCACCCTAATGTGTATATTGCTCGTTCAAACGTGTCTTGTTACTATCGAGCGCATGATTAATGTCTCTGTTCCTCGCGACATTGAAAGGATAGAAACGTTATTCTCGCGGGTTCTATAAGGATATTATTCAACACGGCTGTCCGGTGATCAATGGTTACGTAAATACAAAACGAGCATGCACAGCTGTGAGGCAATGGTACCGAGCAAATGTACGAGAGTGGAGGAGGATTCGCGAGAACGAGGTTGCATTCGCTTGTCGTACAATTATTGCGGTTACAGAAGCTCGGCCAATATGTACCTTAGTCTTGGCTATGGAATAATATTATTTAAATTCAATTTAAATTAGTTGCTGTGCAATAAAATCTGTGCTTCTTACGAAATACGCGACTTTAAAATTGAACCAACAAACATAATTTTTAGTCTCTCGATCAATTAAAATGAGGGCGAATGTAAATTAATTTAATAATTTCGTTTTTTGTTTTAATGAATGAAATTAATATTTTTTACTTTCGTATAATTATTGTGGTTACAGAAGCTCGGTGTAATATGTTTTTTCTTTTTGGCTATAGAATCATATTATTTTATTCAATTTGAATTAGTTGCTGTTCAATTAAATTCATTCATCATTTTTATTTTTCCGGCCAATTAAAATTTGAATGAATATGAATTAATTTTGTTTATTTCTGAGAGAAATGAAATAAATGAGTTATGAATTCGGTAATTGTAGAACAATATTTGTCGCTTCGGAGCGTAATTTATTTCAAATTTTTTACGAGCACCACGATAAAGTCTTCGAAACATTCAAAGGTCCAATCATAGCCTGATTTATCTCGGCTGGTAAGCGACCCGGAGATAAATAGTCGTGAACGACGATGCAGGAACAGGATCGATGCAAGAAAATGATGTAAATGCGATACAACGATGTATTTCGCGTGGATATCGCGCGGCTCCTGCTCGTCGTTCATTCGCGTGTGCTCGCGTGTATCCGCACGAACGCGTAATAGAATTGCGTATGTACGTATATGCACAACGTAATGCACCTAACTAATATATCTAACGTAGCGGCAACTATGCGGTAGCAGGAGGCTATGCAAACCCATGGAAACGCTGAGAACGGGCTGACCAACGGTTATGCTAATTCCCGCACATATCAACGTTAATATCGAATATTTATGATCACCGAACGCATGAATTATGTTTATTACTTTCACCTCCCGCGCGGTATCACGATAACCGTGTCTCCGCGTGCTCGTACCACCGAAGCTCCCGGCTGGATTCACATTTTTATGGGAATAGAGCCGGGGGTTTATCGTGTGCACGGTACCTGTACACAGTGCGTTGAGTTATCATTGCTATGTATAATAATTATTGTTCAGTTCTTACGGAGTATTCTATCAAGTTTTGGGTTATTTTATTAATTGACTTTGATTGTATGTTTTTTTTTTGTAGAAAATTGATTTTCGAATTAATGTTTTTGTGACGAAGTGAATTATCGGTCCGTATCGCAGAGATGTGATTAGATTTATTGCCTCTCGCAGGCACTCAATCGTTTATGTTTGGTGTGATATTAGGTAGAAATTATTATACCTCAGAAGGTCAATTTTGTAGTCCGGCCAATAATGATAATTATGCTTTCGTTTCTAGTTGACAGCTGGAAGAAAGTTCACACGTTCTCGTATGTGCTATCATGCACATGCAATCGAACATATTAGATAATTTTTTAATTATGTTCAAAAGTGTTAGTGGTTTTTATTTAAATCATGCTCGAATTTTTATTGGGACAGCTTGGAAATCAATTCCGAGGAAAAAACCGTCACCACAATTTAACCATTCTAGTTTAACCTTTACGATATTCTGAGTTAAGGTGAGTTTTTCCGTTTGAAATCCATGCAATGTTCCTATCTGCCGGTAATTATATTGGCAGGGCAACTAATTATTTGTCAAAAATCGATTACGATATGAAATTAACGGGTATGAACCCTACTTTCACGAAGAACAATTTCGAAATAACGAGAATATGAACTGAGGTTAGCTGGGGCTCCACATTGATTGTGATCGTTTGGGAAGATTATGTAGGTCATCTCATGTCAAATGTGGTAGGCACCCCCAGATATTCTAGTTATTTCCAAATTATTTGAATCAATCGGATATTAATCGTCGTTGTGAATGTTGCATGAGATGACCCATACATGTTTATTGTTTTTCGTGAAAGTAGGGTTCGTGCACGTTAATGTTCATATGGTATTTGATTTTTCCAGGAATCATTAGTCGTCCTGCCAACATAATTATCAAAATGTAGAAAAATTGCATCTATTTCATTATTTATGGAAAACTTCGGTTGTTTAGGAACGAAAGTTGGAACGAGACCAAAAGGTATCAAAACAGGTTTAAAATTTTGATTTTCGTTCGAATTGACTTGTCAGCCGTCCTAATCAAAATTTGAAA
Organism: Sussaba pulchella; assembly: GCA_963971145.1. Lineage (NCBI taxonomy): Eukaryota > Metazoa > Arthropoda > Insecta > Hymenoptera > Ichneumonidae > Sussaba > Sussaba pulchella. Next base: position 10,644,793 of record OZ020165.1, read on the forward strand.
ATAACCCAAATAACAACCACCTTAATATTTATATTAGGATTCAAGATCCACACCTGCTATACTGTTGATTCTCCCGTTTGAGGTTAAAACTCTCGTACGCGAATACATCTAGCGAGTGTTAAACGATGTGAACCTCACATCGACAGTCTATCCGGTGTTGGTTCCAGCCCAAGGACTGTATATGGGCAGGTTTACCAAATAGAGTACCGATTTTGGGCTTCGATCACTACCATCGATCTTTTTGGAACTTTGAGAAATAAAAGTCTCAATCAAGAAACAAACTCTCAATTTCTCTCAGCTGTTTTCGTTCGTTATTTTCACTGTAATTTTATGGATTCTGTTAATTTTTCATGTTTATTATCATTAATTTCTCAATGTGTTTTGATAAGAAAAAAAATTAGTCTCGGCCAAGTTTTATATGTAAAGACGGCTTATAAGACTACGTATTTCAAAGCGATTTCAAGTTATTTTTTAAGTCTCAAATATGAGAGCAACATTTTTTTGCAGACAAATTAAGCTTTTTTTACATAAAAAACTTGGTCGCGACTTTTCGTATTTTCTCATCGAAACACATTGAGAAATTGATTTTAAAAAACATGAAAAAGAATGACCCCTACATTTACAGTGAAAATAACCGAAGAAAAAATCTGAGACAAATTGAAAGTTCATTTCTTAATGGAGACTTTTATTTCTCCAAGTTACAAAAACATCGCTGATAGTAAAGCCCAAATTTTGAACTGTGTTTGGTGGTCCCACCCATATACAAATGCACTGTAGTCGCAGCACCTCGCATTGTGCGCCTAACATCCAATTCCAATCGGCAATACGCTCACGGAACGCAATTTCGCCTAGAAAACGATCTAATAGTAGTAGTAGTAGGAATAGTATCGCACGCTCAAAGCCGGACATCATAAATCTCCACAAACGTCGAATAAATAATGTAGGTTCATACCATATATATATATGCCACTCAGTTATTTCTTCTGGCGGTTGTTCTATAAACAACGGTGATACGGTGTTTCATGGGATGTTGATGTGTCGTTGAAACTCGTCATATGCTGCGGATTTATGCCAAGTAGCGAAGATTTCACGCTCGAGATTGCATAATAAAATTCGCTCGTACTCGTTACTCGAGTATCTCTCGCATTAACATCACACGACACGTAGTTATTGCTAATGAAAAAATTTATCATCGCTATTACGCATCATAATGTTTCTTCAAATCATACGCTTTGTAATAATTAACAATAAGTGATGTAGGAGATTATGTTTTTTCAACGTAAATGAGATATTTACATGGAATAAAACGATGTATATTGTTATATAGATAGAATCATACATGTATGATATTTCGATAGAAACAAAATATTGTTTCTATTTCAATGGATATCAATGGATTTTAATAAAAAGTTTATGAATGAGATTTTACTCATGTCAACGCAGTAGAACAAATATTTTAAAAAGTGTCATGATATTCTTATTATCCATACGCTTGGTGACGTAGTGATGTAAAAGAATATAATTCATTAATGTAAATAAGATATCCTGAATAGAAATGAAATATATTCTCATGCACTCCCAGATTCTCCAAAGGAATTAATTTTGTCAATGAGATTTGACTCGTGTCGGCGCAGTAAAACGAAAATTAGAAAAACCCGTCAATTGCACAGCACCATTTTTGTTTTCAATCCGACAGAATGTAATTTAATGTTTGAATGGTTGAACCCAGCATCCGCCGTGTATTCGTCGTCCATTGTGAAATGCATAAAAAATCCATTATAGCCAGAGGCATAGCGAGATGGAGCGAAAGAGGACCGCATGGAGTTCGACATGTATGGTTGCAGTCTGCATGAGGGCGTTGTAAGAGGGAAGTTAGTCCTTAATTTATTCGGTCCACTCGTCGCACGAACGACCGGTGGCCCGATGCACCAGTAATGCAATTATTATCAGCTTATTATTATATAATTGGCGGGAGAGCGACGGTTAATGAGACCTCTTGAGACAGCGGCCACGTTGAATGACTCTATACATCACTACGACGAATCATCAATTTATTTGCCAAACGTTTAATTGACGGAAACTGGCGGAGGATGGATGCGAACGTGATACGCGTCTGTCTCATGCCATACGCGCATATAGATATATAAACATCGATTTTTCTTCTACCAAGTAAAGATCAAAGAATCAGAACCGTCATCCAAATACGAATTTGTTCAATGTCGATCAAATCCGATACAGCACAGAATTTTCACGGTGAAAATACGGAAAATTATGATACCACAATGTCTGCCGTAATAAGAATACATTATAATATTAAAAAATTATTTTAGCACAATTTGTAAAACTTAATAAAACTCTAAGCCTCAAAATGATATTTTTACTTTGATCGTTAACGTAGAATGAAGTTCATACGATGACTGTATTTTAATTACTGATCTTTCATTAACGTCGGGTCGTTACCCACTTCCACGAAGAAAAATCGTTACCGTTTTTTTTTTCACTTGACATTCCAAATAGTTGAAGAAAGATAGATAAGGTAAGAAGCGTTCATCCCTTGGTTCGAAGAATTTTCCGTAATTAGCAATAATCGCGGGTCTCTCATTGAGATTTCCGAGCGGATTCCACGGTACCAATTTACCGTCGCGTTTCTCCCGTCCGACTACCGCTACCGCACTGCGCACTGCTTCTGCTGCCGGTGTTACTCCAAGAGAATAACACCGGGCATACACGGGGATTCCGCGTTTCGTCGCCCCGAGACTCCCAATTACTCACCGAGCTATTGCACTTCTGGATTCCTCGACTCGGGACAACCACGCGCGACAAAACATACGATGATAGAAATTAGATGAACATATACACGATGCGACCATATTTTTATTTTTTTGTAACTGTGATCAAAGCTGGAAATGCCATGTAATCGGGTACAATGCGGAAAAATAAGCTGAACTGTGACTCTTGAAGCATAACGAATAATTTTTTAAATATCGACATGAAGTTCAAGCGTAATGCCAGTATCCGGATTAGTGTTTTTTGAGTTTTTTGAATTGATACTTTGTATTGGACTGGATTTATTCTTTCGGGGAATTACTAGGTAGCTGCAATCTTAACCCAATTAGTTTATCGTTTTTTTCCGCACCCTGAATGTGTATCATGGGGTCAAAACGACTTAAGGTTTTTAAAAAAAATAGAAAATGTCATCCTAAAAATCTCTAAAAATTCATGAATAAAGCTCAGGGTTTCTACTTTACGATCAAATTTTGAAATGTAAAGTTTCGGGAGTTACTCATTATAAAAAGAGTAATAAACAAATGAAATGGGGGAACTTTAAAATTTCTGCCCGGGTCAAATCGACTCCACGATGCACTAATCGGGTTAGGAAGAGGCCAGAAGTTTTTGTGTGTATATTTGCACATTCAAGATCATTGACAAGAGACATTGATGAGAAAATCGCAAAGGTGGCCTTTGGCTAAGATCGACCGACTCCGGTGCTTCCCTTTTGCCGTAGCCAGGAACGACTTGAAATAAGGCAGGCAGAGTACAGAGTACAGCTGCACATTGTAGGTCGAAAGGGTTAAAATCAACAGGCGCTACTCAATTATAACCATTGTAAGTAATACTTAGTTGAAATCGATTAATTTGTATTTGATTGATTAATTTATCCATACCCGGATATCCTTGGAGTGTACGACGACTATGGAAAATTGGGCGCGATTTCTTCCTACTCCCGAAACTCGGAAAATTCGGTCAGAAGAATTTTTTGATGGTAACCAAATTAAATACGGACACATATGAAAATTTCGACGAAAAAGGTTCAGGCGGATACCTCAGATAACCCGATAATGACCCAAGAATTAAACGTAGTGCCCGAACACATGTTGCGTGAATCTATAGATATTTTTCGAGTGATTAACGAGAATGTGCTACAATTTCCCGGCTTACGAGATTGCAAATAGCACCATCACAGCGCCATAGCGTCGATCCCCACTCGGCAAAAGGCGCAGCGCGCGATACAAGTTCGACACGTGTTCGATATTGAGTAATACAAATGCCCCAAGGTCGGCGTTATTTCTCTACCACCGGAATTATCGATACGCGTGACTTCCAAACTTAATAAAAAATATCTTTTCGAAGGAAAAATAATATTCAAAGATATTTCTGTCACCTGTCAATTTCTTTTTCCTAACATGCCTGTTTACTCCACTGGAGTGGCAATAAGACCCCACAAACGATTGCGATGAACCAAGAATAGGGCGAATTGAATTAATACATCCATTTTTTATCCCCTTCAAGATAATCAGGCTCTTCAAGATAATCAGCCTCAGGCAATTCAAGCTCTGTGGAGTGTAAAGAATTTCGTTTTTTTGTGTTACGATAAAAAGTGCGGAGCAAAGTAATGCAAAGAGTAGGATAACGGGCATGCAGAACGTTTACTTTTTATTCACAATCCACAACGCCGGAGAAGAGCATATACGGCTCGTGCTCCGGTTCCTTTTATAGGCATGAAGTGTGATGAGAGCGAGAAGGAACGAGAAAAATGAAGAATGAAGAAAAGCCTTTGCCGCAAATGTATGCCGCTGCATATGTACGTTCACGCGCGTTACGCACGTCTGCAATTGCATACTTCTAGATACATATAGGTTAGAGTGGTTCTGATGAGAGTCATTTTGAATTTTTTATCTTGCCGGGGCCGCAATCGATTTTGAAAAAAATAAATAAAAATTTAGACTTAATTTAATATTTCTAGTCTAGTTTTAATTATCTCCTGTGACGAAGTCAAGTTTGAGAATGTTTCAAATACATGTAATTTTTCTTGTTTCCGGTAATTATATTAATGGGATAACAAATGGTTTCGGAAAAAAACAAATACCATATGAAATTAACGGGTATGAACCCGACTTCAACCGGAAAAAACATATGGGGCATATCATGCCACGTTTACACGGTTCCTCTGACGATTACAATCCAATCTATTCAAATAATTTTGAAGTAACAATAATATTTGAGGGTTCTAAGGGCCCACAAATACTCTACATGACCTTCGCAAACAATCGCGATCAATGTGGGGTCTCGGAATTCTCAAATAGTCCAGTTATTGGAAAATTGGTTAAACGAATTGCGCGAAACTTAGATGAACGGTGTAACCGCGGCATGAGATGACCCATATATTTATATTTTCTTCGTGACGTTAGGGTTGATACCCGGTAACTCTACATGCTATTGGATTATTCCAGAAATAATTAGTCGTCCCGCCAATATAATTGCCGAAAAATAGAAAAATGGCATACGTATTTCGAATAGGAAACTTCATCTTGTCACAGGGGATGATTAAATTCGAACTAGAAAGAACAAACTAGACTTGAAATTTAGAAAACATTTTGTCCAGTTGATTGAGACCCCGGCAAAATTAAAATTCGAAAACGACCCCAATTAGAACGTAGTAAAACCACATATAAATATCTATATAGGTGCGGAGCCATGCCGCGAAAACCACGCCGCGGATGGAAGTGCTGGTACGCGTGCATATACCCTCCCGCGAATTTAATACTGTGTACGGCATACACTATTACATCTATTTTGTTCCATTACCAGAGCTCTCACCGCTGGGACTTATGAGCGGCATCGGGCGCTACCAAAGGCCTTATAACGCTATATTCTCGCGGTCTCCGTCGCGATCGAGACCCCAAGGACGAGGCTCTCTCGCGAGAATCGCGAAACCCGCGGGACGACGATACCGAGATAAATAAACCAGAAAACAGCGTTCAGCTTCTCGTTTTCTCGAATATCTCGGGCGAGAGCCAACAGACCAGACTTATTGGCACAGCGCAGTCGGGGACCGCGCACGTCAAAGCGCATGTACGCGCGGTTCGAGTGCCGCGCGGTTAGCTGTTGCACCTTTTTTTTTTTTTCTACAGCTTATATGCATTTTCTTCCATAAACGGGAATTATGAGAGCCGCGCGACGATCGTGTCTCCGAGCGCTCGTGCAACACGTAATTTTGCCACTTGCCAAATGCTTTCATGCTCGTCGGAGAATGAGAAGCGGTAACGCAACGACAGTGTTTATAATTTATCGGCGTGGGTTGCATTGATGCGGTTTGTGAAGTGTAGCCTGGGACGATGAGAATCGATGGACCGAATGGTTTCATCGAAGATGTGGAGGAGATGAGAGCAATTTTAGGAAATGTAAATAAAGATAATATTTAATAAAATAATGTAACGGGCAATGGTCGACTAGCGATGAAAAATGAGGATTCGTGGAACGAAGTGATTTATTGTTTTTGTAACTTTGATGACGGACGATCATGTATTATTATTATTTTTTTTTTCATTACGCTCCGCCCCTTCTGGGGCCTCTTCAGATTCCTTCATTTTCCTTTTCTCACTTCCCTCGGCCTTGACCCGATCTTGCTACTCACATGTGTATTTCGAGATATCTGCGTCCAAAACAATTTGTGCTAAAAACCCAAAAAGGATTTTGTTATGTCTACACCGTCTTTTTTCTCCCCTGAGGACAGCTCGTCGATCATGATAACGCGAAGCTAAACTCCCGTTGCCGGGAATAACAAAACGACTCAAATAGTAAACCCAACATATCCTCAAAATCTTCTCGATCGCATGCACGAAAGTTACACCAAAGTGCAAAAGCAAAAACAAGCTAGTCTTTCACTTGCCGGAGCAAAACGCTGTTCGGTGGTGAAAAAAAAATAAAAATAAAAATTGAAAAAAATGTCGAATTCGCGAGCGAAGCCCCGCGGAAGGGTTAATGAACGTCAAGCGCACCGGCGATGCACCAACGATGCGCAAATGGATGTTGGCTGGCTTGCTCGGGCCTTCTTGCAGTGTCGTACGTTCATTCGATGCGCGGAACATTTTCAGTCGCTGAAGTAAGAAGGCTTTGGTCAGCGCACCGAAAGATGGAGAGAGATCGAGGGAGGAGAAGAAAACGTTGGTGTAAGGAGCGAGGGAGGGAGAGAGAAAGAGGGCATTGCCGGTTGGGTATATTGCTGAATTGAGGAAGGCGGTCTTACAAAGCGCCCCGTAAATCCGCGCCGGGTTCGACACCCGACATTCCCTCCGTTTTATTTCTCTCTCGATCCCGACGATTTCTCCGTGATCTCTCGTTCTCTCGGTATCGTCATCGTCGTCTCTCGCCAATATCGTCTGTCTTTATCCCGCGCTATGGGTTTGCACACACGGGTTTTGTCCCGTGTATTTCAATTCTTCTCTCTCATCTTCGACCTCATAGCTCGCATCGCACTCGTTCGCGCATATGTATGCGTACGTATATTCGCTCCCCTCTCCAAGGGGTTTTACCCCTTCTCCGTTACGAGCACGTTCAGGCTTAATCTTTTTCTCTCTTCGACACTGTATACCACGATCCATGGAATACGTTGAGGCATTAAAAATAATAGGAGGTTCGCGTATATCTACAACCGAGGACAGGGGCAACGGGTAACTTTTGGCGGGCGTGCGAACGCGACTCTGCGGATATTCTTCCTTCCTCGCGAGCTCACGCGCGTCGAGGGTGAGAAAAGACGAAGCGAGGGAAGTTTAGCTTTGTTGTGCTCGCGAGCGACGAAGCGAATCGCGAGATTCCACGAGATCCAGACTCGCTGTCGCAGCAGTCGGTGCGGAAGAGAGCGAGTGAGAAGAGAGAAAGAGAGAGAGATAGAGAGAGAGAGAGAGAGCAAATCGTATTTGTTATTTTCATTATACTCGGGCACGGGGCCTTTATTTCGGCAATGTCTGCAGTCCCGCAAGCGGAATTCGCATAGAGCGAGAATCGAGACGACAGGCGACGGCTCGGCTGCTAAGCAACACAGCGCGAGGGAATGCGTTAGATTAATGGATCTCATGGGCGTGGACGCGCGCGACCGAAGATGAAGATCCTCGCGCGATCGAAGAGATCTTCACACGTCTTCGGGCGAACGATAAAAAGTTGTTGAAGCAAAAAATTTATTGGTCAAATGCTTTGAAATTGAGAATGTCGTTCAGATTTCTCACACTTGTTTTGGTTCTTGAAGGAATTACCTTGACCCAATCTCGTCTCAGTGAAGAGTGATTTAATCAACGCTTCAATCAAATTGTGCTGATGTTAATTGCTGATTTTATGAAAACTATTTGTGCAGGAGATACAGAATGGAATTTATCTAGTTTCAGATATTTGGCGATTTTGGAATTATGAATTTGTTATTACTTTTGAGTAATTAATTATTTTGACGGTTACATTTAATTAATAGATGATGATGAACGTTTGGTAATGTGGCGTTCTAGATCACAGATTTTTCAAAATACGAATTCGGTTAAATCGATAATTCGAGTAATTCTCACTGATGGGCAAATTGGTGAATAAAAATTCATTAGTCGAATGGTCATTCACGTGATGGACTTGCAATAATTGCGTTCCGACGAATTTGCAACTGCGACGAGCAACTTACACGAAGTATAAAATAGTGAAAATATTTTTGGAGTAAATTGTTATTCTTCGGTTCGCCGATGCGGTATTAGATGGTCTTGTGGTTCTAGACTGCAGATGCACTTTTGGCACTGTGCCATATTAAGTGAGAATGCGAGTTGGTGTTGCGATATGCCGTGAATCGGTCGAGATGAAATCCTGAATTTTATTGCAGCTCAATAAAAAAAACCCTTTCACTACAAAGTTAATACAAATTTTCACCATAATCGTATACTTCTATGAGCTTAATAATCCACATATACAAGCGGTCTATGATTGTTTTGGTGGACTCGGAATGATCTTATCATGGCAATCGAATCGCTTGCTTAGATTATTTGATAATACGCATAGCATATGGCGTGTAGCATCGCTTTTATAATAATCCACGCGAGCTTCTTTATCGCCTGAAGAACTTCACCGTCGCCATTATGAACACATACAAATTCGTCAGTGGCTACCGTGAACAATGGGCCGTTTAGCACCCGAGATATATATCATCGTGCCGCGCTGCTCTCGCGAAAAAAATAGCAGAGGATGGAGAACGAAGAGAACTAAAAAAAAAGAAGAAACAAAAAAATGAAACGGCGGGAGAGGGTGGAAGGTAATTCAAAGAAAGCGGCGAAAGCGGAAGACCGTACATTGAGTATATACTAAAGATATTGATTCCGTGATTGGTCGGACGATTAATCAATTATTATTCTTTCATTGCTGACTTGCGGTCCAAAGCCGGAGCTCTGATTCTTCATTAAATTTTATGCAAATGAACATTAAAAGTCATATTATTTCAAAGCTTATACATAATTATATATACTGAATATACTGAACATTAATATTGTAAAATGCAAATGTAATATAAATAACTGGAAAGGTTGCGATAACCATCGTGCTAATTACTTTATGAACAATTTTGATGAAATTAAATAGCACAAATCGTCTAAGAAGTCTAAAAGATTGAAAATAATCCAGCTTCAACGAGAATAAAATTTTCATAACGACGAGCTTTTTATCTATCACTTTGATACATTCAGAAACACTGCCAACTTTTTAAATTCAATGGTTCTTTTGGTGAAGCATACAATTTGTACTAGTCGTGACAAAAAAATGGGTTCCACAGATTTTACCTCAAGACAATATAGGTACATTTGAATACGAAATCTCATAGGATGTAGCAAGATGGTAATAAATTCAGCGTACCCTCGTGGCACCTTTCGAGAAAATTAAGAATTGAACATTGAAAGAATATATGTAATATCCCCTCACACATTTATGTGTGGGAATTTCTCAGATAAAAATAACAAATAGCGTGTCGTACGGCAATTTATAAACATCCGTCGCGATGGCAAACGGTTGAAGTGATTCACAAAATAACCGAACAAAAAAAAACGTGCACTCAAGATATGGATCGGTGTATCGCTTTGATACAGAGAAAGAGAAAGAAGAGAACGAGTGAGATAGCGAAGGAAGGGGCGTAGCAATAAGATCTATAGATCACACTCTCACGGCTATCCCTCTTCGGTTTGTGGCTTGGTGCGAAAGCGAAATATAGCGAGAGTTTTGCAGGATATAGGCCATTGTTCAGAAATCCGCGGAGCGCGAAAAGAAGAGAGGGCTTCACGCGCAGAAACGAACGAAATAAAATAGAAAATGCATGTAACAAATCTTTGCACCGTGGCATGTGGAACGCGGGGATGTCCCCTCTCCCACTACCGAAACTGCCATTCGTCAGTTAGTGCAGTGGGCGAGATGAAGAAGCGCTGATACGTCATACCTGTATCCTCCATTTTGTCCACCGTGGTTGGTTGCGACTATTTTTTCACATATTAAATTTTAATGCAGCGTTTTATAGCATTCGTTTTATAACATTTAGGTTAAAAACGGATTCGAATAAAAATGTTCTAATCGATGGACAATCGATAGAAAGAATTACAAACCATTCCTTTTAAATCTGCTCAATATTCCTGTATAAATAAAATATAAATGAAATATAATAAAAGTTTAATAACGATACATAACAATATAATAAATAAAAATAAGTAAAATAAGGAAAGAAAAGTCGAGCTTCTTTTATTCCCAAGCAAGCGTCACCCTCTAAAAAATTGTTTTCAACTTTTGTCTCTGGCATTCTGCCCCCGTCCTTAGGTTACAATAATGAGAGCCAGCAAGGTAATAATCGAAGAAAATGAAAAAAATCGAAGATTTGGATTGTTTCTTCATTTTCGTCGATTAACTCCAATGCCTCACTTATCCGCTTTCTCAAGACGACTCAGTTCATAGAAATATACCCCTTTCGCCCCTTTTTCGCAAAAATCTATAAAAACACTCCAAAAAAAATCGTCCATTTGGGATCCAACCGACCGACCGCGGTGTCAACTATAACCGAAATCCCAAAAATGCGCGCAAACTGTAACACGTTTGACTAAACCCCGCGGCGGTGTATCGGGTCGGAGGCGCGAAACTCGTGGGATATATACAAATGGGCACAAAACGCTATGCCGACCACGGCCCATATGCTACTGCCACCTTCGTCTAACATTTTGTCGCGAATTCGTTCCCTCTTCTTCATCGCCTCGGAGAGACCCCGAAGAGCTCGCAATACGCGGATGCCACATGCAGGCCTCGTTCGCTCGCTCGCACGCGGTTGCAGGTGGCACGGTCGCCGATAAATATGTCAGTGAGCAACACCCAGAGCTGGTCGCGATGGCCATAGCCGCGTTATAAGCCGCAGGACCGACGTGAGTGTAGTCCGCGTGGCATCGTCGCTCTCTCGGCATAACGCGCGCACCCGCTATCGTCCGTTTCGCCTCTGATTCTCCACCGCCATACCCGCCATACACATGCCATACAGTCCGTGCTCTCTTCGAGCTTCCACGCTATCTTTCTCCGTCTTTCTTCGCCGCGGCATACGCGGCATTCGGGCATTTTGTGCATTTGAATATTATGGAAATGTTCGAAGCTGGTCCCGCGCGATCTTTTTTTTTTGTTCATTTTTTTTTGTTTTTTTTTTTGTTTTTTTTTCTTTTCATTTGGACTTCTCGCGTTCTCAGGTTCGCTTACATTGTTTGTTTCTGTCTGTCGGAGGAACCCATCGTGAAATTTTTGTGTGCGCGGTCCAGGAACGCTGCATCGGCCGAAACGAGAGAGCGAAAGAACGAGAGGAAAGAGAGGGGGATGGCTCGGACACCTTCTCACTGAACACGAGGAACTCCGGTGGATTAAATGCATCGGAGATCTGGATGCGAAAAGAAATGAATAAAGTGCGGAGTACCATCGCACGGTGGGTGCAAAATATGCCGGGTGTCGCTTATCTAACCGCGCATCTGTCATATCCCCTAATAACAACGCGTAGAGACTGTGAAATCGGCACGTTATTATGCGTACGCGCGGTACTGAGCGCGCGCGAGCGGGCATTCGAGCCCAGCGTCGGATCGACCGGTCGCCCGGCTGCATACCATTTTTGGGACGTTTACGCGAGAAATTCTTGCCACCAATTACTGTGCGGCTGGCATTAAAATATTTGTTATTGCAAGCAATTAAAGTCCGTGAATTAAATTTATGTTATATGAAAGCGATTTAATTTGTCAAATGATTATTTATTTTATGAAAAAACTGGTAAATTAAAAAAAAGGATTGTTTCTCTTATGACTAGACATCGTAATTACTAAAATGATTGTCCATTTCGTCTGTAAACAAAAAATGATTATGAACGAATAAAAAAAGGTCGCCTGGAGCGCGTACACGAAAATTCAGAATTATCATTGGCGGCGATCGTCGGCCAGCATTGCGACGACCCGTCGTGCCCAATCATATTACCGAATTTTCCCGCGCACGCTTCAAACTGACTAATCCCAGCTGCCTCTTATGACTTCCGCTTGTACATCATTTTAGGTTAGCGATGTAAGTTCACCGTTGAAAAAACGTCTTCCCAAATGCGATGAGTATCGTTAGGGATTGTAAAACGTTGGCTATCAAGGCAAAGCTGTATATTCTGAGATATACCGTTGGGCTGTTTCAAGGTGCCAGGGTCGAAATAATCTTGAAATATATTTTTGACATCAGCACGTTAGCCGAGGAGCGATCGAGAGGATCGATTAACTCGACAATTCCGAGTGAAGAACTTTAAAACAGAATTTAAACAGGATGAACATCGAATAACGAGTATTCTTTTCCCTCGTAAATTCAGATCTCCGATGCGTATTCTCCGGAAAACGTACGTGAGTAACGCAGTATATACATGTATGAATTTACGTGTTACGTAGGTCGGGCGGAAAATTACGTTCCCGGAACGATGATCTTGCGAAAGAGATAACGATGAAGAGTAAGAGTTCTATCGGTGATGTAATGTACGTGCAAGAAGCACGAGAATATCGTGCAAAACGTTACAAACGGCATGCAAATTTTCATACCTCATTCCTTCGGCACAGTAGATCCCATTGACGACGCGAGCGAGCGTTCTCGACCTACGAAAATGAAACAGCATTCGCTGACACATGCGCACTGCAGCGGTGTATTAGAAATCACGGAAATAATTCCGGTGGACGATTCGGTTAGCAATTGAAGGTGACTAAACTTTTATGAAGCACAAATAACGTTCACTAGGCTGACGTCAGTTCGTTAAATACTAAAAAACTGTACGCGTTGAAACGCCATTTTCGAGCTACGAGTAATGAAGACTAGAATAGTTATTTAGTTTAAATTGGCTCCGTTTGCTACACTAAAGTAGCTTCGGCGATACGACTATGGAGCCCAAGACGAGAATAGTAATTTATTTAGTTATTTAGTCTGAATTAGGTACGGTTGTTACTCTTCAGTAGCTTTGACCATACGACCATCAAGACTGGGATAAAGAGGCACGAACACTGTGCTAATGAAACGGCCCCAACATAAAAAAATAATGCTTTCAAAAAGTTCATGTAGGCAACGCGATACTACGCCAGCACCATTATCGATCGTATTTGAAAAGAACTTTTCTACATTTCGGGAACAGGTTTTGGTATAATATTTGTATATCGACTCAGGAATTATCTACGTAACCCAACCCAACAACAGCTTAGGTTCATTGTCGTGCATAGTTGGTATTCAATGACTATAATTATCATATCTCTATGGCGAGAAAAATTATCGCAAACTTCGGCGTCATAGAGTTCTGATATCTAGGTCCTTATTTTTCGAATGTAACCATCGAATTGGCCAATCCAACGACTGTCGTCGAATCGTAAAAGGCGACAAGTGCAATTGGTCGCTCATGTAAAGCCGTCCCTTTGCAATGGTAAATTTGCAGTCAAGCTGGGAGAGAGCGACGAATAGAAGGAATACACACATAAACGCTTGTTTGACAAAGGGACGGCCAATGAGAGAGCGGTATGGAGAGCGAGAGATGCAGAATGATGATGTTAGCGACGTGCGAGAGGGACATAGAGGTTACTCCCGCATAGATAGTCCGTTGATGCAGTGGAAGAGAGCCCGGTAGGGAAGGACAGTCGAGGCCTTTGGTCATTCTCCGAACGTGCAGCTTCGCTGTTTTCACTCTGTTATTCAACAACCAGCGAAGCACACCTAGCCCGCGCGATAGGATGAGGTCCAAGGTAGTAGTGTGGTCAGTTTATACGCTACCAGATAGAGCCACTCCGCGCAGTATGTACCAGCGGCATCGACGAAGCGTTGAACGGTTTCCATATAACGTACGAGAAGCGTGGAACAGAGTGTGTGCGGCCAACCGGGGGAAGGGGGGGGGGATTTCGCCGGGCAGGTTGGCTACACGGTAGCACAGTAGCGAAGAGCGAGAGGTAGATGGGAGGAACGGAAGAGAGATGACGGAAGGACGAACTGCGACGGCGAAGGAAGAGCGAGAAGGATGAACGACGGGGTTTCAACCTGCAGCCTCCGCAACGTTCGAAGGCTAGGCCGAGCGATTCGACACTGGAGAGATGATTGTAGTTGCAAATGGGCAGTTTGCATCAAGAAGCGCGGTGGAGGCTCCGACAGTGGCGCGCGTAGCGACCTCGGCCTCATTGCACCTAGTGCAGACACAGCGGAGTACATGCGCTGTCCGGCAATGCAAACAAAGTTGACCCAAGCGTCGCACTATACCGGAAACCCCGGTAGTGCGGACCGGGCGGGCATACCCCGCTGAAGTCTGCATTCTAGTGTGCGGAGTGTATATCTAGTACAGTGCTGTACCGTGGGTACTGACAAATTCGTCTCTGTACATACGCTCCGTGCGTGGTACACAGGACACTGAGGCACATACAAATCTGAGTTCGCTCAGTCACGGTTACGCGATGGATCCGGAGCAAACATTTAGTCGTACGTAGTTTTGATGAAATATCTGCTTGCAAGAGTATTTCAGGTTTGGTAAGTTTATTTCATGATTCAATTTGTAGCAATCGTTACAAATTTCTTCATTCGTGACCGCCATTTTGTCGATTTTGACACATAACTTTTTCGGTTATTCGAAGAGACTGGACGTTTGACAAATACGTCGATGATAGCCGTAATCAGTCATGGGTGCTCGAGAAAAACCAATAATTTTTGCAGGGATCAGCTAAGTCCAGCAATGAATTCCATCAGCTTCGTCGACTCTATAAATTCAGCAATCTCCACGTCAAAGCCCCGAACTCTCAAAATGTTAGGAGCGTTTACGTTGCACTACATCCAGCATACATAAGTGTGTCGCTTATTTAATCTCTCCATCCTTCTCCTTTCCACATTGGTAGCAAAGTTGTCCAAGTTTGGTATTTACACGGTAGCTTTGGGTCGGCGGTAGTTGCCGGGTACTCTCACAGTTGCAATACGTATTTGAAACCATCATGCGCGCCCACACGCACACACATGCAAACGGACACACGCGTGTGTGTCTCAGTATACGCGCTTTCGTTCTGTCGCTACGGGTCTGTAGTGTATAAATAAAGTGAAGTTAGCCGCGTGCATGGGAGCATGGGCGCAGTGGTGGTTGTGTTGGTACGTTAGCGAGCAAGACCAGCCAAACCCGAGGACAGCAGCAGCAGCAGCAGCAGCAGCAGCAAGTTCCCTCTCGCTCCTGGAGCACGGAAACGCATAGCACCGGCATAACACTGGCCCTCCGTTCGGACCGTGCTGCGTTGGTAGCTCTTGTCTCTGTAACGTGCTCTGGCTTCGGCACGAGTGCATACTATCTATTCTACAGGGAGGCGGAGGTAGGAGGTGGGAACGCTGGTCGCGGCGGTACAGAGCTTTGGTCAGTTAAACATGCGCATATTGCATGAAACTGGTAGGAGGCGAGTCCGGAGATCGACCTCTGTATTAACACCTCCGCGGTACTACCGGCTGGCTGCCTGCTGTTCGGCCCAGAGCGCTCCTGCTTGCACGCTCTCCGGGCCTCGTGTCCCGCACCGCTGTTCGCTTTACTATCCGCATCCCTGTTCAACGTTGGTTCTCTCCCTTTTGCTCCGCGCTTCCTCTGTCCGTTTGCTTGAATAGCTCGTTGAATAGTTAGACCATTATTTTCGGTGGGAAAAGGGAATATAGCGGTGTGGACTCGATTTACATCCAATTCTCGGAACCTCGCGTACCCAACGGAGGGATAGAGATTCCGTGCCTCTGTGCTCTGCTCTGACGGTCTCTCACTCTCGCTCTTTGCCCTCCTTCAGATTTCGAGCCTCTCGGATGCTACCGCAGAGCGCGCGGCGGCGTCGGCGGCGGCGTCGATGATTCACCGATACACACGCGGCAACGGCGAACCGGCGACCGCGCCATTGCACGGTCGTTAGTCGCTTCTGAGGAATCGATATTGTTGTACACGTATACGTTTTGTACTCTATGTGCTGTTGAGGGCTTGAGATATTCCAGAATTCGTGATGCCTGTAAGCACGAATATTCATGATTGTTCTTTAATTCATTTTGCCGCATCGTCGAAGAGCCTTTGCAATCGGCGATCTATGTTTTGTTATATATGAGTCCAGGCATAATTGCTTCTTGTGGCTTTTGATCGATCGAAAGACGGTGAGTTCCGGGTTTTCGAAAGTTTCAAAAGTTTTTGAGAATTTACAATTTTTATGTGGCGCAATTGAAGGAGATTAGTTACTTAGTTTGGATTGGCTCCGGTCGCTACGCTGAAGTAGCTCCAAACATACGGTCATTTAAACGATTTTAGGTGACGTCCGAGCGTCAAATGAATGCATGGAGATTCGGGTACAGCACCTACCCTTTCGTTAAAAAAATTTCAATACATTTTTAATTAGAACAAATTGATTTTATTTCAATTAAAAAAAATAAAAACGATAAAATTTCATCACAAAAAAAGATTATGGCCTCGAAATTTATTTTTATTGTCCGAAGAAGCAAAACATTGACATTTTTCAAGACATGCTGTGTTCATCTTTTTTTTCTTCACATATAATAATTATTATAATTGAAAATTGTTTCAATTTTAGATGTACGGAACATTTTTTTTTACTACAAGCGAGCCGAAACTTTTAAAAATACGTTTTCATCAGTTTTTCCGTATTTACACAAAGCCGATGGCTTTTTACCCCCTTAGGGCGTAGCTGAGAAATTCTCAATAAAATACGGGTCTATTTTACTTGGAATACCTCATATATATATTCAATATAGTTGGATATATAAGTTTATAAAAAATATATCTATTGGAATATAATATAGATAATGGAATTTGTAACTATATATTCAATACAGTTGAATATATAAGTTTGTAAAACTATATCTATTTAAATATATTTTATATATACATGGGAATTTGTAACTAATCGGGAGAGCGATATTGATAGATTCGACGATCCGAATTTCTATAGACCGTTCATAAAACTTCGAATCGATCGAAAGTAGTCGTCAAACGACCAGCCAGCCCACGGATAATTCGCGCTGCACCGATGCCGCGTATTCGAGCGATAGCTGTGCATACACACGAGACCGCGTCACCGACGTGAACGGTGCACCCGGCGAAGCGCGGGTACACGATATATACGTGCAGAACCGATCATGCACACGACGGGCTTTTGCGCCAACACACGGATCGGTACTAGCGTTGTTCCGCGTCCCGTACTCCGGACTCATACCAATTGGAGCCGACATGCCACGTCATTACGCTCCGCTAATTAATTGTGATTTATCGGCTTCAAAATGTTTCGATGTACCGATTGGGGGTGGTGTTGGTGATAGCGGTGTAGTTGTAGGATGCCGGTGTGGTTGCGCAGTTGCTGGTGGCACAGCGGAGGAAAATAATGCGTGACTGCACATCGTATACATGCCTCAGCCTCGGATATTCAATCTTCGAGACTCTGTGCGGCAGAAACTGTTACAACACTGGAGAAGATCGGTATAAGATAAAGGGCAATTCGGAATATCGAGGATTTTTTAAATTTCACGTTTTGAAATTCAGAGCCCTCTTTCCTTGCGCCTATGCATTTTTCTTGCCTCGTTATGCTGCACTATAATAAAAGTATATACAACTTGGCGAGAAATCGTCTGCGACGTTTCTGAAAATCGGTCGATGCTACCCCGTTGCACAAAATCCATTCCATAAACGTTGAATACGAAAAAAATATTCCAATTAGGAACGACCTTTGGGCCTACTGGATATAATATCCCCAGCAAGATCTTCCAGTGTTATAAATCCAAAAGCAAGTAACCTCGTCTCGAGCATTGCGGATCCGTATGATCTACCCGACAGCCTCAGTCATCCACCCGTATTTTTTTTTCCTTTTCCTTTTTTTCCTCCGACAAGAATGTAATTTGTCAAGGAGCAAATATATTTTCATGTGGCTAATATGCCGATCGCAGCCGTGAAGAAAAACTGCATTATTGTCGCACCTTTGTCGCCGATTGTGACAGTCGCGAATATTATTAGCCTCCGGTTGGGTTTACCGAACGAGAATGCAGACACGAAGACGCGGCAAGATCATCCCGGGTAGCTCCGTTCTGGGTGTATATATATGGAAGCAGCGCCCGTAACTATCCTAATACCAGACGAACCCGGGGACAAATCGCGGATTAAGGTGAAGAAGAAGCAGCGGCGGGGTTTCGAGAGTGGGCAGGAACGAGGGCCTTGACAAACGTGCGACAATATTTTGAACGGTCCATCGATCCGTTAGTAAGTGGTTTAGACCGAGAGTGGATCCGGGGACCCACCTCGGTGATGGAAAACATAACTGGAGCCTCGGAAAAGCCTGTGAGTGCATACACCGTGGCTAAGGAGCCACTGGAACGTCTAGCGCGGACGTAAAAATATCAGACACGCTAAAAATGTATAGTCCGCACTGTGTCATTGAGAGACAGACGAGGCGTGCTTCGTTGGCCTTTGTAGATCTCACAGCCAACTTGTTGCACGAAAAATTCATGCCTGACTCGCTTTACCGAATGATGAGGAGCTCTCGTAATGTCGTCGTTGTTGCAACGGATCATCTTGCGACAGCTGTCCCCCCATGGCATACTGGCACAACGAAAAATTCTCGCAAATAATCTCCCCTCCCGGAAATTCCGAAAAAAAATGAAACGATATTTTTGAAGGATCCTTTGGAAATATTGTCAAAGCTATTTTCGAACGACGAAACGAGGGCAAGAGCGGAATTTATCTTGCGACGAGACTAACTGTAACAATGAGTTACATGTGTTTTGAGGGGGAAATGCGACAGATGCTAGAAATTCTGCGGTCGATTTTTTCGACACAGGCATTTCCGGGGACACGTCATCATGTCGAATAACAGTCGTGCAATTATTTTTTTTTCGTCTCTCGGAGCTTTGCATTGGGTTTACAAAAAAGTAGAACGTCCGATGAATCCGTGTCTGAAAGAAAAAAACGAGAGTAGTCCGAAATATAAATTTGTTGAGATATATAATACGTATCTACTATATTTGCATTGGTCGGGCATCTACGCTTCACTCTAACTTTACCTTATTTGTCAAGCGTCGAAGAGATTCGTAAAGGCTCCGTAAAATCGTCAGTGTTGCGGAATACATTGCTTATCCATGCATTCGTCATAGATTCATCAAAGTGTCAACAACCTGCAAGTATCGAAAAAATATAGTGCCCTTGAAAAACCACAGTTTAATTCCCAGCTATATTTTCAGAAACCTAATGCTGCTGTTCTTCTACAACATCTCAATCTGAAAATGTGTTATTATAATTAAAAACTTTCATATTTCGAACTAAATATGATCGAATAGTTTGGACGGCTCGTCCCGGATATGGTTCTTCATAACTGTACATGGTATTCTCAGTTCTGCTTTCTCTCTGATTATGGTTTTATTCATAACTGCCGTTAATTAATTCACTTCTGTTCCATATTAGCCAAGTCGCTCAAGCTTCATTCGGTACTGTATTTTCTCTCATTTGCACCATCCCAAATACGTACCTAGAACAACCTATGTAACGTCGACTGTCTGCGGAGCCGGCTATATGTTCGTGATTAATTTCCATCCGTATGTTCGTTTCATCCTGTCTCTTATCGTTCCTTCCTCCGTATGTATAACCACACATATATCCACGTTACCGCCGTTTCTAGCTACTATATTTATTGACTCACGTTTAATCGAGCATCGCCATGCGACACTCGTGCGGTTTTACCGCACGTTGTGCCTCGGCCGCGCCAGGCCGGAGCCCTTTCTTCTACCTCGTTAAAAATGACTTATCTTTTTTGTACGACTCATGTTCGCGGTATGCGCACCCCGTCTTCCAGCTTCTCCATCTCATTCGCCTTCTCCTACCGACGAGAAGTCCCCGTTGTGCGATCTATGTACGGGAAAACTCGGGCTCGAACGCGACGTTGTAGGTGCGTTCTATCCGGTTATGCGTGTTGGTTACCACATCGAGACAACGTCCATCTCCGTATTGACTCGGGTTGACTCCAACGTAGTAACGTAATCGATTCTCATCCGGATCGGAGTGATCATGGACCACACACGAGTCGAAATATGATATGTTTTTGAGGCATCAAAATATTTTTAACTAATGGATGATGCAATTATTCTCCGGAACCAGTCGGAACTGTGTATCTCAAAGGTCCAATGGCTGACCTTGGGCTGGTATAAAGCTGCTGGCAATATTATCAATTTTCAATCTCCTTACGATCAAACTTGCAACTGACCCAACACGCCCGGATCCGTAATCCCCGATCGCCCTATCCCTGTAGAGTTTCCAGTAACTCGGAGCGATGTAGACTTGGGAGATCGACGAGAGAACGGACGGACGGAAATTGCCAAGAAAGGAACAAACTATTGAATACCCGCGTGCCTAAGAGGAGAACCCAGAAGAAGTAGTCTTGATGGATCTTGATGAGGTTCGCGCACGTGCGAGCTGTCTCATCTGTTGCACAGACCGGACGACTTTTCGGTTCATAGTTGGTTATCAGGAACAAAACGAGGAATGTCTCGACATCACGCAGCTCATCTCGTACAACGACCATGCACGACAATTTCCTCAGATCGGGAAAGTGCACCATACCGAAGCACTCACTGATTCCCTATTCTGCAATGACCATCAAGCCGCTGAGAAAATGAATACAGACTGGACACCTACACATAAAGTCTTCTGCACGGCATACGAGTCGTCGGCAGCTATTCGCGTAAAGACTTGGACGAGTATAGGAGATCTAAAGACCAAACGAGGATCATCCGGAGTCTTTGCCAAGATTGCCTTAACGGATTGTCTCCTCTCCTGGATTTCTGAAAAATCATCGTAAAGAGTGAACCGCTCGGATAGGGACAGTGAATAGAGCTCTTTTTCCAGAAGCGAACGCGGAGTCAATGGTGGGGTGATTATAGTCCGGTAGTACCTATACACACGTACAGGGCATTCGACTATATCGCATTTTAGTGATCGCAGTTCATTTTTTCTACGATCTCGGCTTCGGAACGCGCGGAAAAATCGTGCTTGATGAATCATGCTGGGAGACACCGCGGAACATCTTTTCGCTGTTGTTGACCACACCGGAGGCAGTGAACCACTCGATTTATCCTGCTTGATTATTTATCGATGGAACAATGGAGACCGTATAATCAGAGCAAAACAAAGAGTAGGCCCGACAAGTGCGCGCTATGTATCTCTCACAGTTGCAAGCTGTTGAATCGTCGAAGTCTCAAGCAACAAGAAATGAGCCTCGTGGAATTTTCGAGGAATTTTTGCATCTTCCCAAAGGTCTAAAACGTACATTTCAAACTCCTGATCGTCATCGCATGTTTTTATGGTATAAACACATTGGTTTGTGGCATCGATAAAAAAATTCAGTCGAAAATCAATGGACTCTACATAAGTTGACGTCAAAAATGCATTTCTGATAAACTACGACCGAATAAATAAAGCCGAATGAATGCGTCAAACGCAAATGCGGAACAATAATAACGAGCCCGTTGGATAGAGTACATAATGAGAGTTTACAGTTTCACGCGCGTTCGCAGACAGACTGGACAGTGAAACAGAGACAAGGCGAACGAGACTCGCGCCAGCTGTTTCGACGGTATATATCCCGTGTGATTTTTTTTTTCTCCGAGATTTCTAAATATTATGACGTACAAAACACCACGCTGTACCAACAGACATTGAATTCACCGATATACCGCTTCAGCTGTGGGCTAGCGATTCAGCGCGTGCTCCAACGAAATCCGGAGATCTCCAATTATATCCTGTATTGATTGATTGCGCGGTTCTGTGATACGTCGTGAACTCGCGGAGGATAAACTCCCCAACAATTTTCTTGGTAAATCCAAAGTCTCGGCTGGTCGGTTTGTCTGTTTTCACAAGTGGCTTTCGCCACGGTCGTGCTTTTTCAAATTTATTATCTCCGGTACTGTTGTTGACAGCCGACTGCCAGCCAAGCAAAAATGCGCCTGACCTTGGTCACTTAAAGCCAACTTTGCCGTGGCCTTCGAATTATGGTTATTGGATTGGAGCTTTATTCGATTAACGATATTTTTTTTTAACCATACGATAAAATCTGGGTATACGAAAGTCAGGGCTCTTTCTCTGAGCACTATCATGCTCAACCAATCCAACACCCTTGTTCCTTTTTTTTAATCTTTATCTCTATCGTTATACACGTCGTTGTCACAAGTTCTTTATGCCTCATATTCGAAACCTTTTTTTCCCCACTCTCGTCATTAACGTTTGATTTACAATACTCGAGAAATCTATAAAAGACTCTTCACCGTTGAGACGCGGTCCTTTCCGTCCCACCGGAGTCTCCATCGGCCTGCGTCGTCCCTCCAAAGGTCCACTTGCCGGGACTACCGCGAGAGATACGGAGACCATCGCAGGGCCGGGATTCTTCGCAGGAGCAGTTCACCCAATGAATGTGTATCGATTCACACGGACCCATACACGCAACAGCATCCCGTATGATTGTTACGTGGCGGAGTTCTGCTCGCGTAGCCCGAGGGGACACTTTCATTTTTCCTTCTAGCACACAACACACACACATACGATATTCGGCCGTTCGGAGGCTGCGGTAAGATCGGGAGGACCGATAAAATTATACGCTAGGCCCCATAAACGGGCCCGAACGGCGGCTGTTAAAATTAAAATCTGCCGTAAAGGGCCCCCGCCGTACGTCCTCCTGCACGAGCGATGAGTTACCGCGGGCCGGGCAAAAGGACCGCACCTCTGTATTCCTCTTCTCATGCCGCACTTATTATATCTTGTATAACCAACAATACAACCCCTCCGTATCAATTATTCGCTTTTCCTCCAATTGTTATAAATTTCATTTTGTTGCAAGTGATTCACAAAAATATGCTTCTTTTTATCCCAAGTTTTAATTACCATACGTTTCGTTTATTTCTCGAGTGTTATAAATGTATATGGTAGTATACTTATGAAGAAGTGGACAAGATTTGAGATCCTCCACGAGGATATGATACTCGTAAAATGATTCTACGAAGACGTCGTCGTGCTCGGAAACCGTGGTACAATATAATATGCGTGTGTGTGTAATAAACTCCCCGTGGCGTGTTCCGCGAGACGATTGGGCACTACTTTTCATTTTATTATCGCTTTATTATTACCGTGCGAGATCCGCGGTTTTATGGTCGTATTAAGAGACCGTCTTCGGTGTAGATCTCTCTAGCTGTGTATTATATTTACACTCGCGCAAACGATGCATGCGACGCGGCTCCGGTATATGGAGTTATTCGTCTCCGACTATTTCGCCTCACGCTCACTTCGTGACTTTTTACCACTCTATCAATTATAATCCGTCCGTCCAGACTGTAAGTTGTTAGAGTTTCATGACTCTTATTTCGACCGTGTGCGACTGAATACCTATTATACGAACAGTATGATATTTTTGTATCGTAACCGTTAAAAATCTGGAAATTTTTAATTTGCGGTCCACGATATACTGCCGTTGATCATCGATAGCACCCTCCCAAGAATGATTACCAATCAAAACAGAGATCTACTGCATACATACATAGTTGAATTGCAATCAAATTCATGAAAAATCTCTAAACTCTTGAAATCACATAGAAAAATGGAGTCAAAGGAATAATCCTGATCCCGTTCCGAAAGTCTGGAAATTTAAACGAACCGCATATACATTGTAACGCATCTCAACTCGAATAATCGATCACGCAATTCGAAAGCATGAGGTATCATGACGCGTACCGTATAAAATGGCAGTGTTGCCTTTACACGGACCGAGGATAGAAATATAAAAAATCAAATTACTCTCAGGGAAGAATGACGAAGAAGTAGAGGGGAGACGCTTGTGGAAGGCGAAGGATGTGAAAATGGTGGGACTTTAAGTGGCCAGTTAGGGAGAGAGATGAAGAATCGAAAGACGAAGTGAAATAAGGTGAGAAGATGGAGAAAAGGAAGGAAGCCAGAAGCGTGGAGAAGATATATACATGTATGTATGGATGAGAATGTTGGAAGAAGAAGAGAGAAGATCGAGGCGAAGGAGTGAAGATCGTGGGTCATAGGTGAAGCCCGGCCTCTCTTGCCCTTGTGCTGGGCGGATCGGGAG
Organism: Sussaba pulchella; assembly: GCA_963971145.1. Lineage (NCBI taxonomy): Eukaryota > Metazoa > Arthropoda > Insecta > Hymenoptera > Ichneumonidae > Sussaba > Sussaba pulchella. Next base: position 10,669,197 of record OZ020165.1, read on the forward strand.
AGATCCAATCGCGTCTTTCCTCTTGTACTCTACTGTACTCCTAACTTCTTATCCTGCTCACCTCACCATGGCTCCCTGTCCTGTTCTTATTATACTCTTATTATACGCGTATTATACGCGCGGCACATTCGCCTACCGTTGACTGTATATATAACCACTCCAGACTTGCCGGCGCACCTCGCAGCCTCGTGTTACCCCGTGAATATAACGTTGGGCGCTACGTCGTGGGTGAGCCTAACTTGCTGCCTCGTACAGCATCCGACCGGAGCCAAATGTGTTCGAGCTCGTTTGTGTTGGAGAAAGAACGGTCCCCGAGGTCGGTCCAGCAGGTAATTGCGATCGAAGAGCGCCGGTACTTCGTCTTCGCTTTAGCCCAGGGCTATATGCCACGAGTGCACGAGCAACAGGGTGGCGCCACGAGTGCCGATTTCCGATGGTCCTGGGAAAATTCACGAAACGTTAATCCCCGATTGCTCGATAAATAATTGACATCACGATAATTATTAAATGAAAAGATCACGCTGTAGATGTTTTACTTGAAGCGGGAAAAACCGTAAAAAGATGAATTGAACTGTTTTCGACACCGTTCCAATAATTCCGGACTTTATGGAATGAACCTTTTTCTTTCGTTATCGAGAATTTTTTGAAGATGTCAATTATTGAAATTTTCGAAGAATTTATCGTTAGCATTGAGGTAATAAAAAAGAATCATCAAAGGAGAATCAGCGGCGAAGAATTTTTATGAATCACTGGGTTGACAATGAAAAATGGATATAGGAGAACGAGCGGATATTATTCTCCGAAGATTTTTGGGTACTTGCACCAATTAGATACACCGAGGACCGTCCGTCTGAAGTCCTTTTCGGACGTCGAAGAATTTCAGGAAGCATCAGGACTCGGCCATAACCGGACAAGGACGGAAAGAATAAGAGTTTTGTGAGCGCGCGACGATAGTGATCTTTACGTGGGACGATGAACTGAAATATCGCGCTCGTAAGAATCTAAATTGGGGTCCACGCGGAGCTGAAGGGACTACAGCAGTTCAACCGCGGCGGGAACTGTTCGTCGAGCATGTGGGATATTTACCCCGAAGATCGGCATAGTGTCACGCGTTCTCATCGCCCTGGTCAGGTAGAAAATTTTATAATTTGAAGAGTTCTCTGAGCGTTTTGATAAAGTCTCTCGGTGTATGGCATTAGTAAAATTTACATATAGTCACCGAGCGGACAAGTCTTTGTTTTACATTTGCCAAAACCACAAACATCCCCTTTCTTATTCAAGATCGAATTTAATTGCCTCGGTAAAATACTGTCACTGTCTTATGCCTGGCATTTTTACGATTTGCCATGTTTTTCCCCTCTCGGCCGCACTCCACCTCCGTATCGCCGCTTGCTTTGATATTCGGATGTATATGTGTATGTATATATCGTCGTCAAGAATTTCCTTTACCTCTTCTTCACTCCATGCAATTTGATATTCGAATATAATTCTTCATGCGAAGACCGACGAGCTACGGCTCGATCCTCAAAAGATCGTAAAATCTCTTCAACTAATTTTTATGATTCTTCATTGAAGGGCAAGTAAGCCTGTTTTCAGCGCTACTGCCGTTGCAAAGTTATGTACAGTAGAATCCTCCGCGAATTTCCGAAGGACTCCTCGACGATTCCGCGTAAAGGCACTTTTCAATTTGATCATACCAATCATATGTCCCCCATTTTCAACGTTCAGTTCGGGCGGTATTCCCCGACCTTTTATTCGTCATCGCAAGTAATTTGAGTGTTGTCTTTCACAAAACGCATTCATTCTCACTTCAACATGTGTGTCGTCGTGATAGCCCGCTACGAAATCTCCCAGCGTTACCGAAAAGATGCTGCAATATAATTTCAAACATCGCAGCGTTGAAAACGAATACTAGAATATAAATTTCGATGCACGATTCGTAAGGAAGATTCTACTGTAAGCGAATGAATCACCGAAGCAAAACCGAAAAATTTATAGTTTTCGAATAAACGAGTCGTAAAGAGCGCACAGGTTCATACCACGGTAGAACAAGCCGTACCTATATGCGCAATAAACTATATCAAGGGACGACGAAAAACGTACCACGATAAATAAAAAAAACGCGTACTTAAAAATATCCCTCGGGATCGAGGATCGAGAGGGACGAGATACAGGACGACATGAGAGATGCTGTCGATGGTAGCGAGATTCGTAGGATTATATCAAATGAGAGAGAGAGAGAGAGAGAGAGGGAGAGAGAGAGAGAGAGAGAGGAAGAGAGAACGAGAGTGAAACGCGTAGGACCACCGGCATCGATGCTGCCCACTGTCGGTAGAAGTTCCGCGGCTAAATCCGGGCCTGGAAGCTTCACCGACGGATTCACCATCAGCGAAATACATGCGCACACTGCAACTCGTCGATGAATAGCATCAGTGCAATACAGAGAAAGAAAGAGAACGGGAGAATCGACGATGCATACGTTTAAAAGGTAGAGAGAGGACAGGCCGGTTGTTGTTTTTAATTATGTTTATAATCAACGCGTGGCATGTCTATGGTAATCGTTGGGCTCTCGCCGCGGCAGTCCGCCTATTCAGCCCATCTCGCTTTTGCTGCCGTTGCTGCGGGTTACTCGTACTCACGGGGTGTCCCGCAACCACGTCGACTCGCCCGCTCCATTCGGATTTACAGGGCCGTTAGTTGTCCGCGATACTGCGAGGGTTACTGCAGTCGGATAGAATGAGATGCAGTTCTCGCAATGACTACCAGTCGCGAATCGTGCACCGCGATCCGTCGATGGGCATCGTACAATACACAACTGTACGTACAATTATTGGTCATTCAAGGATATTACCGTGCGAGGATTCCTATTAGATAAAATCAACTGTTTTATAGCTTGTGGTTGAGCTTTCGACTGGCGCATTTGCGATAGTTTCAGAGTGTTGATAATTATTTTGGAAGAAAGAAAGTTTGACACCGATGTTCGCCAAGTTTCCCATCGATAACGTGAAATTGACGAGATGAACCTAATCAAATGAATCCATTTTGTCGGAAAAAGCGTATAGGTCTACCCTTTTTCCGTTAAAAAAAACAACAAGAAGTCTCATCTTATATTTTTCAAGAAGTTTACCTGAAACTTTTCTATCGGTAAAACAGAATTTCGGTATTTGACAATTTATATCGATAATTAATTATCTCGTATCGGTGAGCACAATTGATTAAGTCGAACAGTGTTCTTTTTCATCCACAGGTTGCAGACTATTAACATTTCACAGAATGCTACCTTGAATAGTACCAAAAACTAAGTTTAACCTAATAATTACTATTTTTGAAATCGATTCCTCCGCTGTGATAGAGCGTTCGCAACGTAAAATCGTTATCTCTCGATACCTCTTTTGTTCTTCCGACTTATTCGGTTTTGCTCCCAAACCACAAATATCATGATTGCTTTGTAGTCGGAATTTCACAAAAATGCAATTTGTGTATGGCAAGTTATGCAGATCTGTGTTGTTCCACAGTCCTTGATTATCAGTAAAGATAACCAACCGTCACTAATATGCAGCCAACTGCCAACGTGCTGACAGCTCAGTAGCGAAATACAAAAACTATAAGAAAAAAAAGGAAAGTTCTGCCAGTCCATCCCGAATGCAATAAAGCGAAGTTAATGTTCCTTCCTTTCGCCTGCATCCTTCTCTTATCCACACTGGGGTCCTGAGTCTCAAAAAGGAATCACGGATAACGAGTTATCATCCAATCGTACACACGGCAAAGCGAGAATTCATCTTGCGATCAAGTGTTGAGCTTGATTATTCGCTTTCTCATTTTTTTTTTTATTCTCGAGATCATTACTGGTCGTGTTCGATTATACACTGACGTCACTATAATCGAGGATGCAGTGTATGATCAATGCTAACTGCTAAAAGGTAACTGATCAATGTTTTGGATTGATTGAAACCAGTTGTGTCGTATACAGAAAAAAAAATATTTTAATCTTTTTTTGTCAATTTATCAAAAAAAATATTTGTGATGAGGCCTCAAAAAATGGTAAACGACAGTGGAAGATTCTCTTCTAAAAGTTGTTCGAAACAAAAAAATAAACCCGATTGTTGACAAACCAGTGACCATTCAAAAATACAGTATCGAGACTTGCTTCTTTTCTCGACAATTTTATCTGTTCAGAAAAATGCAAAATCTTCAAAATATAAAAGAAATAGAAACACACCCGTAAATATAACAGAAGTGACTGATGGAGCTTGACCAATAGCTTGAAAAACTCCTCGTTTGAGAGCTTCCACCGTTCGAAAAAAAAAAACATATCGAAAGAAACGCGCCCAAAGTCGCGAATACCCGATTCCGATGATAAATATGTACTAACTATCAATCGACAACCCCAATACTATGCAGCATCTCTTCGGCTTTTTCGAAACGTTAACTTTCCCCACAAATTTCATTCCTACTAATTTTACACTGCAATGGTCTCTCAAAATGACGGTCCTCCCGTACATGTCTATAAATCAAATCCCTTGGGCAAAAAAGGATTGTCAATGTAAGTGCGAACGGCTTTTTCATACGACAAGAGAGCCACAAGAGAGCAGCCTGCAGATATTTTCGGTCCACGTTAACTTCATCGTCAGCATTAATTCTCTCGCTTGAGCTTCGAAATATACTCCTCACGTTTATGCACAATTGCACGCATATGAACGTATTACCGTGCGGGTAACCACAGCATGATCATACTCAATGTAGATGCACACACTTATATGCACACGTGTGTTGGCAACACATCGACGAGTATAAAGCTCGCAACGCTCGCTAATGACGCGGAGAGATACCACCGATACCTCTAATTAATTCCACCTATCTTCTCGATATACAAATTCCCGCGAGCGCGCGTCGCGTTTCGCATTGGCATCGACTTTGCAACCGGATGACTACCGCGAGTCCGAGGCTCTCGGGTGTTGTTCGAAAGAACCAAAAAAAAACCGACAGACGACTATATACGTGGTGCTTCTCGCGGCTGTTGAGTGTGGAAGGGTGTGAAACGATTGTGTGCTTAAAATTTGGACATTCCGTCGTTGATTCTGGATCTTGGGGGAAATATATGAGAATTCTGTGTGGGGATAACTTCGAGATTCGACCGGCCGTTAATTTTTTCGAGTAAACGATGGGGTAATTTGTATTTTTTATTCAATCAATGAACTATGAACGAATTGTTTGAAACGGACTTGATGGTGATTTTGATGATGATCTTAATGCGAATAAGATTTTGAAATATTTGAGTATAAAATTTAACTCATAATCTCAACGTTGTTTAGATTGTAAAAGTGAAATGTACAAATAATCCAAAAAGGCAGAGAAGAGAACATGATTAAAGCTACTTCAAACCTCACCATAACAATAGTCTTTGAAAGAAAGTATTTTAGCGCGAATATAATTGAAAAACATTAATCATCTAATAATTCAATTATTATTTGTGAATTTCAATTGTGTGATATACCGTTTCGTCGGTAAATTAGTTATTACAAATTTACAATTAATTAATTTTCATTCCAATTGACTGTCATTGCATTTCATCGAAGTTACGATTATTCCACGGTCGTTAAATTGTTACTCATAATATTTCGAATAATTTTTGTACACCAGCGCTTTCGTTCGCCGCTCAATCGGCAAATGACTCGTTACAAATGCATAATTAATTAATTGCCATTGCCATTGACTCTTATTGCATTTTATCAAAGTTACGATTTTTTCACGATAACCAAAATTATTACATTTTTCTCAACGAGCGCTTTTATTGAAAAAGAGTTGAATCATCGCCCTAACCCAATTATTATTTATCAATACCAACTTTATAACTGACTATTTGTCATTCACAAAAATTATTGCCCTGAATATTTCGAATCATTTCGCCACACAAGTGGCAATTAAAAAAAAAGTATCAATCACCGTCTAACCCAATTATAATCCGTTAATGCCAATTTTGTGATTCACCGTTCTACCGGTAAATTACCCATTACAAAATCTACAATCAATTAATTCCCATTACCATCGACTGTAATTGCATTTGATAAAATTTACGACAATTTCACGACGACGAAAAATTATTACGTTCCATATTTCGAATAATTTTCGTGCACGAGCGCCGGTTATTCCGTCCGAAGACGATGCATAAGCACGAGCAACACGAAAACTGCTCGTCTTCGTTTCTCCGATCGTAATGCATATACGCAACGCGTGTGTGCCCGAGCGCGCGTTCGTCTGTTACAAAAAAAAAAAAGCTGAGGTCGTAAATATTTCCCTCGCGGAGACGGGCGGCGGGTAAGCGCGGTACGAAGGAATCGGGACACGTTAACATTTTTCGTACGCGTACGACATACACGCACGAAACGCATCAAATGTCTCCGGCAGTTATAGTTATATACCGAGCCCGTGCGCGAGTTTTGTTTCGTTCGATCGGGAGCCCCGCCGTGTGTTCGGTCTTTCGTATTAAATTATTATATTCAATACAGAAGCCAACGAGCCGTACGAAGAGATGTCGATCGTCTTGTAAGAGCGGTCCCCCAAGTGCACGAGCCGAAGGGGGAACACCGCGACCAGCCGGGCCAGAAGTGCATCGAGAATTCTACCTATCTCTCGATACGATCGATTAAAACGTTCCTCAGCGGGTCCACTGTCTCTTTTCAGCCCCTGTGGCCCATCCCCCTCTCTTTCTCTCTCTCTCGCTCGCTCTCTTTCGATGATTTTTCGATCGATATGAGCGAAGAAACCGCGGTACTCGCGGGCCTCGCGATACCCCGGGTCTGATAACCGCTCGCGAAAATCGTGTACGAAGCAACAACGACAGAAACTTGGCACATACAAGGACCGAAGGTATATCGAACCCGTGCCGTTCTTCGGTTAGTGTATACTTCGGTTTTTTCATACACTCTCGTACACTCATGCTACCGATGCCGATACTTAATGCAGTCATAAAGTACGTGTCTTCGGGGACAAGCAAAGTGAAGCGAGCCAGTAGGAAGGAAGAGACTCACACTGTAAACGTATATACAACGTGCGCTAAGTGTCCATCGTGAAAGAGTCCTTCGCAAACGTCCACGATGCCCAGCGACTCGCAAATCGTTCAAGGTACTCGTATTCTTTTTATTTATGTACGTTCATATATAAATATATATATATATATATATATATATATATATATATATATATATATATATATATATATATGGATATTCTATATGTTGGGAAGGCGCAATTCATGAGAGTGTATTGCATCAAACAATGTAACAATTTCCGGGTAATTTCAATAATGGAAAAAATTCACAATCGATTATGGTTCATGGAAATACAATTAATTCGTTATTTTTGTGAGAACGAGTTCGAGAATAATTTGGAAAAATGTATTGTAAGTGCCTTTTTAGATGCAGAGCAAGATAGCTTGCAGCAGCGCGAATATATGGCGAATATAGTTTTTCTTAAAACTTAGAACAGAGGATCTCAAGGTGGTCCTCGAGTCTTCTTGGGAACACATTTTTATCTGGTGTACTTCGGCAACTCAATTGAAGACAATATATTCCCCATTCGACTCCTCATTAATTTTTTTCTCGTGCCAATATAATTTCCAACATTTCATGATTTTATTATATCTTGTATTCAGAAATCACAAATGATTATATCAATAATCGTAATAGCAAATATGATTGAGCCACGGTAATCGAAAAAACGATAATAACCTCGTAAAAAAAAATATAGGACACACGAAGAGTGCCACCGGTTTGCAAGCCGGAAACACATTTTTATTAATGGGATACCGTAAGGTTTTGAGTAATTTTATAGAACCCTACGAACCCTCGATCCCGAATGGTTCCCAAAGTCTACACGTTGTGTGGTATACAGGTATATTGGATACTGTCAGGCAAAGCGATTTAATCAAGACCGCGTTATTAAGAGAGATTGTAGGCGTGAACACCGTTTGTTTGGTCATCTATTAGGCAATAATAACCGACGTCGCGGGTGCGGGCACCCCAACAGCGTCAGCATTACTACCACTTCTTTTCTGCTTTGGCGTTGCTGGTGCCGCGTAGGATAATTTATTCCCGACGGGGGCACCCTGCGGCCCTGCCACGCCCTGAGCCGTCACCGCAGCGTGCTTCGCCCACTGCTCGTCGGCACTGCCGGTGTGGCAACCAGGATCGTGCCGCGCGTGCTCGTCCTCGCCATGCACAGCTTCTTTATAATGTAGCATCTGCAAACAACCACGTCATAAACACACCCCTAACGGCAAATACGCGGAGAATTTATTTTCGAATATATATTCGAAGGTCTCGCCGACTGGCGTAAAAAAGACGAAGTGACAAATTAGCTGTGACCGAAAACATGACATCGTATGCGATGAGTTCTATTATTGTTCTTCATGTTATATTCGCGGTTTTAATGTGATTACATATGAGCCATATAAATATCAGGAAGTACGCAACACATCATCATTCCATAATCCTTGAGATTCTTAAGCCAGATTGTACGCGAGTGAGAAATACTGTTAGATTGTTTTATTTATGACAGCTGGAGAATATATAATAGGAAATTGCTGGATCGATAATTTAAATGACATCAATATTGACAGATTGAGATTGAGGACAAGATGTGGTTTTTTATCCTGTTTCTGAGAACAGAACATCGTTGTTTCCACAATCATTTTTCTAAAACCCAACGATGATAACTGTGAAATCATTGATTTCACAAAGCATCTGTTCAAAAATATTTCTCGCCTCTTTTAAATCTACCGTGGGCCTTGATGTGTCTAAAAAAAAGAATACGATCTAGCGACCACGCGGCACGCGAGCGATAATCGAAGCAAAAATCCAACGTCCGAATTCTCGACAGCCGAGGTTCGTCGTGAGAACTGAAAAACCACCCCCGACACTTGGTGACGGACAGCGTCACTCCCCGCTGTGGATCGTTCGGTATCCAGAACGCCCGCGGGTGATCTCAGCGTTTCAGCGGCTCACGGTATCCTTCTACCCTGGCTACGCCATGCGACTTAACGTAAGCGAACACGAGAAAAACGAATGACCGGCCTGAAACAAGAAGAAGACGAGAAATAAAGGGGAGAAAACAGTGAGACTATACCATACACGAAGAATACTATACAGGAATGACGGGAGAGTGGATAAGATGTTGCACAAAGACACACAAAGGTAAAACAGAAGCTCGAAGAAACGACGAAACGAGCGCTTAAGTCAGACGTGAAGAGAGACAGTGGACCAAACCGAGAATATAGAGAGGAGTGAGGAGAGCGGCTGCGTATGCTCTCTCTGCTCCAATGACCACGAAGACGCGGACGAGGACGAAGACGAAGTCCCTGATTCGGATGCTGGTTGATGCCGCGCGCCGGCAATGCATTCAAGGCCGCTTCGAATCTGAACGCATAAACATGCCATGATCGTGGACGCCCATCACTCCCTATAATAACAATAAGAATCGCGGGGCAACCCGCACTTCGACGTTCTCCGCGCGGGTTGCCAAAGTACCGCTGTCTCCCTTCATCCTCGCCGTTTCTTCCCGATCTTCCGCACCCTTCCTTCTCAACCTCTCTCGCTTACTGTGTTTCTCGGTCCCCTCCTCCCCATCCCTCTCTCTCTCTCCTCTCTCTTTCTCCCTTTCTCTCGCTGTATTCGCAACGGTGCGGAGATCCCATGTGATTACCGCTGCGAGAGCGTCTTCACAAATCACTCTGCGGTCGAAAACCAGCGCGTATCACGTTCACTATTTCCTCCTCCCTCTTTCCTTCTCACTCTTCCTCACTTACGCTCGAATTTTTCGTCCTTCTTCGACAGATAGTTCACGGCTTCGGGGGATGAGAAAGCGAGGACGGAGACGACGTGGACTCTTCAGCCCCACACGGACGCCGAATCCATCGTTTCAACCCTTTCTTCTTCTTCTTCTTCTTTCTCATCTTCGTCTCGCTCGTTCGTTCGTCGTCCCTCTCGCCCACTTCCTTTCCTTCGCTCCGCGGAGCTACAGTTGCAGCGCGAAGACGCGGGCAAGGATTCCCCTTCTTCTCTCCTCTTTGCACTCTTTATTCCCTCACAACTCTACCAAAGCTGACCGCTTGCGACGTAAATCTATATCATACGCTATAGCTAATCCTCCACTCGTGCATTTCCATCGAGCCCGACGTACGTTGGTGAGAGAATCGTACATTCGTCGGAGGTTACGCGTTTCTCTTTCCCCGACCGTACGCACATCCACGAGAAAACAAGCAGCAATGTACAACGATTACCCGGAGGAGAGGAGTCACGGCAAAACGTCGAGGGACCACTCTTCACTTCCATCTCGCCCTCTCTTCGTTCCAACGTTTTAGTATACTCGTGTGTACCGAGGAGAGAAAAAGATTCTTGGAGTTATGTACCCCATTGGCGTGTACTTTGCTCGCCGAAGAAAGACGAGGGACCAAGAGACGTATACTCGACGATATGGCGAGATAAATGCATCTTCTTTTCCGCCCTCACAAGCTCCTGAGGTTCGGGGCGGTTATTTTTCCATTGATCGGGGTTTTGAAATTGACAAAAGTAATGTATCATAGCTTTTCTTTGTGTAGCAAAGGTTCTCGCGAAATATAGGAGAGAATAAGTTTTTACTCCACAGTCTTGCTAGTGGCGAATATATCTGTGGTTTGGAGGCAAAAGCAAATAAGTTCAGACAAAAGAGTTTTCGAGAAATAAGGATTTTACGTTGCGAACGCTCTATCACAGAGGAGAAATCCATTGAAATCATAATAATTATCTGCTTGCACTTAGTTTTTCATACGATTCAAGGTACCATCTTGTAAAATTTGAATAGTCTGTAACTTATAGATAAATCATGTACTTATCCGGTTATACCTACCGACGCGAGACAATTAATAATCGATGTACATTGACAAATAACGAAATTTCATTTGACCGATGGTAAGATTCAGGAAAAATTGCAAAAAAATGTGTAACAACGAAAAAACGGTGGACTTATTCGGTTTAGAAAAAATGGACATTTGTTCAATTTAATCTCGTTGATTCTTACCTATATGGACGATTTTCGGCAAACCTGTGTTTGAGAACGATGCTGACAATTCAAACTATATAAAAATCTGATTTAATCCAATTTTTTGAGAAAAAAAATTTCTTGGGTTTTGCGTCCAAACCACAGATATATACGTACACGATACATTGGTCCAGCATCGGAGCATAACACTCACCAGCTATATGCTCCCTCGATCGCCCCCGCATAACACAGCAGCCGCATTCGCCGGTCGCAACGCCGCCGCCAGCCAATTAAATAAATATTCGTTGACATCACGACCGCGTCGCTCCTACAAACTGCCCCTATCCCCCTCTTAGCGAGCACCGCGAGTGGATTCGAGACCGGAGTGGACCGAGAGGTCCTCATTCCCGTCAAACTCACCTCTCCCGCTCTTCTTCGTTCTCCTCTCTCGACCATGCTATTATCCACTGAACGACGAAAATTTCAGTTCCCTCGTCTCGTCGGCTCGCTCGATTCTTCCCGTTATTTATTATTTCCCGCGAATCTTTCTCGTGTTTTTGTCTCGAATCGTGCCATTTTTATCTATTTTCCGCGCAGGCTAGTTCTGATATGACGAACGGAAGGATTCGACGAACTTGTCAGTCCTACCCCATACGATCTCCCAAAGTTATCGTTTTATTTCTGTATGCTCTTGTTATTTTTTTGAACCTTGTTGTTATTTCTTTTTCTTTGTGTCTGTGGTTCTTTCTAAAATCGGTCCCCATCGCCGTAAATCCCCCCTTAAATTTATATTTTACTTTTCACCGCTAAAAAGTATTTTAATTATTTCACCAATCTGCATCCAACGTAATTTAAATTTTAAACCAATGACCAATCCTGATGTATCATATACAGCGAGTGAGTGGAATATCCATATATCGAATACCCAGAGCCGTTAATCTTCCTTTACTTTATATTCCCTCGTATGTTCGCCTTAATCTTCGTAGCACCGCGTTCCACGGTACATGCGGGCGTTCCGTGAGATTCGCGAAAATTCTTGAATAATCGCCACTCGCCATTTCGATGGTACAATTTATTCGTTCGGGGCTTCTACCGTTGCCACAATACTTCCACAATCTCCCGGCCGCGTGGAGATTCCCACGAAACGCGAGAACGCACCCGTGACCGTGGCTCGTAAAAATCGTGTCTTTCCGGTTGTGAGTATAAGAAGAGGATAAAAAGTGTCACGGGGTGTATATAACGAGGGCCACGAAGTTGCTTGGTGTCTATGACACGCGGTAACCTCCTCTTTCCTTCCCTCCAATCCCTCATACTTTCTCACTCTCAGATCTTCATTTTTTTCTCGTTTTTTTTTTCGAGATCGGCAGAGTCGTTGGACGGTGATGAGAGACGTTTCTATACACACTTTGCCACAAGTTGAAAGAAGAGAAAGAAAACCCGAAGAAAACAAAGAAACCAAGCGAGTCGTGAAAAAAACGAGAGAAAAATTGTAGAGGGATAGAGGATGCGGAGGGGTGAAAGAAAGGACCGCAAGGATACCGAGATATATCGTCCTGCCGGTTGTTAATAAGACGAGACAATGCCCGGGCGACTCTTCTTCTCTCGAATGTGCGTGTGAGTGTCGTTGGACCGAGAGAAAGAGGAAGAGCCGTTCTTCCGTTGTATATTTCTACATACGTATATGCGTATCGGTATACGTACATATGTGTGGGAAGGCACGGGCGTTCATATGTTTATTAGCCGGTCCCGGCATAAATAACGCGGCCATAAGGTATAAGAACGGGAGAAGAAAGGGTGAAATGCTGCTGGTCCTCTTGCGACGAAGAGGCAAAGAAAGAAGAAGAGGAAGAAGAAGAAGAATAAGGAGCAGAAGAAGAAGAGATGGTGGCTGTTGGTCGCTGGTGCTGTAGTTGTACCGACGTGAGCTGAGGAATCGAGGGAAAGAAGGAACGGCTGCCTCGGACCGAGGGGGGTGGTGCAGCTGGAAGGAAGAGAAGTTGCGAGGGAGTGAGAGACCGGCGTTTCGGGAAGATCGCCCGAGTAAATTGTCACACGCTCTCTTGAATCTCGGGGAATGGGGAATTGGGGGAAAGAGGAAGAAGAGATGAAAAGGGACTAAGAGAAGAGTGGATGGTGCTTGTATACCTATACCGTAGTCCTACGGAGTGACGGGGAGGGGGGAGTAGGTGACGACTGAAACGAAGAACTGGGAAAGAAGGAATGAAGAAAAGAAGGTGAGGGAAAGGGTGATGAGAAGAAGGAGGAGGAGGGACAGAAGGAGACGGGCAGGACTCGATCGAGGGGGTTGCCGGGGTAGTGAAAGATCCTATCCCAAGGTGGGGGAGTGAGCCAAGCTATGCCAGAACCAACAAGGACCAATGCACACTCCCTGTTCCTCCTTCACTCCGTATTTATTCCTTTATTTTTTTCTTCTCATGTGTCTACAGTTGCCTGTATAATTCTTCAGGCATGCACCTATATTCGTATTTGGACGTGTGGGGATGGTGTGTATTTTTTTGTTTGGATGAGATTTTGTTCCGCAGAAGAAGAGGAAGGAAGAAGAAGGGGTGAGAGAATGAGAAGAATCAGTGAAAGGAGGATAGGAGAGAGAAAGGGAAAGACGGACCGAGACCTGGACCTACCTAATTTACCTCCCAGATAATGCGGCATAATTAAAGCAAAATGTAACGTCGCTGGCAATTAAAACAAATTTATGCGACCGAGATCCGCGATCGGTCGACCCGGCGGGGTCCCCCTTCGCAACCTTGGCGTCTCTTCTACTATATACATACTACGATACACACTACTCTTACCTTTCTGCTTCTTCTTCGACTTCTTTCTTCTTCACGTGCTGCTACTGCGCGAAGCTACCGCTGCTGCTGCCGCTGCCGCACCCGCTGTTGAGAGTTACGAGAGTATCGACGACGCTGCATTATTATCATTATCTTTGCATTGGCATACGTACGATGCCCGAAGGACATACGAGAACAACGCTTATTGGATATATTATTCCACGTCGATGAGTTAATGTGACTTTATTGCTTTTGCAAGGACACTCCGTTCACCATCAGACTTTTACGTTGTGCAATATTCAACCGAGATAATTATCATTGTTATTACAGATAAATTATCGAAGCTTCAAGATGTTGCGTAAAATATTCGTTACAATCCCATTGTAACGATGGAGACAAAGATTTGAATTGATAACAAAAATGAAGTGAAATGAAACGATTCGATGGAGTAGGAATGAAACATTTGCGAGTCTGTTGCCGATGCTCATGAGTGAATCGAACTCGTTCGAGACATGAACTATATAAGCTTCGCCTCGTCGGATCTATCGGTGAGTGACGCGCGCGCCCCCTGTGTTCCCGGGCGGCAATCGCATCGACGTAGCGCTCTGACTCGAAGTCAAGTCCAAGAGCACATGAATTCTCATTAGCCAACGGGCGGAGAAAGAACGAAGAAGACGGAGAAAGATCTCGGTTCGTCCGGTCGAAGATCCTTTGAGAGATTTCCCTCTGCTCCCTCGCGAATATACGTTATTCTCGTATACCCAGCAAACTCAACCCCATAACAAACACATAGATATATCTCAGAACGCCCTCTCACGTCCACGTAAAAAAAAAAAAATAACGAGACGCCACGAGCAACAGCGGTGCAGTTGTGCCATGGCGGATTAATTATTCGCGAGGGTTCGCGTGTTCGACGATCTCCATTTGTAGGTATATGTTATTAAGCTACTCGCGTGGTCCCGCGACGACCTCCCGTGTACGAAACGACGAAAATCGGCAATCGATCGGTCGAAGAGACGAGCGTGTGTAAAGGTGGAAAACAATGCTCGAAGATGACCTTCGCGAAAGCTTGTGGTCATCAGGATCAATGTGGAATTCGAAAATGAATAAATAGGGAAACGGTTATTAAAAAATTTGATGGGAGTTGATGAGAAAAAATTGGCAGTTCAAAGCTTGTAAATCGGCAGACGTTCGAAGCTGAAAGTGTGATGCCAGTGTAGGAAACGCCGATCCCTAATACAGAGTCCAGGACTGGGCCAGCAGTGAACAAGTATGGGTCGCCAGTTTTAGACCAAGTCTGGGTGACATTTGACTGAAAGTATAATAGACCAAGCCAGTAATGCCGCGATTTAGCGAGGACCACGTTAGTGGATCGAATGATTTTTCGAATAATTTTAATTGAATTAAAATGGTGAGCATAATGTTATAAAACCGCGAAAGTGGTAAGTTAAATGGCTACAAGGATTAAAAACAATACTTTTGAATTCTCATCGTTCGATCTTCATCAGCGACATAGTTATTTTTTCCTCTGCGTCTAATCATTCAGATTCGCAATTGAGTCATTGTTATTATCTCCACGCAAAGTGGTCGCATGCCAACAACTCGTCGAAAGTCTACGGATTAGTATACTACATTCTGTATCAAATAATCCCCAAAAAATAACCACAGGACCGAAAAGTTACTCAAAAATACGCGCAGACACTGAAAATAACAAAATAAATTAAATCAATTCTTCAATTCCATCAACCTGCTCGAAAATAATGCAATCGCCTTAAATCGCGCGTTATCCATTTTGCCCCATTGCATTCCCTCGTTCCATCTTTCTCCAACGATCTCCGCGAAATGACCTTCGCCGTACAATGCTTGTATAAGGACAAAGCAAGAGCGGAAACTGAAGAAGAGGCCTGAAGAAGTGAGTTGCGAAGAGCATAAGAAATGGAATTGATGAAAAAGCTTATGAATTTGTAGAATTTCAATGCTCAAGGTGCACGACTATCCGCCAGATATCCTTTGGTGTATCCCTGTCGTATATTCCGTACCTACTACAGCCATGTAGATATGATGCTGCGGCATTGCTCGGGGAGGCGGCGAATGACGAAGAAGGCGACGAAGAAGAAACCCGAAGAATATAAAGAGCGATTCCCGACGTGATCGAGCGGTGGGGAAGTGAAAGAAGAAGGAAGAAAGAAGTGGCTCGGTATTCCGGGACCATTTCGTATGGCGAGCCGTTATGACGCCCGTTTTTGTATTCTTCTTCTGATGTTCTCCTCGGTGTTCCCGTGTGTGCTCACGTGCGCGCTTCTGTACACATACGCCCATCTTTGTATTATATACTAAGGCGGTTCTTACTTGACTTAATTTCGAATTTTTTATTAGGTCGGGGTTTCAATCGATTACGAAAAAAACAACAAAAATGTTAAACTTAATTTGACTTTTCTAGTTGAACTCTTAATATGCGCTGATACAAGTCGAAGTTCAGCGTTTAAATTTCATGCAATTTTTCTCTTTTGCGGTAATAATATTGGCGGGGTCAATAATTGTTCCTGGTAAAATCCAATATCTATAACTATGGGCCATTTAATCCTACGTTTACGCCGTTCCATTGACAATAATCATGCAATCTATGAACAACGTAAACGTGGCATAAAATGATGCATACATGACCATCTGTTTTTTTTTTTTTTTTTTTTTTTTTTAAGTAGGGTTCATACCCGTTAATTCCATACAGTATTGGATTTTTTCAAGACCAATTTGTCATCCCGCCAATATAATCAGCGAAGAATAAAAAATGGCATGTATCCTAAACGGGAAACTTCGCCTTGCGTCAGCGCGTAGTAAGAGTTAGACTATAAAAGTCAAATTAGGCCTGAAGAATTTTATTTTTTTCATCTGATCGATTGCGACCCCGGCATAATCGAAATTCCAAAATGAACCAACTAAGAACCACTCTAATATATACAGTGCATCGTCATCAGAAAAGATGTTCGATGCATTGAAGCTGCACACCGCGCGCGGCTGCCGTATCTACCTGCACTGTGTTCACCGCGGCCACTTACTTATAATCGTCGTTGTCAGTTGGTGTTTTGCAGGATATGACGATCTTGGCCGGCGGCCTGATTCCAGCAGCAGCAGCCGCGGCAGCAGCCGCAGCAGCAGGAACGGCACAAACCACCAGTCTCCCCATATACGTAGGTGGAAACCGCCATACACACGTATACAGGTGTAAAGCTATATGGGCGGACACCAATGTAGCAGCTTGACTTCAGTTATTCTGGATTTTCTGTTACATGCAGCAATAGATTTTTATCTTTATTTATTTCACATGCAAAGTCGTCCCTTCGGGTTAGAACAATGGTGTGATTATGAATATACCATAAGTAGAAAAACAACTCGAGCGGTATTAGTATTATGCGTATCGATTTATTATTTTAATGAATCGTCTGATCGATTGGGATGGAAGTTTTAATCATTTTCCATCAGTTTCTTGAAGTACATTTTTATTATTAACCATATGATTATTAATAATAAGTGTTTCCTTCATTTCGGAATACAAAAAACGCCATAGTTTTCGTTTAGTCTTCAATAATAAGAAGCAATTGGTTTTTGCAAATTATTATTTCGTCACAGTTAAAAAATTAGACATTGTTAAATATTTAAATATTTTTTAAAAATATTTCAGGCATGTACTGTCGAGATACTATAAAAAATTCTATATTTATCATGACGTATGACGATGGAAATGTCAAAGAAAAAAAAACCCCGATTAAATTATGAATAAAACTCGAATTATTTTTATCATTCCTACAAGATTTACACAATGAAAAAAATGAAATTAAAAAAATGTAAAAACAAAATGCGTTTCAGTCGATAAACAGTATTGTAGCTTATGAGAGAGTCGACGATAACTCTAGTACTGGAGTACCGCGTAACGTTCCCGATGATGTCGGTTTCGCGAGAAGCCAGGAGATGAGTCGAGCAATCCGAACGTCTTGCATTCTGACAAGATCAAAACCGCTACAAGCCAGTCAACAAATACGGCTCTCCTCGCCGTGTGTGTAATATATATATATATATATATATATGCCATTTACAACTAGCGGCTTGATGACTGAAGCTCGTCTCGAGGGTTCGCGCGCGCACGACTCATAAAGCAACGTCACCCGGTTATATACCGGCCAAGAGAGTTGGCATTCCCGATTCCTTCGCCGCGGGTTGCGCGCTCGCATGGTTGTGGGATCGGAGAATCCCTAAGGTCCGGCGGTGCGAAGATGCTGCGCTTTTCTAACTCTTCCGAACGTCGGCGGTCCTTCGAAGACACCGAGAACGTTGTGTATCGGTGCACCAACTGGCAAACATCAGCACCAACGGGCAACAACAGCTACGCTCGACGTTGCGTTATTTTATTTGTCGCGCCCGCGTAATCACAGACGATCGTTTGCGAAGCGTAATAAAAGAGAAATGCTTGTGTGCCACACTGTGGCACGCCGTAGAACGGAGTCGTATAGCACGCCGGTCTTCGCTCTTTTTCCGCGCGGGTATTAAGAGACCCCGAAGACATTGGACGAGCCGTCGGAAGGTGGAGGAAGGGAATGGGAAGAACGACGAAGAAAGAAATTACAACGGGGTGGTGACGGAAGGCATAAAAAGCGAATTCGCAGCGGCTGCACTTGTCGATGCTGATGCGAAACTCGATCGTAAGGGCGCGACCGAGAAGTGCTGAACGATGAAGAAGAAGTTTGGTGCAACGGTTTGGTGCCGCGCAACGACGTGGCTTCCTACGTCTGCTTCCTCATAAAGGTCGTTTCGTTCGAATTACATTATTCTTATTTTTTCGTATTAATTTTTGGGATGCTGGAACACAACCCACGGGTTTGGAAATTCGAAAAATTTTATAGTTTGTAATTTTTTAATAATCGGTTGAGGTTAAAATTAGGTATCTCTGTTGAGCAGCAATGCATTTTTTGGGTAGGATTTTTATCGAAACATAAAAATAATACATTTAAGTATTTTTACTTTTTAAACTAATTTTGCCTTTTTTCTGTCACATCGCAATTGCTACGCAAAATCTGCAGCAAAAAAAAAGATATATTTTCAAAATGACACACAACAATCCAAATAACCTAAAAAAAGCTAAAAATTAAATTAAGATCAATCGAATGAGTGAGGATATAAATACGATAAAGCTCCGTGGGAAACGTACAATGGCAAAATTTGAATTTCCGAATTTGAAAAAAAAAAAAGTTAAAACGAGAGAAACATTGTCGGATCGCAAAGTGGCTGGAATCGATATTCTTCGGCGAGTTTCTCGCGACTCTCCTCATATAGCATACACACGAAGCCGCCGAACTGAAGCGCCTGAAAAAAATGTCGCGCCCGCCTGAAATATCGGAATGCCCTGAGATAAATCGACGTCGAATCAGATTTTATTGTCGCGGCAGGTACGAGAAGAAGGCCGTGGCCGAGGATTGAGAAAGACGGATTGCAGAAGTCACGAGAGAAAATGACGGAATCGGCGGTTGTCGAAGCGAGATAAAAGAATATGATCGTGCGGTCGTCGACGCGCGGGAGTGGATCTCTCGAGCTGTGCGAAGAAAGGTGATAGGAAACAGGTCCGGTGTCGCCTTCGGATCGAGGCAAAAGAGCCCGCGTGAGTTCTCCAGGATGCGGCGCAACTATTTCGTGTTTTTCTTCGAGGGGGAATCCGAAGCGCCGCTATCGCACGGCCATCTGCCTGACAAACCCGCGCCATCCTCATGAATACGTCATATCTATTCTTTTGCTTCCAAACCCATAAGCCCGAACGCCCTTGTCTCGCTCTGGTCCAGCCCCGATCTCCTCCCTCGACTCCCGAGTGTCTGAATATTCCATCCTCTCCGTCATTTTGAATTCCGTTCGTGAGAAAATTTTAACCGGATAAATCGATGCAACGGTGATGGCTCGTTCGTGCAAATTTATGTGTTTTAAAGTGAAAAAAAAATTCATTTATGGGTGACAATAATCAGATCATGTATATTACATCCTCTTACCTTCAAAATATTCTAGTCTTTGCGAAGCAACAGGAATAATTGCCATAGTAACGAGAATGAAACAAATGTTCGACCAATTATTTGTACGGAACCGGCTCGAAAATATTGAACGACTATGTACTCAGCCGTCGTCAGATATAAATCGAGGGAACAAATTTCCCTGAAGCACCACCGACCAACGGGTGGAATTGACAGCTAGCGCCAACGACTCTGAGATTGCCTAGACGGTTATAGTTGGTTTTATAATATTTAGTTATACCTAAAGTCCGGGTGAATTCGGCAATTAAAAAATAAATCAGCTAACACCACACATCCAGGACTGAAGGTCTACGGTTGATGGACCCTTCGGCAATAATAATAAAAAAATAACGACAATACCATGACGGAGAAAAAACATGTATTGTACTGTCAACAAATAACTTTTAATACCACTGTTCTCTAAATATCGCATGAACTTCCAATGACGACCATATTCATTTTTTTTTTAAATATTTACCATTCACCCAACTCAAAATTAATTCGACATTTCATCTAGAAGTACGTTTATATTTTAGCTAGAAGCTTTGTGAATCGAAAAACGAATTCGTTCTTTTCAGACATGAATCGTTATTATTTAATTTTTTTCATTTTATCGATCAAAAGCAATTTTCAAATGCATTTATCGTGGTTGAGAAGAACGAGAAGTAAGGAGGATGAATAAATCACCACGACGAGTGATTATAACCGGAATCACGAGTCCCGAGAGTGGCTCGTGCTGGATATCGAGTTTTTTTAACGACCCCTTCTGCCGCGCTGATAGTATCAGGTGGATGCGCGGAAGGGAGATCGCGCTCAAGCGACGTGAGAGAGAAACCCCGGGTGCGCAGGAAAAGGAATGGAATGCGCTCCTCCGTCGCTCATATAAGAACCCCGTTGGCTTATCCGTTCGTTCTTAGCTCGTGGAACTAAAGCCTGGTGCCCGCGTCCGACGCCTAATTGAACTCAACGCAATCTAAATGGCGTCAATTTGCTCGTTCCCCTTCTCTGAGCGGCCAACGGGCGGCTTCGACCCACAGGACGAGCTGGACGACACCGTTGACACCCCCTCCGAACTCGAACACGATTGCGCTTCTCTTGCATACTACATATATCACCGTAACATAGTTCGAAAGTAATTGACACACATACCCACTCGAACGAAACAATATTTTCATTAAAAATTTGCCTTAAAAAAATGTTCAACTTACTAAACCTAAATTTGGAATAAAATGTCTCAATTGTCTTCTCGAATGCTGTTTAATTGTACTGTCGACGCATCTTCTCAAGAGTAATTTCCCGTGGCGAGTAAATAATCAAGGCATTATCATTGTCTGAATTAATGTCTAAAAATGACTGATAATATCACTTCACATCACTTTATTCTCCCATTTCATAGTGATGATACTTTCGAAGCGATAGGCTTAGGAGACATTGTCAAAGTATTTATATTTTTAGTATTCTTATAATTTCTCTCTCAGCCACGATAAATGCATTTGAAATATGCTTTTGATCGATAGAATGAAAAAAAAAATAAAATGATAACTATCTTTAGTATACGGGGTATTCCATACGAACCGAACCCCCTTTTCAGCCGATGTTTTTTTATTCTCTCGAAATTGAAAGGAGTTGAAATATGACGAGAAATAGTGGTTGACTCCATATCTTAGGCCTCTAGGTTTATTTCTCACTATACTTCTGTAATTGGTATTTTTACTACTTTCGAAGGTTTCAAGGCGTGGTGAGTCTTTATTTCTGAATTAAATTGATGTTGTCACGAGTGTTTTGGAACGGAATTTTCCTGTTCTTCCAGATAAAATCATGAGACCTCACTATCAAAAATGTTTTCTTATGGTTTGAGGCAAAAAAACACAAAAAACTTCATATGTCGAAAAGAATTTTTTTTTTCTTGGTCCCAATTTTTTGTAATATTCTCATGATTATTCTGAAGCTACTGTATAAATTTCATTATGGAACTCAGAAATTTACGGTACCCAGAAATTTGGGAATATTATGAAAAATCAGAAATACCCGTATTTCTGTATTTCTGATTTTTCATAATATTCCTTAATATATAATAATAATTTGGTCTCATTATGAAATATCAGTTAAACTGAGGTCTCATAATTTTATCTGAAAAAACGGGAAAATTCCGTTCCAAAACACTCGTGACAACATTAATTTAATTCAGAAATAAAGACTCACCACGCCTCGAAACCTTCGAAAGTAGTAAAAATACCAATTACAGAAGTATAGTGAGAAATAAACCTAGAGGCCTAACATTTGGAGTCAACCACTATTTCTCGTCATACTTCAACTCCTTTCAATCTCGAGAGAATAAAAAAACATCGGCTGAAAAGGGGGTTCGGTTCGTATGGAATACCCCATACATATTATTATTTCTATCAAATTAAATCAAATATAAAAAATTTAATTAAACAAGATAATAATAATAATCATAATGACAATAATAATAATAAGAAAAAAGATTGAATAATTTCATCATTTCTACTTTAATTAAAATTCTTTGATTTCGTTTGCCCATCGAGAAAGGGATTCGACCTCTGAAGGGTTGATACACGTATAAACAAAAATACAAAAGCACAAGGATTAAGATTAAAACTCCTGAATGAATGAATAAGATCTCAGGTATTCGAAACTCGAGCCACTGTTGAAACGGTATTATAGTAAAACGTAAAACCGTAGCACACGCGTGACTTTAAGTGGCATGCCCAAAGTGTGTGCGCGCGTGTGTGTGTGGGAAAAACGCACGTCCGAGATGTGGGCAATGCGGTTGAATGGGTGCCGACTGCCAGAAACCCGTGAAAGACCCGCTGCGCGAAGTCGACCCTGGGCGGTAGAGAATCGTCGGAGGTGAAGGTGCGCCGGGCAAGTGTGCGGAAGCGAGACGGAGAAACTAAAAGAAGAAGTTAGGACGACGTCGTCGACTCAACGGGTCACGGTTACAGGTGCAAATTGTGACGCCGGCGCCGGTAGGACATCCACCACGTACCAGAAAGACACGAGAAGGACGCGGCGATCCTACACACAGTGACACCCTTTTCCAGGATTTTGTTATATACCTGCTTGCGACCCATCTGACGCGCAAACACAAACGATCTTCGCCCGAGTCGAAGAAACTACGAGTAACCGAACGTTCGCGCAAAAATTACGATCCTGAAACAACGAAAATGTAAAAAGGTCAGCCGAAAAGACAACGTTGAAATTAAAAAAAAAATAAATATAAATATATAGATATATAGTTTTCCAATGATAGCGTCGTGTGACGTGTCCTTTTCGTGAACGAAACGATCGAAACGGATCTTGGACGACGGTACCTCTTAACACGGCCCTCGTGAGGATGAGAGCCGCGCGGGAAAGAATTTCCTGGCGACGGTGGGACAGAGCAAAAGAGAGAGAGAGAGAGGGAGAGAGAGAGAGAGAAATCTATACCCGCGTCCCCACGTCGCAGACCCGACGACGAGACTGACTCACTGATTTAGTGGCAAACCGTCTGGTGGGTGGCGGCAACCCAAACCCGATGTAGCCGTAAAGCTTTTTGTTCGGATACTTTTGAAACACCATCGGTGAGATCCTAAACGCGCTATATCTATACCTCCCGCGGATTTCTCGGAAGAAAACCCACTATACGTTTAATCATGTATCGTTCACATTGTTTTGTAACGAGAGCCATCGTGTATATACATCTACATATGTATATATACATATGTTTTTAAATTTCATAACAATTTTCAACGTCAATCATAACCATGCGAAGTTCACTTGGAATCAGTTTTTTGCTCATTGAATAACAGACAATCAAAAGGAGAGAAGAATAAGAGAGTCGATGGAAATCTTTAAAGAAAATTCAATCAACCGATTTATTCAATTTGTCAAACCTTAAAGAAAGAATATGAATGACTTGATGAACGACGGTCACGTGGTCAAAATCTGAAGATGCGACTAGTGACTCAATTTTTCAACTGACATTTCATATTAATTCTACCCTGGACTACATAGCTCCTCCGATTGATAATTAAGGCAACGCCTCAAGCTTATATCGTGTGGGCTAACGTTTCTATTTGTTATAGGACAACTTTCATACGTTGAATTTTCTTGGTTTTTTTTCAAATAAAGAAGATAATAATAATAATAATAATATTAATAATAATGATGATACGTTACCCGATTCAAAATTGGAAATTAAAAACGGACATTTTTAGTTTTTTTTTGTTCTTCACCACTTTATAATGTATTTTTTTTTTAATCGACCGAAACTTATTATTAATATTATTATTTATATTATTTTAATATTATTAATATTATTAATATTTCTAATATTATTAATATTATCAACATTATTATTATTATTATTAATAATAATAATAATAATAATAGGAATACTAATAATAAGTTTCGGTTGATTTAAAAATAAATACATTATAAATTTGTGAAAAACAAAAAAAACAAAAAAATTTCCGTTTTTAATTTCCGATTTTCAATCGGATAACGTATTGCCCCAGTTAACCATTCTAGTGCCTCTAATGCCTTATTTTTTAGTTCCGTCCGTACATCAGTGTGACCAATATTATCATCCGAGTCAAACGAATCTAAAGTCCGTTCTTCAATTTGGGAAAATAATACAAAAATTATTCGCGCGTTTATGCTCTCAGTTTTGCCTTCGAACCCACTACATCGACGCTACGAACACCAGTACATAGAGCGATCTCACGACTATAAGTGGAGTCGAGCAGTTTTGACGAAAAAATGACACCGACACGTGCTTCTACCCCGCCTAGAGCCAGTCGGAGTCATTAGAGGGATACAAAATCCAAAAAACAAATTTATCCTCATTCTCGAATCTCGCACGAGTCGAATAAATATTTGCCCCCGTAATTCGCGAATTTACTCCAAAATTTCATAAATGAATCGCGGTTGGTAAAGAAGAATGAATATTAAGATAGGTACTGGGCGTCGAGGTCGTCGGTGTTGCGGCAACCGAGCGTATAATATAGCCCACCTTTCCGACACAGCCCCACTCCGACGGGTTTTCCGTCTCTTCGCCGC
Organism: Sussaba pulchella; assembly: GCA_963971145.1. Classification (NCBI taxonomy): domain Eukaryota; kingdom Metazoa; phylum Arthropoda; class Insecta; order Hymenoptera; family Ichneumonidae; genus Sussaba; species Sussaba pulchella. Next base: position 10,694,110 of record OZ020165.1, read on the forward strand.
GCCGCTCGACAACCTCGGCTATTCCGCCCCCACCTCGGCCATCGCACCCTCCGACATCGGGTTTACTCCCCCGCGCGCGCGCGCGCGAGCGAGCTCGGGCTCGGGGCTCGTCGTCGTTCCGTATAGTGTCGAACCGAGACCGAAGTTGCCTCCACAAAGTGCAGCACGCCCCGCGTTCAATCGACGCTTACTCCCCACGGCGGCCCACCTGTTCTTCGCTTCTTCATCCGGCGTCTCGTCTCGCTTTCTCCTCTTTCTTGGGCTCACTCGGAGCGGGCTCTAGGCCTTTGCTCGTGCTCTCTGATCCACTGCCCATATAATAGACTATAACGGACACTGCATGCGACGCTCTCGACTCACACCGAGGCGCGTGTCCGACCGAATTGTACGTTGTACCACTACCACCACCACCACCATCGCCACCATCATCGTCCGTCGACGGTGGTACTACGTCGAGCTAGGGACTTGGCAGAGGAACGAACGAATGAGCCTCTGTGAATAGACCCACTCGAAAAACCTGACGCTCTTGCAACGGGTGTTGCACGCCTGCAGTCACGAGCGTACGCTTGCGCACAATTTTTTCTGTGTGTGTGAGTGTGAGGATGTGTGTGTGTGAGTGTGAGGGTGTGTGTGTGTGTGTGTGTGTGTGTGTGTGTGTGTGTGTGTGTGTGTGTGTGTTTGTGTGTGTGTGTGTCGACTCAGCGCACGCCACTTCTTTTCTTCACGATTCGTTTCACCATTCAACTCTCCAACCCACTCCGAAATCTTGTACCAACGTTTGTCGTACTTTGACCAACATAGTCTCGTATTTGTGACGCTACTGTTGATCGTTTCTGGATGATCGATGGGTTAATCAACACTGAAATTTTCTTTGGGTTTTCTTTTTTTGTTGATTCTTACGTGATGTTGGACAACTAGATTTTAGGCTTGTGATTTAATTTTATTTCCTACCTGCTGATTGTATCGTTTATGACGCGTTTTTAATTTTTAAATCGAATTTTAAGATTAGATATGCTGCCCTCAGGAAAATATTGCAGGGAAACATTTTTTGATCAATTTTTTTTTTCAAGAAATGCTAAAATTTCGAATCTTATTGACTAAGTCGTTAGAAATTTATGAATGAGAGTCGGTTTAACTCGGTCAAACGAATCATTTTACATTTTTCTTTTTAAAATCTTTTTTTATATTTTACTATGATATAGAATACCGATGGACGATATAATATTTGCTGAAATCAAGTTTTGAAATAGGGTAATTTTTATGGAAATACAATGTCGGTACGTTTTTTCAGATGCTTTCATTTTGATACATGCGAAAATACATATAATTTGAGATATATATGAAAAATACATGAACAACAGTGGTTTGAATTCGGTAAATCGGATAAATATTTGTTCAGTAAAATATTGTTTTCATAGTTTGCTTCAAATCGTGCTTATCCAGATTACAATGAATTGAGATACGAAAAATATTTCTTATCCGAAATATGAGGATAAAAATTCTTGCAGATATAACGAATAAAGAATCAAACAGAACAAAGCCTCAAGAATTCGACACAAACTTTGTGAACATTTCGAAAGCCCAAAAAATACAGTTTCGACCTTCGTGTTATTTCTACAAATTGTCAAGACTGATAAGTAGAATAAAATAAATAAATTTCTAAGCAATCCCAATCTCGTATTCATTGAAAAAAAATGCCTCTATTACTTTCACACAAATTGCACGAAAAATTAGTGAGATATAATTAAAAAGAAACAAAACTAAAAGCTTATCACAACTGTGGGGAGGGATGGGTACCTATTCATTTATTGAAAATACATTCGAAATTCTTTTATCGCTGAATAATCATGGATTACAATTGCCCTACAGTATCCGAATCAATTCAAAAACAATAGCTCACGCAAATTATTTATCACTACAGCAGCAATCTGACAATTTCAAATCTCGTACAATAATTGATGATTATTTCTTTTCAAAATAAAGTATTTAAAATATACTTTCATTGAAAATGAGAAAAATACTAGTATTATTTCCACTATTATTATTGCTATTATCATTATAACTAGTAATTGATTTTTTTTATCGGCCATTTCTGGTCGCGAGACATTACCGTCGATTGATTGTTTCGAAGTGGAATTCAAAGGGTACAACAAAGCAAACGTCACGGTAATACGCATCGCGAAGCGAGCGAAGCCATATTCGCTTTCCGGGATACGCCGGTATAACCCGGTCGAAGGGACCCGAGGCGGCTCGGTGTTAAATATTCACGTTGATACGGCGTATAAAATCATAGAACGAGAGAATACACGCAGCGGTTTCACTCGCGATAATAATGCATAAGGAGGCGGAGTCGTTGGTTCGAGAATTGGCCACGCCTCGATTTTCGTATCGCGACGGTGGGGGATCAACGAGCGATACGAGATTCCCGCTCGAGAGAGGGAATAAGACCGAGCGCTAGAACCGCGAGATGGAGGGAGAGCCCGTCTCTCCGCGGGGCAATGGACAAAGACCGAACGAACGTACGTAAACGTTTGCGCGAGCGAGAAGCAAAGTTGCACGAGGATAGATAGAGAAGGAAACATCGACGAGAATTACGCTCGGCTCGCGAACTCATTCAACGTGAGTCTCCTACGGCGGACAGAGTCGCTGTCCATCGTTAAACTCTTAACAGCCTACTCGACGCGCTACCCATTATTCATACATAATTAATCAGTGATATTAAAACAACAAAAAAACACATACATATACATATATATATGATACGACAATAAATAAATACGCGTATGTATATGTGTGCGTGGAATCGTTGATTATTTCGAATCGTTGATACAAAAAAATCCGTCGCAATGAGACTCTCGCGATTGTTAATTTCAATAACCTACGAAACGAAGAAGCGGCGTCGTTCGACCCCGTCGTTCGCGCTGCATCGTAACACCAACGTTACCACCATCTCCGCCACGAAACAACTGCAATAAAGAAAAAACGATCCAACGCAAAAATCATACACGCGCCGTTTAATCCCATTTCGACAGAATTTCCATTCCCGTGATTCCCGTACGAGAATAAAAACAAAACCAAAATAATCACAAAATTACTCTTTACAAAGAAAGAAAAAAACGAAAACAAATTTCAACAATTACAAAAAAAACAAGAAAACAAGAAAACAAAAAAAAAAATTGACAAGTGTGTGCGCGCGTATGTTATCGCGAGGTGGCGAAAGAGGCAGCGAGGGACGATAAAATACGTACGCGTCGCGGGCCGTCGGTGGCGGCGGCGGCGTCGATCGTAGAGAACGGGAGCGAGGGAGCGAGGAAACGAGCCAAGGGTGGACCTTCGCGGTGAATCCTCGGCGAGGGTGTCCGGGTGCCGGGGGTTCGGCGGCATCGGCGGCGACGACGACGGCGGGTGGTGGTGGTGGCGGAGGTGGCGCATGGTGGTGGAACGTGGTGCGAGTGGAAGTGGCAGAGAGAATAGGGTGGGGGGGGGGGGGGGGAAGAGAACGGGCAGCCCGACGCGAGAATCGTCTCCGGGCGTTTGAGCGCGGGTGGGGAATAAGGGGATAGATACAACGAGGGAAAATCGTGGTGCGCGAGTGGAGTGGCCGACGTTGGTATTGTGACCGCGCGGGGTTATAGTTCTCTCGTGCGGGCAAGAGAGGGGGGGGGCGGACCGGTTAAAGCGCGCGCAGGGATCCGTACCCCTACCCCCGGTGGGGTTAGAGTGTATCTACGGCACGGAGGGCGGAGGAGAGGGGCGTCTCGACGTCAGGCCCAGAGCTGGTCCGTCCGTCGTCCGGCCGACTCGAGCATCTGAGCCGCGGATTCGCGATTCACACTATATATATATTATATACACACTTATACATACATATATATATATATATATATATATACAAAGATAGATAGACACATGCGTATATGTAAACCACACGTTCGGTTATATACACGTATTTGTATACGTAAACGAGTACATGTACTATTACATAAAACACATGCATACGGTATATATATATATATGCGTGCATCGTAAACATTATATACCAAAAGACGCTCCGTGTGTACATATGTCGTGTGTGTCGCTCGAACGAAATTAAATAAACAAATTATACGCATGTGAAGTACACGAGATACGAGGGGTACGCATGTACGAACGTTACAAATACACGCGGATACACGTGAGAAAACGCGCGTGTGTGACGAAGCAACGAAACGACGTTCGTGTCGAGCCGGTGGTAATTAATTCGCACGTAATTTTTTTCGGTGATCGCGGTTATACGAAACAATCGCGGATTTGTAGACGAGGAGGAACTTTTTATCGGGATTGCGATATATGGGTTTGGTACCGGTGCACCGATGATTCTCAAGTACGTCGATCCTATTGTCGTTTGTAATAATAACGATAATAATAATCATAATAATAGCAATAACGATAATTCGTAAATACGCTTGTGAGCGGGAGCAAAGGAGATTCGTCGGTTTGTTTGTTTGTCTGATCGCACACGGGTGATAACCACTGTAGGCTGCGAAGCCACGAGCCAAGCTTGAGCCGTAAGTCGCGAAAGACGGTTGAAACTCCGAAAGCAAGAACGAAGTGACACATCGATGCGGCTTTTATCCAATGAACAACGCGCACTCCACGATCAGACAAATCGCATCCTTCGGAAACCGAATTATTACGTCGATTCGTATTTTTTTGGTAAAAGAACAAACATAAATGATAATGATTTTTGGGGTTCCTTAAACGAGCCGTGAAAGTGTGATATTACGAAAAAGGGTGAAAAATAGCGTTGAGACTCCACAAAAGTTATAACGTGTCCGAGATTAAGTCTGTCCGTGACGCACGCGAGGGATACTCGATAATCCCGCACGTGCGAATGGCAACGCGCGGTCACTATCGATACCCGGACAAACGATTCCGTAGTTGCGTCTCGCACGGTGATGCAACCGCACTCGCACCGACGACTCTCCTCGTGAACTCGTGTACGACGATAATTAATTGATCTTGTGATTTATTTTTATTTTCATCTTTATTATTATTTTTTCGTCGTTTTTAACTGTCAACGCGGTTATCGCTGTGAAATTGTGATGGACTTTTACTACGCGTATTGGGATTATTCGATGAGTCGATTGTAACATTGATAAATCGATAAAATAACGAAATAAAGAGGATAAAAAAAATAAAATAAATAACGGTTATAATTTGGACGTGAAGTTGATTAGGAGGCGAACGTATGGAATTGTTAAAGAAGTGGATTTTTCGAGGGGAGGTGTTGCTCCCTGACAGTGCTGATAATATTCGTGACTATCGCACTAAATACGGCTGTTTCGTCGAGAGGTTGCAATAGAAAAAAGAAAAAAAAATCATAATATCGTGCCCTCAACGTTGTTAATAGTTTTCATACTTTCATCGCAATCTGTCGAATTATCGTCTTCACAATAATTATGAATCTTACTATTATTTTCCCATAAATATGGATTAAAAAACACTTGATTCTTTAAAAAATTGACGAAAAAACATTCCATCGTTATCGCGCCGATGTCTCCGCACTTTTATCGCGTATTACGGTATAAAGAGAGCCTTGCCGGGAGAATAATAAAAGCGAGAAAATAGTGAGGAACGTTTGGTAGATTTTAGCGGTGGAGGGTGAAATAAAAAACGGTGCCGCGTGCCGTTCCGAGGAACGTAACGTCGAGCAAACAATTGTTCGCGGTACTTGTGACCCGTACGCGGTCCCGAGCGTCCTGCCGGACGCAACGTTCGCGCCGTCACCGACGGCAACGAACGCGTTGACCGAACTCGATCGAGGACCAGCACCCTTAACCCGTGAAAAGCTGGAAGGTGTTAGACACAGTGGGAAAGTGAGTGGGAAAGAGCCCGGAGGGATGTCACGGAGAAAGCAGGCCCGACCGAGCCGTGCCAACCTTGAGGAGGATCTGGTACAGGGATCACTGCGGAATAATCCCGTAGGAACGCCCGAGGATGAAACCCGTAAGTCGAACAAGTTTATTGCTTCGTTCAATTATGGAATATATATCGGTTTTCTCCTTATTTATGAGCGTTTCTCTAACGCGGAGGATGTTTTTTTTCTTTTTTTTTTTCCTTTTGTTGTGGGCGATGGTATGTACGACGATTAGATGTGATGTGGGGTAAGCTGTGGTGACAGTTTTGATGAAATTAATGTGCGAAAAAGCCGGTCAAGTGCGAGTTAGTTTAAGTATGTGTAAATGATTTTGAAGAGTCAATGGGAGCTAGGATTTTCGTTTTAATTTACCTGCGAAGTTTTAGGAAGGCGTTAGATTCCCCGATTTTTTATTTAATTTTAGATCCAGTAGTTTTGGAAATAAGGGGTAGGGAATGCTATATTATTGCATATTTTTGGGAAGATCTTTTTAAATATGGTAATCGAAATTAAAAAAAAATATTTTTGTATTCCATTTGACGAGCCCTTTTAAACGATACCTCACACGATATGTTAAATTCGAAAAAATGTTTTTGGAGTACCTAATTCGCCCCGTCTCTAATTTTTGTATGAATATCTTTAAGTGTTAACTAGTGCAAAATATGTGGGTTATAAGATGTATGACTATGCGAAATTTCGAGTTTCTACGTCACATGGTTTCGGAGAAAATTGTGATCTTATAAGTGATCTTATAAGGGTTCGTTTTATGGTACGGGACCCTAAAAATACATTTTTTATTCATATCCCGATACGACGAATTGGTGTGCAAAGCGAAAATTGTGATATTTGACAATCAGTAGACCGAAAAGCTGTCGAATTATAGAATTCGATACAACGAGCGTCGATCATAGTCCGTAATCGCATATTGAATTCACTTTGTCAGTTAATTCGTTAAAAAAACTCATTTATTTATAACAAAAATGTCATGGTTTTTATTGATAGGAGGGACGACAATTAATTCTATGATGAATCGGAATAAAAATGTAGAGAGAATGTATTTAGAAAATTGAACTGCACACAATTTTGCGGAATTTTTTCGTATTGTATGTGAGGATTTCAATAATAATGTGAATTTTGAATGTTTTTGATTCCGTCGTAACAGCAGTTGTTATGCCTTCATACTTCTTTTGATAGTGGTCATAATTTGAATAGGTGTTATTGTGTTACCATCCTACGGGATTATAATAACAATAAGCATCTACAGTAATCAACATTTTTTAAAGATTATGAAGAAATTATCACTCTAATTCTTTGAAAAATTGACTGGCGTATAGAACTAAATGTCGATTGACGTCATAACCACGGAAATCTTATCATTGCAATACTTTTAACAGAACCGGATATAATTTCAATTTGCACACCTTTTTTACAAATTTGAAATTGACCATCGCAATTCATCGTCAGTTTTGGTGGTTCGTATGATAAAAATCAAACGAAAAATCTGTCATCAAGAGATCAATTTCGGTATGTTTCAGCAGAATGATTATGATAAATGTAATGGAACAAAATATAACTATGGTAAACCTCACAAGATTCGTTAATCACGTTACAACGTGGTTACAATTTTCAAAATTCCTCCAGAATATCTAAAAACAAACTTTTTCGATGCAGAAAAGAATGATTTGACAGCAGAACCACGTACGTTTCTTTTTTACTTTGTATTTCGTCCACGAAGCTTCTCCCATGAAGGCGTAGCCAGAACGAATGCTCACCCATACAGAAGCGGCTCTCCCAATCGATATCTTCGTCAATTTCTTCATTTTTTAACAAATTTTTCAAAACTTTTCGAAAATTTAGATTTCCATGGTAAATATCGCCCAACCTTGGCAACCCTTGTTAAAAAATTGTATTCTCATCGGGCGCTCCACAGATTCAGAATGATTTAATTCCAATTATCAATTCCATCTCCTCGAACCGATCGACGCACACGTATTATCATTGCGATAAATATAAAAATGGCAACGAATTTCATTCGAATTAATCGGCTCTCGCCGAGTTGCGAATTGAGTCGTTGGATTATAGCAGTTCTGGCGGTGCGAGTAAACTCCAGCTATCGTTCCCCTTTCGAACGAACGGGGCTGGCAAGCAAACCGAGTGTCTCCGCGCTGCGGTTTGACTCCTGGTTCGTTCCGTTTACCGTGTTTCTCCTCGTTTCACGACAGTTCCCCCTGCATTTCGCCTCGGGCCTACGATTTGTCCGTAATATTATCCAGACGGTGACGACGAACGAAATGAGGAAACGATTAGTTCGACAGACCGCGAGCCAATGTTTAATCTCGTGTTAAATGTGGCCTAACCCGGTTTATTCGAATTCAAAAGATAATATTAATATCCGAGTCATTGATTTACCGACGATTATTAACGGAATATAAAAAATTATAAAAAAAATAATATAAAAAATATTATACAATAAATAAACAATATAATAATACAATACAATAATACAATGAAAAACTAAAATACAATAATACAATAAAAAATATTATACAATAAAAAAATTTTTTGATTATTTCAGACAAATTTGAAACTCTAATTAACGGATTCAAAAATTAACAATTTGAGATTTAGAAAAAATTTGAAGAAACAAAAAATATAAAAATTATTATACGCTGAATAAATGTAAATATCGTTTCGCCATAATGACGCTTACGCACGTAGAATTATTGCCTAGGATTGAATTTCAACTTTTCGTTTCTTTCTTTCTTTTTCACTTAATGTGTCAACGACTACTCACACCTCCGCTTTATGTATAAATTAATACTATCGTCCTGTAACATTAGAGATTTTACGTACTAAAATTCACAAGATAGAATCATATTCAAAATATTTCGCGGATGAGTCGAGCTACGTTGAAAGTGACGAAAAAAAAAATATTTCAACGAAACTGGTACCGATCACAATCAGCTTGGGAGGTTTCTCGTCGTCAAGTATTTGGTATGGATTCTGGAGACTTCGTGGGCCGTTTCCGGCGTTCAGCTAACTTTCTGACCGGTTTGTTTTTTTTTTCTTCATTTTTTTTTTTTTTTTTTTTGATCGCCTCCTTAATAACACGCCAATCCGTCAATTATTTTCGCGCAACGTTATACCGCATTTAGTGGCGCGGCTGTATGATTGCGATGATTATATTCTTCGCCGTAATGCGGGATCTTTCGGTGAGTTCTTAACTCAAAACGATTATTACCGGTTATTTATTAGCCTCTTTATTATAAGGACATGATATCGCTCAGAGTTGATTCACCTTTTTTTTTCTCTCATTCTCGCATATTCACAGTTAATTTCGAACATGACGGCGAGAATTTCAAAGTATTTATGACCGTCCGAAAGTTCTGTCTCACGCGATTTTTGGTATAATATGTCATTCGATCGTCGTCGGATGCTTCCATAATGACGAAGGTTTTGAGGATTGAATATTCGTCGTTATTTCTTTGACTCCTAATCGTTCTTTCCATTCACGTCTAGTCTCACTTCATTCTTTAAACATTAACATTTTATTTTTTAGCTTGGGGTGAAAAATAGATTGTTTAACGCTTAAATGCACTAATCGCTGTAATACATTTATAAGAAAGGTCAACGATAATTCATATGATTTTGTTTTAACGCCATAAGAATTATTGTTACATTTTTTTGGGGGTGCAGCAAATATTCAGTGAGGCTTAATTTTTTTTTCTTCGTTAATGAATAAGAACAAGTAACAAGGAAGGGCAAGGACTGAGTCGCATGCGAAGCGAATGTGTCTGAACGTAGCTTTAAAAATGGCATTCGATTATTCGCGACTTTAGCTACAACTGTGCAGCCTATAATCTCAAGAAAAATGCCATCTGTAATTTGTATAATTATTTTAAACGTCTGAAAATAACTCATAAATTATTTGGATTCGTCAACATTTTCATAATTAATACCAAATATAGTAGCACATTTTTAATTATTACTTTCATTTTATTTTTTAATTTTAAATTCCGCACCTGGTATAACAAATTTTTCAATTCGCAAATAAATCGAAATACGGCTAGCAAAATAACATGAATTGAATAATACGATATCCGTATCACAATTGTTCAGCTTATAATTGCGGAGTATTATTCGGTATGATCATTATTAATTACGTACAAATTTTCGACATTTTCATGACTTATCTAAAATTATATTTTCGACGATAATTTGATTTTGAACAATATTGCCGCCAGATAGCAATGTATTTGGAAAAACAATACGATCGACGTTATCAATTTTGCAATTTGCCCCCAGGCTCGGGCCAAAAGGTCTCTCGCAATAATATTAACTCGGTGTAGAATATGTGCGACCGAAGCGTTCACCCGACTATTTAGTATTTCTGTCATTCGTCCCAACTGAAAATGTGGGGTGTTTTCGTGACCAAAGTATTAATAATCCAACGGACGGTAACGTACATCATCGACAGTAATCTCATCCCGCGACCTTCGCTATGCGTCACAACGTCGTTGATCAAGCTAACTCGCGTAAGCCAAAAAAAATTGAATATTCATTCTGGAATTCACTCAACGAGTAATTTATTACGAATATACGATAACTAAATACGCGGATGAGCACAAGGACTCGAAGTATAATAATGTCGCTGGTGTTTCGACTTATTCGTTTCTCCGCGATCAAGTCTTGAGTAACTCATTACGTTATTTCGTATAAAATATAATGGTGAATTTTAATGGATCGTTTGATCGTCAGAGACCAATTGTCCTCGTGAATCACGACACGAGTGGCATTTTATTAGCCTTGTCGATCGATAAAAAATACGGCGAACTAAATAATTTCGAACGCAAACATGTGAAAATATTTTTTTTGAACCTTCTTTGAATTCCTAATACGATTATTAACAGATGCAGATTCCGAACGATCGTCGACAATGGCCGATACATTTCAAGCAGGATTTTGTTCTTTATTCTTCGGCTACATCCACGCGTTATCTTATTATAGTTATTAGCGAGAGATGAAACCTGAAGAAAACAATTTCAAACCTCGAAAATTTCTAGTAATTTCAGTTTAGGAAAAAAATTGTTATTTCGTATAAAATATATTGGCGAATTTTAATCGAATCTTTGATCGTCGGCGACCAATTGTCCGAGTCAATCACCACACGGGCGATATTTTACTTGCTTTTTCTATCCATAACAATTACGACGATTTGAAACAATAATTTCAATCGCAAAATATTTGAAATATTTTTTTTAACATTCTCAATCTGATCGTCAACAGCTGCACGTTGCGAACGATCGCCAACAATGGCCGATACATTTTAGGCAGGATTTTATCGTATTTTTTTTTCGTCACATTTACGCGTTGATATATCGTTATTAGCGAGAGACAAAACTGAAGAAGACGATTTCAAAATGATCTCGACTGGGCGATAAATCGAGGACGACCCAGAGTTGAAAACGGAGTTTCTCGTTTGAGTGTTTGTCTCTGTGCTTGAAACATATCTCTGGACCGACGGTGCTTCGGTCCACGTCTATTTATATCGACAGCATAGTTTTCAAGTACTACAGCGTGATCTCCACTGGATGAACAATGCTTACACCTCTTTCGGTCAAACCGTGAAAATTTTGGCTCAACTTCTTATCAATGAGGAAACTGAATTATTATTTTTTCCAATAAATCAATGAATAAAACGAGAAAATATAATACTAATAATCTCAAGATGTGGCTAATATTTTTTGGAATTTATTTTGATTTAATCATTCAATTATTAATAATACATTTTAATTTCCCTACAATCTAGAAAGGCACGAAGTATATTAAATAATAAAATAATATAATAATAATATAATAAAAATAATAATAATAATAATAATAATAATAATAATAATAATAATAATAATAATAATAATAATAATAATAATAATAATAATAATAATAATAATAATAATAATAATAATAATAATAATAATAATAATAATAATAATAATAATAATAATAATAATAATAATAATAATAATAATAATAATAATAATAATAATAATAATAATAATAATAATAATAATAATAATAATAATAATAATAATAATAATAATAATAATAATAATAATAATAATAATAATAATAATAATTCAAATTAATATTCAGCAACATTCAATAATAATAAGTGAATATTTTATATCAAATAATGAAATTATAAATATTATAAAAATACGATGAAAAAATGTATTTCTCAACGTTGAGCTCGTTTGCAGTAATATTCGACGAAGTGTCGAATAGCGTTAGCAAAAAAAAAATAAAAAAACGAAGTCGATAGTCATTTCGCGTCGACGGTCCAATATCGCAAGCATCGTTGAATACGATTATGAATTCGTTCGGTGTATAGTTTTAATACGCGCGTTTGCCCAATCACGTACGCGCGTTTTACAAGGTGTAAATATATTTATACGGTTAAGGAAGTGCGGCCCGACGGTGTCACGAGTTGACTCGTGACAGGCAAATGAAAACCGTCAAACGTCTGACTAACACCCGCTGCATATTAATAGACAGCAGTGGCACGCAATATACATATGTCGTGCAATAATGTACGGCCCTCTGGGACGCTTACACGCGAATCATTGTTTCTACTCGCTCGATCCGAGACACGAGCATTTTTGCCTTGGTTGTACAATATCTGGTTCCTTAACGAAACAATGAAAAACTTGGATTTGGAATATTTTTAATCGACGGGAAAAACCGTCATCATTTGACATTCTGGGTTCTTATCCCAGTGGTGTATATTTTTAACAACCATTTTTTCAGCCACGATGATCAAAAATAAATGTGTAGGCATATCACTAAAATTTCCTGATCTCTTGTTTCCCATAGAACATACCGAATCATCCGAATCCTCGGTTGCCTGACAGCTGTTGGAAAATCTATTGTAATCGCATCTCTTCCCATACCAAAATTAATTTTTAAAAAAAAGTTAAATCAGCGTTCATATTATTACACTGTTTTCAAAAATAAATCATTATTTATCAAACCAAAGGGGGTTCATCAACTTCGACGAATATCTTGAATCACATAAAAATTATGGATCACTGAAAATATCCCGTACATGACGAAAACAATCATTTTGTTTGTTTCTGTATTCACACCAAACGTAATAAATTGAATTTTAATTTAAATAATTCCGCAGTCAATAACAAATATTTTCTCTGCATTTTCCCTCTATTCTCATTGATTTTTATCGAACATTTTTCCAGATTACAGCGGCTTGGAATTTTAAAATGAATCATTCGCCGATTGTCACCAAGATTCCACTGCCAGTAGTGTCATCAACGAATTCTCAAAATTATTCGTGCATATTTCTCCGTAAGCTTTTTTCTTCTGTTTCTGACTTTTTTTATTTTTCTAATTTTCGAGAGCTTTTATTTCCATCGTCAACAGATCTTTCCGCGCCCACGTGGACGAACGTGAAGCGCGGGTGCTTCTCAAGCCACTGTCGCAGCATTTTCTTTTCTTTTACCACTCGGCTTAGGATTTCTTCGCGGCCAACGAACGTGGTCCCCTGTACGAGTCTGTGACGACAGGTTTCATACAACTGTCTCGTCGCTCTATTATTGTGCACCAACAGATCCAAGCCCCTCTGTCATGTATTTATACACACGCGTATCGAGCTGTTCCTCACACAAACATACACTCACGCACTCACACATACACACCCACACAGACACATTTACGATAACTCGCCACATCGCAAGCAACTTTTAATCGTCCAATTCTAGCACAATAAGAAGAATTAAAAAAAAGACCACTGCACCTTGCCAAACGTAATTAATTATTTCTCTACCGATTGATTGATCGTCCGATCGTTCGACTGATTGATCGATTGGAAATTACGACAGCGTCTAGAAAATAAAACATTTTACAAATAAAAAACAAAGAGAGAAAAAAAAACATTAATCAAATAAATAAATAAATAAAAACACGTAGAATAATTCATACGAGTAAAAAGATCATTGATGGATTCGACCGCTACGCCAGGATGAATTCTCGGTTTACATCTGTACCCGTGCGAAATTCTGGGAATTTCTCGTGCTCTGCTATGGGTGTCCGTCGTATCTCGACGGGGCTCGCCCGCGTCCATAGCGAGATATACCCGGCTTCGTTCCGTCCAGGTTCCGCAGTCTTCGCGAGCTTTGCTCGTCGTCGCTGCTGCTGCTGTTGCCGGCCACGTTTGCCCGTCAACCGACAACCAGCGAGTCCACGTTTCTACTTCACTTCTTTTCCTTCGTTTTGTTTTGTTTTTTCTCTTTTTTTTAACATTTTTTTTCTTTATTTCTCTTCTCGTTTCTCTAACTACGTATACCGTGGGTGATACAGTACCGCACGAGTGTGTACAAGCTCACGCGGAGCTTGTGATCACCCGAGCTATGCAACATCCAGGTGTCCAACTGTCCAACCGAGGTGTGCGTACGTGATGGTTCGGTTCCGCGGTGGATACATCGTCCTTCTAACCATGGGTTGCATCTTTCGACGAGGATAACTACGGAAGAAAGACGATTCGAGACGCCACGAGACACTCGTCTTCGTCTTCACGGGCATCTTGAACGAGAGAAACATTCGACCGACCGAAAGCTTGTGAATACAACGAGACTCGGTCATCCACCAAACGTCAATGACGTAAGCTCGTTATCGTGGAGTGCAAATTGTACGAATCCGTAGGAGCAAATGGGAAAATCGTTATTCCATTCGCGAATCATCGTTTTAACAATCGCAATGGAGAATAATTATTCGATGTGAACGAAAAATATTGTAATTTATTTTGTAATCATTTTATCGTCGATTGACAGAAATTTAGATTGTAATATTTGATTAATGTTTCGTTGAGATTTTTGCGACTGTATGTGAAATCGGAAGGATGGATTTAAAAAATTCTGGAAAATATTATATTTTATTTATTATTTTATTTTATCATTTTATTTATTTATTGTTTATTATTTTATTGTATTTATCAAAAATTCTGGGAAAATATTATATTTTATCAGAGTTTGCGTAATAATTGGGAGAAAAAAATGTTGATTAAAAATTACTCGCTGGATCGGTAATATAGGTATCGTTTTATGCGCGTATACGTAAAGAGATACGATTTTATTTCCGTTCAACAATAATTCTTCGACAGGGTTACAATGTAATTTTCTTCTTTAAATAAACGTAATGCAACTGAAAGTTCGTTGTTCGAAAATTTGCGGTGAAGCGTATGAGAAGAATTTCGAATAAACTGTAGGAACTTATGATGCTGGGAATCACGGAAATTAAATATAGAAGTTCATTATATTATAACGAAAATCCAGCGGATTCGCGGTTGATGTTTCATCGAAGGCTGGGCGAGACTTATATTTATTCAATGCAAATTGAATATTATATATCTTTCTATTCGTCGCTCGCTGACACCGCGAGTCGTCATTGGTTGGATATTCCAATGACGACAGAGTCGTCGGGCACTGATCGGCGGCGGTTAGGGCGGGGGAGGAGAGGCCACTACTCGAGATCGTGATTTTTGGCACGAGATCGAAAAACTCCGGTCGACCCTGATGGAGGATTCGAGGATGTGAGGGCGATGTGCCGGTATGTAGTATCGTATAGTGAAGAAAGTTGTCACGTCGATTTTTTTTTGTCCCGACATTAGAGAAGAGTTCGCACGTTTTCAAACTGGCGACGACACTGTTTTTGAATCTAAATTTCGTTCATCCGCGTAAAAGTAATTTCTGCCCATGCAAAAAAAAAAGAAAACCACTTGCAGAATGCCTTGTTCATATGGAATCGAAAAGCTTCGGGAAAAATGTACGAAAAGCTCGAATAAATATGATTCTTTATGCTTATATTTTAAAAGACACGAACATTTCAAGATATTTATTCCGTCGTGGAAGTGAAAAGCTTCGAACGACGTTGCATTGTTGTGTTTCGCAGAGTTTCCAGTGGTAAGAAGTAATGATGAGGATTTGGGAATTTTTTTGTGGAGCGAAAGAACGTAAAGAAACGTATTTAACTGTCACGATATATTAATGGCTTAAAATAAACCAGATGTAAAATATATTTTTTTTATTTCATTCGGTCCTTGATTTTTGTAAAAGACAAAAACTTATTATAAATCCTCAACGAGTGCTGTTAATTAATCAAACTAAAATTTTTTATTGGTTGTCTATTTTTTTTAATTTGTAACTTGACAAGACTTTTAATAAAATTTCGCAAGATTCCCGCTTAAGACCCTAGAAGGATTTGAAATCGAGGATTTTTACATTTTTTTAGTTAATATTCCGAATCCCAAGGCCACGATCCACGTACTTGAATTTAAAAGAAAGGAATAGGCGCAAAAAAATTTAAGAAGTAAAAGAGCCTTGCGATTGGCGTTGAAATCACCCTCGAAACCAAAAAAGACCTCACAGCCGTTTTCCGCGTGCCGCGCGCCCACGATAATTGCTGACATTCGCTCTTCCTCGAAGGAATGCATTTGGGAGAAAAGGAAGGGGGCGCAATGTTTTGCGCAACTGCTACAATGCACCCGATCCATGCAGCGCAAACAGAACTCTGTTTCTTCCGCAAGAAAAAAAAATCAGAGATTCCGGAAACCGCCAAAAGAAGCCCAAATTTTTACAAACTATATCTCAGCATTAAAAATAAAACCTTACGTAATTGAAGTAATCCCGAAAGCGATTAAAAATAACGATGTAAATAAAATAAAAATATGTAACCAGAACGATCTCGAGAATCAAGAATTAATTGTTGTAGTTTTTTTTTCAAACTCCAGCCCTCGATCCGTCGTGACGATTCGAAAATAACCTAAATAACATAACGGACGTTGCAAATAAAAAAAATATAGATATAACCAGACAGATCGGAGAATTACGTATTAATTGTCGTCATTTTTTTAATAACTCCAGCCTTCGATCCAGCATAGAGATTTAAAAAAAAAACCTAAATACCCGAAATAACGATGACATATAAAAAAATATAACCCAACCAATCCGGAGAATTAAATATATTAATTTTCATATGTATCCTTTACATCACTCCAGTCTTCGATCCGGCATGATAATTCGCAGAAGCCGTGCAAGGGTCGTGGATTCGATGATAAGAAGGGGAAAAAAAATTAAAATTGGTGTATTTACGCGGAACGCGATACAAATATACTGCTGGGTAATTGTCCCATTGGCGTTGACGCGTAAGGCACCGCCACGCGGTCAGTCAAGATCTCGGAATCCTTGCGCGTAGCATAGATCATTCCTTCGCGTGGCCGTAGGGTCCATAGTCACTTGCCGGGTATTTACCTGCCTCGGCTCATGCCGCGCTCGGTACACACACGGCATGCACGCACGTTAATCCGAATCGTTTGGACCAAAGATATAGGTACGGTATCCGTGGAATATCTCGAATCTTCATGGAAGCTGCGCTGGAACTTGACGATGCCACCGGTCCCGCGCAACCGACGCGGTTGCAATAGTCAGCGTTAAAGAAATCACGATATTTCAATGTCTTCGTGAATCATCGTTCTTTATTCGTTTCTATCTCGTTATCCTGTCGTTTCTCGACGCTTTTGCCGAGCAACGTCGACAACGCGGTGCACCGTATAATATACGATTCGCAAACGCTTTCGATATTCGCACTACGCGCTACCACTTTCGATATAAAACATGGCAACAATGCAGCAGCTGCACGAACAATTTATCTGCGAATGAAATATTTCTTTTAATGAAGAATTTTCGTAACCGATTATTTTACCGAATTCGATATTATTCGGTTAATAGTATAGTTCATATTTTGTTGAAATATCATTTCAAAATATGAAGAAAAAATATTGTGGCGAATATTAATCATTGAAATGAAACAGAAGTTAGTATTTCTACGGAAATCGTGAAAGGAGGGGGGGAATCGTAATCGTAGAGGTGCTCTGCGTTCTCGGCCGATTAGTTGTTGAGGGGATTGGGCGACCCATAGACTGCACTCCCGGGCAAAAAATATGGCGTCAATCGCGTTTCTCCGTGAGAAGGGTAGAAGAAAACGAAAAGTCGCGAGAGGATGCATGCCAATTCTGAGGAACGACTCGCGATTTCAGGTCCGGGTTTCATCGGAATTATAACCTGAATGATATTTCATACAAACACCTATGCCATCGGCTTTTGTCTCCCGCCGTTCGTTTATTTGTTTTTTTTTAAATATGTACCGGCCGACTCGCGAGGATTTTAGCAACGCTTTTTTCCTTCCACCGCGCAGCATCCGTAGCCAAGTTTCGCAGTGCAGAAATGAAGATTCGTCCCACCCGCGCATATATGCATGATTTTTTTGTATCGTCGGTCCGATTCTTCGTTTTATTTCTGCGGTTCGGCGGCGAAACCCAATAGGTCTGTTTTTTTTTCAAAAAATAAGATCAAACCAGATTCTTGTAATTTAGATTATAAACTTTGTTTTTTGACACAGAGTTGCCGGAAATTCGTCGTATAACAAGAAACAAACGAGATTAACTCAACCGAATAAGTCCATTTTGTCGGGAAAACCGAATAAGTCCACCGTTATTAAAAAAAAAAAAAAAGAACAAGATGCATATCATATTTTTTTCGCGTTTTGTCCTGAAACTTTTCTATCGTTAGAAATAACCTGAATCCGATTTCATTACTTGACAATGTATATCGATTATGAATTGTCCCGCATCGGTCGACAAAATCAAATAAGTCCATGATTTCCGAACAAACCCGAATAAGTCCAACAATATTTTATTTATCCACAAGTTACGGACTTTCAAATCTTACTGAACACTACCTCGAATAGTACTAAAAACCAAGTATAACCCGATTATTATTTCCTAAATCGATTTATTCGCTGCGATTGAACGTTTGCAATGTAAAATCGTTATTTCTTCAAAACACTTTTTATGAACTCATTCAATTTTGTCTCCAAACCTTAGATTTTTGCTCAATATTCGTTATCTCGCTCGGTTATCGGATTCACCGGCGTGTCACGTAAAAAGCCAAAAGCTGCACGTACACGCGGCCAACCCGTGACCGGGGTTTGACCGACTATTCACTCCCCCTTTCGCATACTCGCATTTTCGCATTCGGCGCGAACCGCGAATTCGGCGACCATCAATATCACTGGCAGAAGCATCAACGTGAAATTGGCAACAAATTACTCGCCTTCTGTGCCGTGTGTTCTCCGCTCGCCGCGTTCTCGTCTCGGCGAACTTCGTTCGACCACGGACTTTAACGTTTCCTCGTCCTCCGCGCTCTCCTCGCCCAATTAGCGGTTCGCTCAAACTCGCTCT